>CAXAJV010001157.1:0-26976 GCA_963969225.1 Xylocopa violacea
ACTTACTAAAGTTAAGAAGAGAAACTGAGTTGAAGCAAAAATAAAGATAAATTTCGCGACGCGACCGATAAGAGCATTCTAACCGGATGCTTCAGTATTAGCCATTAGGCGAACCGTACCCGACGCGAATCGCGATCAAGTTATGTCACGTCTTACGTTGAAACAACCGAAATATCGCTCTCCCCGATGGTGACTGCGGGTCCCACCTGGACTCCAACAGGGCGAAGCACATGGATTGCTCTGCGACGAAGACGAACCGAAATAGACCACCTCGAACCGTTAAAGGTCCGAAGACCCCAGCGGCTCGGGGTAGGATCTACACGGTTCGTCTCCGTCGTGAGCGCGTCCATGGCTAATCCCGCTGAAGTCCAGGTGGGCACCGCAAACAACACATAGGATTGATTGAGTTCCGGCTGTCTCACTGCGTGACGATGAAAGACGAAATCTCGAGCGAATAGGGAAAATTTACGAAGCACAAAGTTAGAATGCTCAAGAGAACTAAAAGTTCTGTCTTGATAAACGAGAGTGGGAAGAAAAGGGGGTGATTATTTCTCTCTCCCGGTAAGAAAATGTATTTCTTTACAATATCATTACAATTAAATTACAGAGATGTACAATATATATATATATAAGTACTTATGACTAATAAACGCACGCATCCCACGACGATCCCACGACGATCCCACGACGATCCAGCGGCGAACAAAGAGATTAAAGTAAATCAGAATCAAGCAGAAATTAAGTGAATTTCCAACCATTAAATATCGAACCATCAATCGTCAAACCATCAATCGTCAAACCATCAAACGTCGAACCATTAAACAGTGAAGAATCAAACAACCCACCATCGACGAGACACCATAGATACATAGAAGTGAGGGAAGTCGGGATAAAAGGGGGTGGTTACATTATTAAAATTACATTACATGAATGTACAAATATGTTCGCAATAATTAACTTAAATTACACTATTTGCAGTCCAATTTAAAGTTACAAAGTCCTGAGAAGGACTTGGAAAATTAAAATTGTACTGCAAAAGACTCGATACTACAAGTACCAATGGTTAAAGTATTCTAATACCGTGCAAAATTAATGAAATAATAGAAAATTCTTAAAAGTGAATCTATCAAATCTTTGTACAAGTAAAAAATCTATTTATCTCCATCAGAAGTTACGAATCATAATCTTTTGACTAGTTTGGCACTTCTAGCGTCAAGTTTACAATTATACTTATGTCTACGCGCGTAGTCCTTAGCTTGATACCGTTTTGGAGAGCGCAATCTCTCGAAAACGTTACCAAGGGCCCAGGCCCACCACGTGGAGGTGACTACGCAAGGACCCATCCCTAAACCCTAATCCCATCCACCCTCCATTACATATTTACGATCTCGTTACAGAAGGTACCGAGATCTGACTCTACTTGAATTAAAGAAACCGAAATCCATAGTACAGTTTCCAAAATCTGTCCGATATTTAGAAATTGCAGTATGGACGTTGCGAAGGGGATGACGAGAAATGCCATTGTCTTACCCAAAGAGAAATTTTTAAAGCGACTCTACCAACACTTTAGAAAAACGAAAGTGTTTCGCAAAAGGGAATACGATGTGATATACTAAAGGGGATACGATGCGATATACTAAGTTATTTGTTACTCTACTCTAAAAATGACTCGAAACTCGATAAAATAATTGAAACAAAGATAATTAAAAGTGTAAAAAAAATTCAAGTAAAATTCGCGACGCGACCGAAACGAACAAGTTCACTCGAGGGAGAACTCTACATCCTTCCGCACTAGCCACCAGGCGAACCGTACCCGCCGAACCGCGAACAAAAATCCCACGTCTTACGTCGAAACAATCGAAAGCTCGCTCGCCGCGACGAGTGCGGTTCCCACCTGAACTCCAACGAGGCCCAACACGAGGATTGCTCTGCGCCAAAGAACGAACCTCATGGAACCATCCGAATCCGTCTTACAGCAGGCCAAAGACCCCAGCGCATCGGGTTAGGAACCACTCAGCTCGAACTCTGTCGTGAGCGCGTCCACGGCTGAACCCGTGAAGTCCAGATGAGTTCCGCAACAACGTCGGTTTGATTGAGCCCAGAATGTTTCACTGCGCAGCGATAAATGTCGAACTCTCGAGCGAATAGAGAACATGCTGCGTGAAGCGACTTATGAAGCACTAATAATAGAGTCCTCAAACGAGTAAACGGGCACTAATTAACGCGAGAACTATTCACAGTTCTGTCTTGATAAACGAGGGGTGCAAGAAAAGGGGGTGGTTAATCTCTCTCCGGATAAGAAAATGTATTTCTTTACAATATGAACATTATATATTACAATTAAATTACAAAAATGTACAACATATAAGTACTTATGACTAATAAACGCACGCATCCAACGGCGATCCAACGGCGATCCAACGGCGATCCAACGGCGATCCAGCGGCGATCCAGCGGCGATCCAGCGGCGAAAGGAGGGATTAAAATAAATCAGAACAAACCAAACATCAAACCATCGAACAATCAAACAACCCTCCATCGATGGTAATAAATTATATCACATCCAACGGCGATCCAACGGCGATCCAACGGCGATCCAGCGGCGATCCAGCGGCGATCCAGCGGCGATCCAGCGGCGAACACAAAATTAACTTAAACTATATCTTATTCTTTAATTACACTATTACTATAGGCTTAAATCTACGTGCGTAGTCCTTAGCTTGATATCGTTTTCGGGAGACCGGTCTCTCGAAAACGATACCAAGGGCCCAGGTCCACCCCGTGGAGGTGACTACGCAGGGACCCATCCCTAAACCCTAATCCCATCCACCCTCCATTAGATAATTACGATCTCGGTACAGAAGGTACCGAGATCTGACTCTACTTCAATTAAAAAACCGAGGTCCATGATACACATTTTCTAAAATCTATCTATGATTTCTAGAAACTGTAGTATGGACTTTACGAATCGCAAAAGGAAACACATTCTCTTATTCAGAGAGAAACATTATTATAAAATAGTTTTATCAAGATTCTACTTTAGAAAAGTTAGTGTTCCACAAAAAGCAATACAAAATGATACTCTAAATTCTATTACTCTACTTTAAAACCACTCAAAACTAAATAGAACAAATCAAAGTGGGTGCTTCGCTCTGAGTAAGAAGAATTTGTTTCCGTACAATTTTATTACAATAATCAGTAGAATACATATACAAATTTTGGTACAACAATTACAACGATTAAATTACAATTACAATAATTATAACAATTAAATTACAAATACAATAATTAAATTACAATAATCATAGAAATTTTATTATAGTAATCATAAAAAATGGATAGCATAAAGGAAATAGGAAGGATTAGGGGAATTATTCTCGACGAAGTTGGTGAAGCAGTCGAAATTTGACCAAGATCCGTAGAATTTATGACAAGAACAGAGAAAGTACGTCAGATTTCAAGATTCTCCTAACATAATTTGCGTGAAGCAATTAGAAAGAATCTTGGAACGTGGAAATGGAGACTTTTTCACATAAAACAATACCATAGTAATGCCTCCAACGCTGTATGCATAAAAAATATGATTTCCCCCTGAACACCAGAGATTATGCCGGATTGTTTAAACAATTCCCTGGATTCCCACCGTCGCATATATTTTTTTAACCACAGAAGTCAAACCATCAAACGTCCAACCATCAAACGTCGAACCACCAAACGTCGAACCATCAAACGACCCTCCATCGAGGGGACACCATAGAGAGGTAGAAGTGACCATTTATAATTAATAATAAAACTGAGGGAAGTCGGGATAAACAGGGATAAACAGGGATAAAAGGTTATACATTTAAAATTACATTACATGAATGTACAAATATAATCGCAATAATTAACTTAAATGAGTCAGGATAAGAGGGAAAGGGCTACACAATTATAAATTTACAAATATGATCGCAAAAACTACCTTAAACTAAACTACTTGCTGTCCAATTTAAAGTTTCAAAGTCCTGAAAAGGACTTGGAAGATTTAAATTGTACTACAAAATACTCGATACTAAAAGTACCAGTGATTAAATTATTCTAATCTGTTGCAAAGTTAATAAAATAATAGAATGAGCTAGCATCATGAAAAGTTGTTAAAAGCGATCTATAAAATCGTTGTACAAATGATAAATCTATTTATCTCTATCAGAAATTACGAAACACAATTTTTTAACTAGTTTGATACTTTTAGTATCCAGTTTACAATTATACTTATGTCTACGCGCGTAGTCCTTAGCTTGATATCGTTTTCGAGAGGGCAATCTCTCGAAAACGTTACCAAGGGCCCAGGTCCACCCCGTGGAGGTGACTACGCAGGGACCCATCCCTTCATACTACATGCAATTTGGGCACCGGAGATTTTATTCTACTATTTTTAAATAAAAAAGAAAGATTGGCAGCACGTTGTAGCGGGTATAGATAATTACGCGTGTAATTAATTTATTATTTATAACGGGATCAAAAATTAAAGGTTATGCGAGTACGAGTGTAAAAGTTAACAGATGAATACGCAGTTTGGGGGATTAATTAAAGGAGGTGATATCGTTAAATGATGCGAAATAAAGGAACTATTATCCATTTAATGAGGAATAGGCAATATTTCTCTCGATAAATATCAGCTAATATTCAATTATGGTTCTATAAAAACGACGAACCATTTAAACTGTATATAGCAATACGTAGCGAAGGTATGGTCTCGATTCTCTTTCATCGAAAGTAATTTCGCGATATGTAATTTATACGAATTACAACATACATTGCTTTTAAATTCGAACTGATACTTAAAAACAATTAAGAAATTCAATCAACCAAACCAAAATTATTATTACCAAAATACAGACTATTTAATTAAATATTGAATATTAAATGTTAAAATATTAATATCGATAAAAAAAAAAACATAGTTTTCACTATCCGTGCCCGAGCTCCCGATCGTTAACCCGGATAATCAACAGTACACTGTATTCAGATACTTTAAACCGCGGAAAAAATTCTAGTTAAACTCGTGTCACGTCTAATATACATTTAATACGCGAAGGCAGTACACTAGCGGGGCTAGCACCCAGCCAAGGGTGCTAATGGATCACCCTCGTGATCGTTCAAATCGTAGAACGAACATATTTGTCCCCACCACCATAAAAAAATTGTTTAAATAACGACTCACCGTTCAGTAGACAGCTGACGTCATCAGGAATCAGCAGACATCATCAGCAATCAGCATAATCTGCATCATCCTCCACCAGCATCCACCGCATAGACACTCGCCATCGTGAAGATCAGCAACCGCATCATGGTCCCCCACCATCGGCCAAGACCCTCCATCAGCAGTCATGGTCCTCCATCCAGTCCAACACCAGTAGTCAAGGCCATCTCAGAAGGTCACCCGATCATATCCGCGGCCGCGAGAAAACTGGCGAGGGCGAATCGAGTTCGCGAGGAAACCCCTTGATACGGTTGATTGATCACCCCCACCATCACCAGAGGTGCATCTTTATGTTATAATTGCTGGTAATTAGTTAATTTCCGAGTGCATGTGGTAAATACATGCTCTCAGCTATATAGTTTAGTAGTACATAAGGCTGTACATAAATTCTATGTAAATTAAAGGTATATACACGTTCTTATAACATAATTAGCCGTTGAAAATGACCGAATTAATAGTAAGTGTCGAGTATGCTTAAGCTCGTAGTTCACTAATTTCTGCGTTTATGTGGTAAATGCATGCTCCTAACTATGTACCTTAGTAGTAGATACGATTGTAGATAAATTTTATGTAAATTGGAGGTATATATACCCTCTTATAACATAATTAGCTGTCGAAATACTACGCACTCGACTTAAGAGTAATTATCGAGTTTTCTAAATTGACAAATTGATGTTTGAGCTAATTATTGTTGTAATTAAAGGGACATTGATTAGTTTTAATTTATTTAACGAGATAAGTATATATATTTTATCGATTATTTTCCGAGATAAGTATACGTATGTTAAAGAATGCCTCGATATACAAGGATATTTAGTTTTGGCATGCATTTTACTATTATCTTGTTCAGATGAGGTATATACATCGATTCACTGCAATTCACGTTCAGTTTTAATTGTAATTATTTTGTGATGAATAATTATAACACGTGAGTGGCAGTAAAACGGCAAGGAGCTCCAAAATCTATAGATTTTGGAAGACAAAAGTGTTTAATAACTCGAAACTTGGTAAAAATTTAATGGGACAAGAAGTGGGACGAAACTTCGACAGCGTGAAGCTGAAATCCTGTTAGATTATAATTGACAAACATCGTAATTAAATTAGTAGAAGGAAGCAAAATGTTGAGCTGCACTGTTCCTCGGTATGAGAAAATCCATAACAAATAATTGCATATTAGATAAAAACATTACAAATCAGCAGAATGGAAGGCGAAATCAGAAGATTCTTGAAACAATTACTTGATGATCCCATAGATATTGCACATCTAGAATAATACTTAACTTTATTTATATTATAAATTAATCTATTACCTATTTAGCAATCCAACGTAAAATTTCAAAGTCCTGAAAAGGGCTTGGAAACTTTCAAATGTATTGCAAAAAGGACTCAACGCTAGAACCAGCCGTGATGAAAGTATTCTAATTTCTTGTATAAAGAAAGTAAAATCGTAGGCAGAAAGGAAAGATGGATTAGTGAAAATTCATAATAATGAATCCACGAAATGGTCAAATCCACATAATGAAAGTCATTTTGATTTCTTCCTTCCGACTCATGAATTTTGCCTCGAAACAGAGAGATTTATTGAAATAAATTTCCTCTACCACAACATTCGTAATTACATCGTATAGATAATAAAATAATACGTATAGTAAAATATTATCTGTGCGTATACTCGTAAATGTATATCGTAACAGGACAGTAGAAATTTTTCTGTGAAAGATATTTAGGAAAGTGTATATCATAACAAAACTACAAATTGTTCTAAGAAAAATACGCAAGAGAGTTTTCCTGGAATTCCTTGTTTTGTACGTAGTTCCTTTGTCGTAGATTTCTAATTTGCTACGTTGTTTACAGTTGAAGCAGATGACGAAATAGCGAGGCCACTGGGTAGAACAAAGAAACGAAGTGGCGACTACGTTCGGTCGCATTCGGGATTACGTTCGGGCGCGTACGGGTTGTGCGGAGAGTGGTACCACCCGTTAGTTCGAGTCGACCTCTGCTGACGGTAACACGTGTGCGAGACGCGTGGTACGTACGTCGCCTTGCTTATCGACTGCGTAGTATTCTGAATTACGATTCTATTAACACTAACTTTGTTTAATCAACGCACACTTGATTAACTGTTAATTAAACATTATTATTACAAATATAAATACATCTTTGCATTTTCTTTTCGCTTTTCTTCTTATTACGCACATTTCATTGTTGTAATTGTCCATAGACTTTGTTTGAACTTTGAAAATATGATCGATGGACTCGATTATCATGAAATCTTAACGCAACTGGTTTTACTTTTGTATATTCATTGAAATTGTTTTGTTTCGTTCTGTTACAGGTTTCTAATGGGTTACATCTTCCAAATATTGGATATAACGAGTAATGAACATCCATGATCATTGATACAACAATGGGCAATGATATCTTTCATGGAGATTTGGTAATATTGCATTTATTACTGCAAGAGGTGTGACGTAAGACTGTAAGAACGCTGGACGTATGGTATAAATTTATATTACCTTTTTATTGATCGTTTGGTAACATTTGATATATATGTACATGATGTATGTACCAAGTAATGAGTTATTTGTTTAATAATTATTCTTGCAAGCAATTTCAAATATTTCTAACATATAATATAACTCGTTAATTAGGAGAAAGTTGAATATGCTTTAAATTCTGATAACAAATAATCACAATTGAATTTTTACAGATCAGTCATGTATTCTTACTGTGTTCATAAATAGTTTATATTATTTGAGTATATTTTGCAATATATTTAAATTTTATAATCTGTTTATGCACGTTTTATACATACTACACATATTTCTACGTTATTCAATAATTTAAGAAGGAAGTAATATTTTCTTGAACAAACGCTCGATCAGAGAACGACGAAAAATACTACGAAAGTAAACTGTGTGTTGTTTTTTCTTTACCCTTTGTTCCCCCACTAATAATGTTTCTTTCAGAAAATTTTGGTGACCGCGCGCAATGCGGTCGGTAGAGTCAGTGTTTGCTACGATAAATAGTTTTAATATTTCTTAGAGCACAGCTGCTCTAATTAGAATTACATTCATTTCTTTTTTTATAATATTCATACGCGAAAGAGTAGAGTCAGTGTTTGCTTCGTAAATGGCAATAGTATATTAGTCTTTTATTTATATTTTTTTCATTTCTAATTTTTTTTTAATACTTGCTGCCTCGGTATTAGAGTCTGCTGTCTGCCTGAAGGATTTAGCTGTGCTCCAGAAGCCAAAAATGTAAGTATCTTTCGCACATTACTTACAATTCCAAATTCGTTACACTTTTAGTATTTTTAATTACAAAATTAACATAATTGTCATTGCTTTATTGTAATCAATCAAAAAATTAATCAGAATAAAGGAAATTAATATACAAACATCTCAATAAGTACTTTAAAAGGCCAAATTATAATAATGTGGTTTCTGTTAAAGTTTTTTCCAGCTACTTCTACTATGGATTCAGCTACCACTTCTACTTCGAGACTTCAGCATCTCTGACGACTTCATCGAGGCTTCAGCATCTCTGACGACTTCTCCCAGGCATTGGCAACATCTCTGACGACTTCTCCCAGGCATTGGCAACATCTCTGATGACTTCTGTCTGAACTACTCTACTCATCGTGTGAGTCGCATGCTTTCAAGTCCCTCTGGTCACTCAATCATGTCGTAGGACGAAAGGTCCAAATCGGCACGGGTGACTGGTTGTATTTTACGTAGAATTTCATTGACGAGCATAGTGACCATGGGTATACAATTATTATACCCATGAGTAGTAACATTTATTTTGTGTGTATTATTTATTAGATCAGGATAGGGTCTCCTTGCACTTCGCGTTTTTAAATGTCACAATATAATAGTAATAATACTGATAATTATTAAATAAATGAGTACGAGCATTATAATACTTATAATTCATCCACACGTAGTGTGAAAATTTAGAAAGTTTAACAAAATGTAGTATATTAGATATGAATACCTATGAAAGTGAAATATTCTTATGAATATTTTTAAATTATATATACGTACGTATATATGGATATAATATGTATTTGTGAATAAATGAGTGTAAGAGTGAATATATTACAACTGCTTTTTTGCAGCAGTACGTAGTGGTGAAGTCGGATGCCCTCCGACTTCGTTTTTGTGATAATTAGAATTATTGCGCAATGATGTTGACAAACTGTATCATTATTGGTACATTGATGTATAATATTTACTATTTAATAGAAATTGATTATTTAATTTATAGTTGCTGAAAATATTAAATGTTTTAGTCATTTAACATTCGCGTTAATAGTATACGATAGAAATTATTTATCGGGTTTGTATTTATTGCAAATTGAATATCTGAAATATATGATATCTATGATATCATATATATAGTATAACTTTCGTTGTAATTAAAGTCTATTTGTTTGGTTACGAAAACTATGTTATGTTACATGTGCAAGAAGACATTTCGCGACGAGTAGATTCTGAAATCGAAGCATCGAACATGAATACTACTTTCATATTTTAGAGTGACTGCTTCGATGACGGGATCGCTTGAAAACGTTACATTTCTATAGAATTAGTATCGTTTCGTTTATTGATCAGTAAAAATTAGATTCCATACTATAGTTATATTAAATTAAATATCGTTCGAGACAATGCGAGAGGGACGCTGACCAATTCCTTCTATCATTATAATGTACGGAATGCGAAATAATTAATTTTAAATTTAATCTTAATTTGAAATTGAACTGCGACTTTAAATTCAATTGTAGTTTAATATTTAACTTTAATCTTAAATTTACTTTTGATTTGAAGTGCAACTTCAATTTCAAATATAATTTTAAATTTGAATTTAATCATTCTTGCCAATAAATGAACGATTACACGTTCATTGTCGAGTAGCATGGTGTTACCACTATCGCGTCCCAGTATTGGCCTCTGCCCCGTTGCGTAAGGCCCCCGGTTATTCCGACGGGCAGACGGGGTGGTACGCCACCCTCACCAAGGGCTTTGGTAGCACTGGACTGCGTACTTAGATTACTGCACTGGGTTCACGGCCGGCTGATTGAGCGTATCTCAATCCCAACCTCAAGGAGAGGTCGTGCCTGGCGTGTCACCGACGGCACCTGGTCACGTTAAACATTTCGCGGACGTGAAAATACGTCAACTGGTACTGGTGGCTGTAGTAGTAACCTCCTATGGGTGGTTTTGCTTGTTTTTGAGATCATGTTGAGGGAGGATCCGCTTCGAAGGAATGATTACATCCCAGAGGATGTCGATAGTTTTTCAAATCGAGGGTGAACAATCTCTCACTTTGTTCGCGTCGCGTCGCGTCGCGCTTTTCCATTTCTTTCTATACATTATAATATTAAAATGAATTGGGAAGCTCCTTTTCCATTTCTCGGTCAATATTTAATAATTGGTAGTTAATTATTGCACTGCATAGAGTATTCAATTTCCCTTTACCAATAAATAAATTAGCTTCGCGTCCGGTTGCCGCTATTGCGTCCCAGAACGGGCGCCCTGCCCCGTCCGTAAGGCCCTCGGTTATTCCGAAGGGCTGACGGGGGAGCCCGCCACCCTCACCAAGGGTATTGGTAGCTTCGCATCTCGCTTAGGGATTCGCGGCGCGCTAATTGAGCGTATCTCAATTCCTGCCTCAAGGGAGGCCGTGTCTGGAATGTTACTCGATGACATTCTGGTCACGTTAACCATTTTCGCGGACGCGAAAATGCGTCAACCATACTGGTGGCTGTAGCGGCAATCTCGTATATATTTGCCTTGATCTTTCCTGAGATCATATCTGAGAGGGTACGCTCTGGAAGCGTCGTCGGTATTTTTTTGGATCGCGGATAATGTTTGCGTTAGAGTTGTAAATAAAACTCTTTAAAACTCTATGCAGCGCAATGTAACTATCAATAAATTAACTTCTCAATGATCATTTTGCTTTTAGAATATTAGTATTTGATTGAAATAAGTAAAGTAGAGTTCTGAATAGATTCAAAGAATAATAGAAATAAAATAATCACTAATCATATTTAGATTAGGATTTTCAGGTTTAACCCCTTCCGTGTTCGTTGCCAGGATCCCATTCACGTGCCCAGGTGCTACTTGGGTGGGGAAAATGCGACGGGCACGATGATTCTGATCATTTATGTGTACTAATGAGATTTTTTTTCGCGGCTGACGTGCTAGTGTATCGTGCACGACGTATGTTCCACGTTGTGTGTGTGGTTAGGCCGTGGAATTGCGTCGTTTTCATAAATACAACTCGCTACCACTTGCAAATGGTACCAAATGTATTCTTAATCACAAATAGTACCAATTCCAATATCATTTCTGTCTCCGATATAACTTCTGTGTTTTATGAAAAATACAGATTTCTTCAACGTTCTGATGTTCACATTAAACCTTCGCGTGTAGATAAAAACGCTTTACTGGCGTTGTACGCAATGGTCACTAGAATTCGTCAGCCGATTGCAGCACCTGGTACGTACCTTAGAGTGTGCGAGGTTGTATGCCAAGCTCGGGTGTCGGAGGCGTCCCGGGGCGTTCTCTCTAGTTTAGGTCATTGCGCCCGAGTGTTTGAGTGAGAAATTCCGGGGGTTGAATGTATGTGTTGGTGTGAATCTTTTGCTTTTTTTAAATATAGGATTAGGTAGGTAGGTAGTTTACTTCTGGTGTGTTTGACTGCTAGTATTAAGTAGGTAGGGCCGGGCAGGTTGACACAGTCTCCGATCGGGCAGGCGCGTTTCTCGCGTGTTCAACCTGTTTCAGGAAATCAGATTTGAATGATCGACGGTGAAGTTGGCGCGAACGAGGAATGTCGTTCGCCACTGGCTTTATCCTATCGATTTTTCGAATCGCCCCGCGGTCGCGGTCGCGATTTGCCGAAACGAACGTTTCTTGCTCGAGGTTCAGCACGTTTGCACGAACATCGATTATTTACAATCGTTGCTCGTCTGCGTGCGCAGAGTTTTCGCGATTTATATTTTTATTTCACCTTTGTATGTTATTTTTTGGTTTGCGCTCAGGAAATCTCGAGCTTAGATATAAGTTTCAGGATACTGGGCTTCACGCCCGAAGAAAGAAGAGGCTAAATGCCGAAGAGGCTATATGCCGAAGAGGCCCGGAGAAGAGGGCAACTACTAATGACTATGCATTCGGAGATAATTCTCTGAATGCAAAGTCATTCTTTGTTACTACTTTGTCACTATGCTCGTATTTCTGTAGTTGTATATTCTGGCCAGCAGAATGCTGGCCCATCGAAATCTGGGCAAATCGCGGTTTCAATTTCAATAGCGTTGCGAATAATTAATTACGGTTCCTGTTAGAGTTGCGAATAAATCCAAATCGCGTTTTTTATTAGAGTTGCGAGTAACTCCAGATCGCGACTTATATTAGAGTTGCGTATTGATATATCGGGCTTTGAATTAGAGTTGCGTGGAAATAATAACCGTGATTGCTCTTTTAGTGTTGCGAATCATGAAATCGCGATTGTTTGCTGAAATCATAATTATTATTTGCTAATATTTGTTTTGAGAATAAGATTACATTGTATTTTAATACGTACTAATAGTTTTCAATTAGTTTTATAGTGTTGCGAATTGCACATATCGCGAGTAATTGCATCTTCTTGATTCATGTAGAAGTAACAGTTTTCAATTGTTGAGTTTTTAATTCCATTTAGTGTTGCGACAATGAATGATCGCGTGTTTCACGATAGTGTTGCGATTAATGAAATGCCCAAGTCTTCCACTGACACTGTGGAAGAATGATCCTGCGCATAGTCACCTCTGTAGCTAAAAGAGCTACATTGCACTATGGTGACATGCGCCTATAAAATTTTCCACTTGCACTGTGGAAATGTGATCTCACGTATAAAGTCACCAGAGTAGCCAAAGGGCTACATTGCACCGTGGTGACATTGCACTTATACAGATCACTGTTCTAAAATCGTTCTTCATTAGTGTTGCGTATTTAAATTTAGGGTGCATAAATTAGCGTTGCGAATTAGAAAAAGCGCCCTAAAGTGGCTGCTCGCGCATTGCTTTTTCATGACTATCGTTTCATGACTGTATATGTATCGCGATTAGTTTTCATGATTTTAATGAATTAGTGTTGCGAATTATGAAAAGCACACTTACGTGGTTGCTCTCGCGATAATTTTGCTAATTTCTACCTCAATAATTTGATTTTTTTCAATACATTGATTTTGAGATATCGTTTGCTTCGCGTTTAATAAAATCATGATACGGATATTTAATAACGATGATAAATCATTCATATCGATGATAAATCATAATATAATTCATCATTTTATGTTTCTGTTGATCGAGCGTTTGTCTTGAACTATTACAGAATGATATAGTTTTTTGCTACGAATAGATATTCTCTGGTTTTTACAACCATTCATTGAATAATTGTGATTGATATTTAAACATTCCATTGTGTGCCTTGTGTATCAGAATTCGTAAGCATTAACAATCGCAAAGTACATTAGAATGCATTTACATGTGAAAATCAAAGTACTTTTAAAAAGTATTATTAAATTGGTGATACTTTGACAGTCGAAACGATTCTTTTGAAACGAATCAAAATTTAATTAACTTAATGAAAAGTAATAAGAAACGGGATAGAACGAAAAGTAAATTTTCATTTTTGTTACGTCAATGTACATTACAACCAAACACATTGTTTTTGTTACACGTTACATACATCATTTTTGTAATGTTATTTCGATAAAATAATGTTTTTCTATGTATATGTACTTCTTACTATGTATATGTTCTATTTATATGTATTGTTCGTCAAATTTTTTTTTTTTTTTTTATTACTAATCCGTTGTACAAGTTTGTTGCAGCTTTAAAGTTTTACAGAGACGTTCATTTGATTGAAATAGTACAACATCAGGATCAAAGTATATCATGGAAGTATGATAATGTATGTATATAAATTGGATGATGGTACGAAGATGAAGATATGATCGTATATATATACAATACGAATCAAAGAGGATGAATAATAAAAAGGATATATAAAAAAGAGGTATAAGTATTACAAAATCATAAGCGGTAAATATTTATTCTTACATATATATTTATATATATATATATTATTACGAATTAGCGCCCTGTGATGGCTGCTTTTACTCTGTTACATGTCATATATGTCGTGAGCCAATTAATCGTACAGTCTAAATTTATTTGTGACCCATTCGTCGCATTAAAAAATACTTCAAACTATTCGTTTGGAACATTTTTTTATACAACGGATAGTTTACCAGTAAATTTAGATGTTACAATTAAATAGCTCAACCTATATATTATATTACATTGTATTATATTATGTTATGTTATATTATGAAATAGCGCCCTGTGATGGCTGCTTTTACTCTATTACATGTCATATATGTCGTGAGCCAATTAATCGTACAGTCTAAATTTATTTGTGACCCATTCGTCGCATTAAAAAATACTTCAAACTATTTGTTTGAAACATTTTTTTATACAACGGATAGTTTACCAGTAAATTTAGATGTTACAATTAAATAGCTCAACCTATATATTATATTGTTATATTATATTACATTACATTATATTATGTTATGTTGTATTATGAAAAAGCGCCCTGAGATGGCTGCTCTCGCGATTTGTAACGGTACCCATGGTACATAATGTTACTTATGATTAATTATTATTTTTACTTAAATGTTATGTATCTTTTCTTATAAATTTGTTTCTATGTTTCTATGTCTCTATGTCTCTATGTAATTTTTTGTGTGTGCATGTGTGCATGTGTGTTTCTGTTGTTGGACATATCTTTTGCAATATTTGTTAACCCGTATGTTATATATGTTTACTTGTTGTACATTTTTGTTTTAGATATTGCAGCGTTTCCTGCTCTATTTATTATTTTATTATTATCACATGTCTTTTTAATTATATCTATCTTATATTTATATGTATTTATATGTATCTTATATTTATATATATATATGTGTGTGTGTTTCTTTTCTTGTATATATTTTTTACGAAATTTATTAATCTATGTTATGGTTCCATATGTTGTACATTTTTGTTTTAGATATTGCAGTGTATCCAGTTCTATTTTAGGTGTTCCAGTGTTTCCAGTGCTGTTTTAGGTGTTCCAGTGTTTCCAGTGCTGTTTCTTAATATTATATTACTTTCAATTCTATCGTCTTTTGTCTCCCATTTTGTAAATTTGATCGTCTCTGTTCATCTGTGCAAAATCTTCTGTTAACTTCTTCTTCTGCTCCTTCTGAGCTGTTTTTCTCTTGTTTGCTTTTGCAAATTCTTCGAGTTCATGAAAACACAGTACATTACGTAATGTGTTCGCTTAGATCTTTGCATACGTAGAGCGAAACATTTTTAGACCTATTGATAGGTTTTAGGTTGATGTATATTCCTAGTTAGTTGGTTATTTGGATATTAAAGTCAATTATTGACTAGGTACTTATTGACTAGGTCTTGTGTTCTCTTTCATTTGCAATAGTTCTTTTTCGCGAAAGTTCGATATGAAACTCTGTCTATTGTGCGTTTGCATAGGGATCAAACATTGAACTTGTTGCAAATGCACATTAGAAGGAGGTCTTACTCGATAATATCTTGTATAAAAGGAGGGTGGATGGGACGTGGTTAGGGTGGGTCTCCATTCGCAGCAACCTCCACGTGGTGAGACCCGGACACTCTATATTTGATATATGATTGTTAATTACATCATACGATGCTATGGTACAATTAAAAATTATATAGCAAATAATACGAGCAAATGGCTGCCATAGGACAAATTTGTTCATAAAATACCCATAAAAATACCAATTATGAAGGGTCTTCTAATGGTAATTCACCAACAATCTTTAGTTCAACCTGCTGTTATTACAAAACTAGTAGCACAACTTCATAGAGTAACTGGTGAAACAATAAAAAAGAAATCAATCATTGAGCTTACAACACAAAATCCAGTCTGTATGGAATTATTTAAAGATGTAAAACAATTGGGCAGAATTATGTTACGCGTAGAGGGAACTACTATTGCAGCTGTTTTAATTACAAAAATCAAATAACAATGATGCATAAGATTTATGTAATTGCAGCTTGAATACTAGAGGTAAATCTGTAGTCTCTTGTATATTCACTTTCATATTTCTTCATATTAGGATTGATTAATGTTTTGTAACTCTACAAATAATTGATTCATCTATGTCTTTGCTAGTTCGTTTGTTTCTTTTAAATAAGCATAAGAAATAACAATATTATACTCATAACATAGTAACCATGAAAATTATGCCTGTAAAAAATCTGAATACTTTTCAATGTAGCAGAGTACTGTCCAAAATAGATCAATTTGAAACGTGATTGATTCTAATTGTACATGTCTAACAAACGTTTAAATTATGTACATGTTGTTTTCAAGTTTTCATTACATGACATAAGAAATCTTTTTAAGGTTAATTTCGTTACCTTTTGACAAGTAAATCAAAACCGTCAAAACCTGTACCTTATTTTATTTGTTTGGTCAATTCACAGTGGATAAATATTACTCAATCACGTTTATAGGTATAAATGCAACCACAATTGTACGTTTAATGATTTGACAATTGTAACTCTACGTCATATAATATGTTGAATGTGCAAATATGACACAGGTGATCTAGTAAAGATGTAGTTGTCTATACATGAACTCATACGAATTAGCAGCGGCAGAAATTAAAATTAAACTTCAAAGTAAAATTACTGACAGATCTGACAGTAATTCTATTCAACAGTTACCTAACGAAATGTAGATTTATCGATCAATTTGGAAACATCTCTACACTATCATTATAAACAGAATTATTAAAGAAACCCTATCACCTGCTATAATTAAGTTCGAAAATATTCTATTCTAAATCAATTTATTATCGACTCGTTCAAGTTTGTAGGCAAAAAAAGTACAAGTATTTTACTTGCTACAGTAAATAACGTAGGAACAGAACAAGTTTAACAAACTGTTCTAACTCTCTCTCTCTCTCTCTCTCTCTCAATAAATCTACAAGTCAACTAAACTTCCCTAATCATACAAACTGTACGAGGAATCATTGGCTGCGGAAGAAATCTCGAGAAATCCGTGAGTACAATTCTACATTTGTTCTTGCGAAGATACATTTTCTGTAACATATAAAATCTCATTTCTTACGACGAAACTTTTCGAAATCTTGTAATTTATTAAATTTTGGCTGAAAAATCGTAGTTTTTTGTATAATCAATTACTTTACGTGGAAGAAAAAACGATTTAAATATATTCGTTCGCAATAGATAAAATTGTTTCGTACTTTTGACTGGACACGTTCATACGCGCATGCGCGAGATTCGAATTCCTTGTACAATAGCTCAAACTGTCATGGAAGTAGCGTCTCTTTTCATTTTCATTTTAAATTTTCATTTCAAAGTCGATTAAGAAGTATTTGTATAGTTAAAATGTTTAAAAAAGTGAAAATATAGCCGTTTGAACGTGTTGAGCCAGTTTGCGACAGAGATTTGCAATTAATATCGGAGAAATGTGAGTTGAAATATTTCGTCCTACTGAAATTGAATATTCGAGTATAAAATATGTTACAATATTCGCAATAATTATTATGTGAACCATAGAATGATATATGTAATCATATTATATTTACTATAATATTACAATATTGTATAATAAAGTTTGATTTCATTTTTTCCTACAAATGTATGTGAATAAAGAGAGCTATGTAAATTTGTCGACGATAATAGTTGTACGCTGTGCTATTGATTCTGTTGTTGTTTGTTGTTTGTTGTTTGTTATTTTTCCTGGAAATCGTGTTTTCGAATTTAGTGCTCTGTTTGCAGCGTAAGCGGAGTGAGAGAACACCGAAGTTAACAAATGTGGAAGCGAGATACGAAGTGGTACGGCTTGTTAGTGTGTGTTGCTCCAATGTACCTGTCGAAACCTGTCGAAACCTGTCGAAACCTGTCTCGCTGCTTCCAAGGTACGCCGCAAACCTGCTTATCGACTGCTTTGTATTTACACTTGTTATCCTATAAGCATCCTTATTGTTCCCAACTCCTTATTCAATTGATACTCTTGGTTAATTGTATATTGAACGTAATTATTATTATAAATGTAAATCAACTTTTTGGATTTCCTTTGTCTACTTTTTGCTTGTGCACTGTTTGCACTTTTGATATGTGATTTGAGTTTGATTATTGTACAATTTTAATATAATTGATAGTATTTTTATACATTTATGTGCAATCAGTTTTGTTTTGTACTGTTACAGAACAAAACTGTTGTGCTGTTGTGTTTAAACTGAGAAATAAGGATGTATGAATATCATAAGGATAATGCAGCAATAGGAAACGACATACTTTTATAGAGGTTTGGTAATATTGCATTTATTATTAAAAAAGATATGCCATAAAGATGAAAGAGGTATTTCCATGCAAGAATTTATATTATTTTTTTTAATTGATTCATTGTGTGGTAACATATGAATTTTAATTTATAATATAATGAGTAGTAATTGATTAACTTATTAACGGTTCTTATAAACATTTCTTAATATTTTATAACATATAATATAATTAATTAATTAGTAAATTTCAATATGTTTTACATTCTGATGGAAAATGATCAGAGTAGACATCATACAGATCACTCATGAATTAATCATAATTAATTTGCAATAATTGCAAATATTTTATAATACTTATATATGATATTTTACATCTATGCATATATTCCACACAGTTTAGTAGCTTTAGAAGAAAGTTATTTCTTGAACAAACGCTCGATGAGAAGAAAAATAATATTTGAAAAAAATGGTGTAATATTTATTTCTACCCTTTGTTCCCCCACTAATAACAATTTTCTTCCAGAAAAATTTGGTGACCGCGCGCAATGCGGTCGGTAGAGTCAGTGTTTGCTGCGTATAACTATTTCAATATTTTTTTTATTTTTTATATTATTATAATTTTATTTAACTTTAGATTACCATTATATTTAATCTTTCATAGTAATCATACGCGATAATAGAGTCAGTGTTTGCTTCGTAAATTATAATATTATAGTAAATTTTTATTATATTATATTAGACTTTTATTTTTATTTTTTTATTTTTTGAATTTTTGAAATACTTATTTCCGGTATTAGAGTCTTATCATCGCCTGCTTCAAATGGATCTTGCTGTGCTCCAGGAGCCAAAAATGTAATTATCTTTAATTAATAAATAATAAACTTATCCATAAAAACTTTGGTAAACCAAATCCTAATAGTTTCGTTTCTCTTAAAGTTTTACAGCTATTACTTCCACCATGGGTTCATCTACCACTTCTTCCAGCCTGACGTCGTCGGGCTTGAGGATGTCCCCCCAGAGGTAAGCAACAGTTTTTGATATTATTTCTTAATTGATTCATTGTGTGGTAACAACACGAATTTTAATTCATAACGTTACTTTCTCCAGGCGTTTGCAACATCTTTGACGACTTCCCTGAGGCATCAGCAACATCTTCAATGACTTCTACTCGAGCTACTCTACTCATCGTCCGGTGAGTCGCATGCTTTCAAGTCCCTCTGGTCATTCACCATGTCGTAGGGCGAAAGGTCTGAATCGGCACGAATGACTGGTTGTAATTACGTAGAATTGCTTTAACGAGCATAGTGACCATGGGTATACAATTATACCTGTGAATAATAATTGTTATTTTGTGTGTGTCATTTATTAGATCAGGTTGTTTTTATGTAGTTTTCTTGCACTTCGCGTTTTTAAATATTACAATATAATTTTAATAATATAATAATAATAATATATGGATAATAAATAAATAAATAAATATGAGTTATATAATGTTTGTGATCCATACACGTCCAGTATGAATGCCTAGAAAATATGAAAGTAATACATTATATATGAACATTTACACAAATGAAATATTAATATCAATCATAATGTTACATGCATATATATATATCCTTGATAGATCTTATATGAATAAATATATAATAAGTATCACAGCTGCTTTAATTTGGCAGTATTTAATGGTGAAGTCGGATACCCTCCGACTTCGTTTTAGTGACAATTATAATTATTATGAATTAATAATGATGACGTGTATCATTGTTGCTGTAATTATACACAATATTTAATATTTAACGATGGCTAATTATATTGTTTGCATTCACTGAGAATATTAAATGTTCCAGTCATTTAATATTCATATTAATATCGTATGATAGAAAATATCTGATGAGTTTATACTTGTTGCAATTAGAGAGTTTAAAATATTAAAATTTATTTATCTTACCGCAATTATGTTAAATTATATGTGCAAGAAGACATTTCATGACGAGTAGATTTTGAAATCAAAGCATCCAACTTGAATAGCATTTTCATATCTTAGAATATTTGCTTTGATGACGAGATCGCTCGATAATTACAATCATTTTATATCATATACCCTATTATATACCCTACTATTATTACATACCCTTGATATACTCTACAAAGATTTAGAGAATTTAGATACAAAGAATTTAATTTTGTTCAGATCACGACTCATTTTTCTATTATATTCTATACATTATAATTTTGGAATGGATTATCGCGTTTGTGTTTTAGTATCTTGATTAATATTCAATTTATACCTAATTATATTGTTGTATCGAGTTTTTTATTTCATGAAGAATTAATTTCGTGTTCGGTTCGAGTAGTTTGTTGTTGCCTCTATTGCGTCCCAGTATCTGGCCCCTGCCCCGTTGCGTAAGGCCCCCGGTTATTCCGACGGGCAGACGGGGTGGCTCGCCACCCTCACCAAGGGTATTGGTAGCTGTGGACTGCGTACTAGATACTGCACTGGGTTCACGGCCGGCTGATTGAGCGTATCTCAATCCCTGCCTCATGGGAGGTCGTGCCTGGAGTGTCACCGTCGGCACCTGGTCACGTTAAACATTTCGCGGACGTGAAAATACGTCAACCTATACTGGTGGCAGTAGAAGCAAACTTGTGTATATTTTGTTCGGTCGTTTTTTATTATTTTTTATTTGGGATTTAATGGGACCGTATTGGGAATACGCAAAGATCCTATATGACATAGGTATTCCGTTATATCGAGGATGAAAAGTCCCTCGTTTTGTTCGCGTCGCGTCACATCGCGTTTTTCCATTCCATAAATTATATTGCTAGAATTAATTGTCGAATGAGCTCGTTTCTTTCATTTTCTTGGTCAATATTCAAGTTAATTATTCCATTGCATAGAGTTTTATGAGTATAAATAAAATTTGAGTGAAATAAATAAAGTAGGGTTCCCTGTGTGAGAATAATAAAAATAAAATAAAGAATAAACTGAATAAAGATATATTGTACTAATCACTGTATTTAGATTAGGATTTTCAGCTTCCTTTTCCGTGCTCTTTGCCAGGACCCCATTCACGTGCCCAGGTGCTACTTGGGTGGGGAAAAGGTGATGAGCACGATGATTCCCCTACTAATTTATAAGATTTTTGCGCAACTGATATGCTAGTGTATCGTGCACGACGTAGTCTCCACATTGTGTGTATGTGTGGTTAGGTTGTGGAATTACGTCGCTTTTTATTAAACATTAATTCTTGTATCCATTGTAGTAATAGCACAAAATATACTATTACTTACAATAATAGTAGGTACCAAGTTTACTCTTACCAAAGTTCAATAATGATCAAGGTACCAAATTTCAATAATGATATCAAATTCCATACCATTCATTTTAGTAGCTTCTCTACTTTCTTGTTCACAACGATAATAATGGTATCAAACCTAATACCATCTACTCTGTATTTAATTAAATTTATTTAATTACATATTTCATGTAAAACGTTCAAATTTACACAAATGCTTTGCTCGCATTGTACGCAATGATCACTAGCATCCCTCAGATTGCATGACAAGGTACGTACAAACTTTAGAAAGTGTGCAAGGTTGTGTGTCGCGAGAATTCCGTGTGTTGTATGCATGTGTTGGTATGAGTCTGTTGCCATTTTTTAAATATAGCGTTAGGTAGGTAGGTAGTATACTTCTGGTATGTTTGACTGCTAGATTTAAGTAGGTAGGGCCGGGCAGGTTGACCACAGTCTCCGATCGGGCAGGCGCGTTTTTTCTCGCGTGGTTCAACTTGTTTCAGGAAATCAGATTTGAATCATCGACGGTAAAGCTGGCGTGAACGGAGAATGCCGTTCGCCACTGGCTTTACCCTATCGATTTTTCGAATCACCCCGCGGTCGCGGTCGCGATTTGTCGAAACGAACGTTTTCTGCTTCTGAGGTTCGGCACGTTTGCACGGACGACGATTCTTCAAATCGTTGCTCGTCTTGCGTGTCTCTCGCTTAATTTTTCTGATCTATTTTGCTGCTTTATTTGCTGGGTTGATTCAAGATTCTGGGCATTGCGCCCGAAGAAAGAAGAGGCAATGTGCCGAAGAGGCCCAGAGAAGAGGGCTGCAACGAATGACTCTGCATTCGGAAATGCTGGATTCTGAATGCAAAGCCATTACTTGTTACTGCTTTGTCACTATGCTCGTTACTTTATCTGCTAGAATACCTGGCCACATCATTTTGGGCAAATCGCGGATTCACTTTTTAGCGTTGCGAATTATTAATTACGGTTTGTGTTAGAGTTGCGTATAAATTCAGATCGCGATATTAATTAGAGTTGCGTGTAAATCCAGATCGCGATATTAATTAGAGTTGCGTAGAAATGTTAATCGCGATTGCTCCTTTAGTGTTGCGATACATAAGATCGCGATTGCTTGTTGTTTTGCTTTAAAATAAGAATGTATTATATTTGTTGTTTTGTTGCTGAAGTTGAGATAATTAATTAACTTTGATGTTTTTAATTTGCTATTTAGTGTTGCGACTTGTAAGTAACGCGAGTATTATAAAGTAGAGATAATAATTTTCAATTGTTAATTTTACTTTGATTTAGTGTTGCGATAAAAGAGAATCGCGCTTTCTCAAAGTAGCGTTGCGATTGTAATAAATAAAATGCCCAAGACTTCCACTGATACTGTGGAACCATACACACAAGTTACCACTGTAGCTGAAAGAGCTACATTGCACTATGGTAACATTGCACCTATAAAATCTTCCACTTACACTAATGGAAGTATGATCTTGCACTTAGAGTCACCAAAGTAGCTGGAAGAGCTACATTGCACTTGGTGACATTGCACCTAAACAGATCATTTCTCTAAAATCTGTTTTATTAGTGTTGCGTATTTAAATTATGGGTGCATAAATTAATTTTACGACCTATGAAAAGCACCGTCGGCTGAGTGCTCGCGTATTGCTTTTTTCATGACGCACCTACGCGATTACCTTTTATATATACTTCATTTCGTATTTAATAAATTAGTGTTGCGAATTATAAAGACATGGCTATTTTCGCGATATTTTTGCTGATTTTTTTCTTGATTGATGATTTTGAAATACTCTTCACTTCACATTTAATGTACTTTCCAACGAAGAAGATAAAATATTTCACTCATCATTTTTAATGACAAAAAATTAATCATAATGGGTGTTATGTTTATCTTTATATCGTTGCAAATCGAGCGTTTGTCACAGAATAAACGATAACAATTATTTTTTATTAGAAGGTAGTTTCTCATTTGTACAATTTAAATCTTTTTAATGGTTACTTTTATGACTGATCTGTAAATATTCTATATATGATTTGTACGTTATTATTAATGACTACTTTAAAAGTTGTAAAATATTAAGGAATATAACGAAATTATTAATATTTCATTATAGTATTATTATTATTTTATTTTTTTTTCTTTTGAAAGAAATTAATATTTTCTATGAATTAAAGGCGAATTCTTAATTTTGCCACACCACAAGATATATAATATTTCACTAAAATAATGTTTCGATGTCTAACTGTATCTTCCATGTCTAAATGTATTCTTTTGGTTTTAATATGTGCTTTTATTAATCCATTGAATAAGTTTGTTGTAGGTTTTAGAAAGATATTTAGGTCATTAACTTAATGCAACAAAAGGATTAAATAAATGTGATTACTTCACAAGTTACAAAGATGAAAGTATCACGCAGATGAAATTATGGACATATTAATATTAATCAAAGAAAGTAAGCGACAAAAATATATATATAAAAAAGGGAACTTTTATGAAACCATATTATATGCGACTATTAATCAATTATGTGACTTTGTTACAGGTCTAAAATTTTGTAAGACGCATAGTTCGTTGAAATAATACAGCCATATAATTAAATAAACGTAATGATTCTACAAATTACGAGGATGGAAATATAATGGTATACACAAATTATATCATGTCAGCAGATGGAAGTATGGTCATATACATATAACATGAATAAAAAATACTGAGCGACAAAAGGGATATTAGAATATAAAAAAAAGAGGTATATTACGGAGTCATATTTAAGTGGTAACATTTATTTTTATATATTTATATGTTATTATATTATAACAAGCGCCCTGATGTGGCTGCTCTCAAAATATAAGTAATTTGTTCCGTTTTTATATAAATTCCACATGTCTTTTGAATTTAACCAGTTAATTGTGTTCGATGTGTATAAACGTCAATCCAAAGCTTTATTTCAGTGTTATTGACGACTACAATTGTTAACTTTTTATATCTTTTATTTTTATAAATATTTATAATATATTATACATATATTTATTGTATAATATAATATATAATATATTATATTATATATTATATTATATTATATTATATTATATTATATTACATTATATTATATACATATATTTTTATAATTGTTTATCAAACAAAAATGTATGGCATTTTTTAAACTAAATTCCACAGTTAACTGGTTAATTATATTTCTATTTTGTGTTTGTAAATGTTTTATGCATATATTTTCTGTGAATTGTTTCTGATATGTTTTATGTATATATTGCTGTGTTATTGTTTTGCTTGTTGTACATCCTTGTTTCAGATGTTCCAGTGTCTACATTTTTCTTTAACATGTTCTTACACCCAATTCTCTTGGTGTAATCATTCGATCTTTTCTATTGTAATTTCTCCGTAAATTACTTTGGTTTTGGTTTTTCTGGGTCCACATACGTATGTGTCGTACATTGTTTGTTGTTTTTGGGTTTGTGTTTCGCTGTTTCGTTGTGTTGTCTTTGTTTTTGGACGCAACATGGGTTCGAATCCATTAGATTTTTACACAGGCAGGACGAAACATACTTAGATTTATTAATAGGTAGGAATCATTTCATCTATGGTAACGTTACCTGGGTTACGAAGATGGATATAAAATAATATACACATTTATATCCACAAATTCCATTAGATTTTTATATAGGTAGGGTGAATACATGTTTGGTTTATTGATAAGTAAGAACAATTTCCCTTAAGTTTATGTAGATTTTTAGTTACATAGGTAATTTTTAAATTAAGTAAGCTTTAAATGAAGTAAGCTTTAAAATAGATTAAGTAGACTAAGTAGAAACAGTAGACTTGGTAGATTATGCATTATATTAAGCTTTAAGTAGATTTTAAAGTAAATTTTTAGTCAAGTAGAATATTGTTGGTATAACTTCATTTTTCCGCGAGAATTCTTTACGAAACTCATTTTATTGTACATTTGCATAGCCATTGAAGACTAAATGCATTGCAAATGTACATCAAAAGGAGGTTGTATTCAATAATGACTTATATAAAAGGAGGGAGGATGGGACGTGGTTAGGGTGGGTCTCCATTCGCAGCAACCTCCACGTGGTGAGACCCGGGTACTGTATTATTTGATATGTAATTATTAATTGCATCATATGATGGTATAATGCAATTACAAATTATGTAGCAAATAATTTAAGCAAATGGCTGCCATAGGATTAGAATTAATTTAAAATTGATTTTAAGGCTAACTGTTGTAGATAATAGAAGTTTTCGCACAATGTAGTTAACGGTAGTATAGAGCGTGGTTGGCCTCATCTTGTGTGATTATCGAGGATTTTGGCGTTTTGGGAGAATATTGGGGATTCTGTGGGAACAATTATGCTTTCCTGCAGTTTAAAGAATTGTCTGGACTATAAACATGTAGAATTAAAGGGAAAGACACGAGTCTTGGACGTGACAAAGGCTGGAGATCGCATCAGGGCAAGGTTGGCCTCATCTTGTGAGCTGATCGAGGGTTTTAGGCGTTTTGGGAGAATTCTGGGGATTCTGTGGGACGAGCTGTGCTTTCCTGTAGTTCAAACAATTGTTTGGACTGTGGACATGTAGAATTAAAGGGGAAGACACGAGTCTGGACGTTACAAAGGCTGGAGATCGCATCAGGGCGAGGTTGGCCTCATCTTGTGCGCTTATCGAGGGTTTGGGCATTTTGGGAGAATTCTGGGGATTCCGTGGGACGAGCTGTGCTTTCCTGCAGTTCAAACAATTGTTTGGACCGTGGACATGTAGACGTAAAGGGGAAGACACGAGTCTTGGACGTGACAAAGACTGGAGATCGCATCAGAGCGAGGTTGGCATCATCTTGTGCGCTTATCGAGGGTTTTCGGCGTTTTGGGGGAATTCTGGGCATTCTGTAGGTCGAGCTGTGCTTTCCTGCAGTTCAAACAATAGTTTGGACCGTGGACATGTAGAATTAAAGGGGAAGACACGAGTCTTGGACGTGACAAAGGCTGGAGATCGCATCAGGGCG
>CAXAJV010001158.1:0-351000 GCA_963969225.1 Xylocopa violacea
GAGAAGTAGGTGCCGACCCGCCTGGAATGTTGTAAAACACTACGTTAGAGATGTTAGGTTGCGTTAGGTTAGGGTATATAACGTTATAGACGTATATAATGACCGCAACGTGGCGTACGGCGGACACGAACGGGATTCTGTGAAACATTACCAGCGAGGTTCTAGATGGGTTTGGTTAGGTTATATTACGATATAGACTTATATAATGTTCCCACCGAGAAGTAGGTACCGCCACGCCAGGAATGTTGTAAAATACAACATCCGAGATGTTAGGTTGCCTTAGGTTAGGATATATAACGTTATAGACGCATACAATGTCCCCACCGAGACGTACGGGACGACACGAACTGGATTCTGTAAAACATTGCCAGCGAGGGGCTAGATGGGTTAGGTTAGGTTATATTTCGTTGTAGACGTATATAATGTACCCAACGAGAATTAGGGGCCGACCCGGGTGGAATGTCGTAGAATACTACATTCGAGATGTTAGGTTGCCTTAGGTTAGGATATATAACGTTCTAGACACATATAATGTCCCCACCGAGAAGTACGGGCCGACACGACCGGGATTCTGTAAAACATTACCAGCGAGGGGCTAGATGGGTTAGGTTAGGTTATATTACGTTATAGACGTATATAATGTTCCCACCGAGAAGTAGGGGCCGACCCGCCAGGTATTTTGGAAACTACTATATCCGGGATGTTAGGTTGCCTTAGGTGAGGATATATAATGTTATAGACGTATATAATGTCCGCACCGTGACATACGGGGCGACACGAACTGAATTCTGTGAAACATTACCAGCGAGGGTCTAGATGGGTTAGGTTAGGTTATATTACGATATAGACTTATATAATGTTCCCACCGAGAAGCAGGTTCAGCTCGCCAGGAATGTTGTAAAATACTACATCCGAGATGTTAGGTTGCCTTGGGTTATGATATATAACGTTATAGACGTATATAAAGTCCCCAGCGAGAAGTATGAGCCAACACGACCGGGATTCTGTAAAACATTATCACCGAAGGGCAAAATGGGTTAGGTTAGGTTATATTGCGATATAGACTTATATAATATCCCTACCGAGAAGTGGGGCCGACCCGCCAGGAATGTTATGAAATACGACATTCGAGATGTTAGGTTGCCCTCGGGTGGGATATACAATGTTGTAGACGTATATAATGTCCCCACCGAGAAGTATGAACCAACCCGAACGGGATTCTGTAAAACATTACCGCCGAGGGGCTAGATGGGTTAGATTAGGTTATATTACGTTATGGACGTATATAATGTTCCCACCGAGAAGTAGGGGCCGACTCGCCAGGAATGTCGTAAAATACTACATCCGAGATGTTAGGTTGCCTTAGGTTAGGATATATAACGTTCTAGACGCATATAATGTCCCCACTGAGAAGTACGGGCCGACACGCCCGGGATTCTGTAAAACATTACCAGCGAGGGGCTAGATGGGTTAGGTTAGGTTATATTACGTTATAGACGTATATAATGTTCCCAACGAGAAGTAGGGGCCGACACGCCAGTAATTTTGGAAATTACTACATCCGAGATGTTAGATAGCCTTAGGTTAGGATATATAACGTTATAGACGCATACAATGTTCCCACCGAGACGCACGGGACGACACGAACTGGATTCTGTAAAACATTACCAGCGAGGGGCTAAATGGGTTAGGTTAGGTTATATTGCGATATAGACGTATATAATGTGTCCACCGGGAAGTAGGTGCCGACCAGCCTGGAATGTTGTAAAACACTACGTTAGAGACGTTAGGTTGCGTTAGGTTAGCATATATAACGTTATAGACGTATATAATGTCCGCACCGTGACGTTCGGGGAGACACGAACGGGATTCTGTGAAACATTACCAGCGAGGGTATAGATGGGTTAGGTTAGGCTATATTGCGATATAGACTTATATAATGTCCCTACCGAGAAGTGGGGCCGACCCGCCAGGAATGTTGTGAAATACTACATTCGAGATGTTAGGTTGCCTTCGGGTGGGATATACAATGTTATAGACGTATATATTGTCCCCACAGAGAAGTATGAACCAACCCGAACGGGATTCTGTAAAACATTACCGCCGAGGGGCTAGATGGGTTAGATTAGGTTATATTACGTTATGGACGTATATAATGTTCCCACCGAGAAGTAGGGGCCGACTCGCCAGGAATGTCGTAAAATACTACATCCGAGATGTTAGGTTGCCTTAGGTTAGGATATATAACGTTCTAGACGCATATAATGTCCCCACTGAGAAGTACGGGCCGACACGCCCGGGATTCTGTAAAACACTACCAGCGAGGGCCTAGATGGGTTAGGTTAGGTAATATTATGTTGTAGACGTACATAATGTACGCAACGAGAAGTAGGGGCCGACACGCCAGTAATTTTGGAAATTACTACATCCGAGATGTTAGATAGCCTTAGGTTAGGATATATAACGTTATAGACGCATACAATGTTCCCACCGAGATGCACGGGACGACACGAACTGGATTCTGTAAAACATTACCAACGAGGGGCTAAATGGGTTAGGTTAGGTTATATTGCGATATGAACGTATATTATGTGTCCACCGAGAAGTAGGTGCCGACCCGCCTGGAATGTTGTAAAACACTACGTTAGAGATGTTAGGTTGCGTTAGGTTAGGGTATATAACGTTATAGACGTATATAATGACCGCAACGTGACGTACGGCGGACACGAACGGGATTCTGTGAAACATTACCAGCGAGGTTCTAGATGGGTTAGGTTAGGTTATATTACGATATAGACTTATATAATGTTCCCACCGAGAAGTAGGTACCGCCACGCCAGGAATGTTGTAAAATACTACATCCGAGATGTTAGGTTGCCTTAGGGTAGGATATATAACGTTATAGACGCATACAATGTCCCCACCGAGACGTACGGGACGACACGAACTGGATTCTGTAAAACATTACCAGCGAGGGGCTAGATGGGTTAGGTTAGGTTATATTGCGTTGTAGACGTATATAATGTACCCAACGAGAATTAGGGGCCGACCCGAGTGGAATGTCGTAAAATACTACATTCGAGATGTTAGGTTGCCTTAGGTTAGGATATATAATGTTATAGACTTATATAATGTCCGCACCGAGACGTACGGGACGACACGAACGGGATTCTGTAAAACATTACCGCCGAGGGTATAGATGGGTTAGGTCAGGTTATATTGCGATATAGACGTATATAATGTTCCCACCGAGAAGTAGGTTCCGCCCCGCCAGGAGTGTTGTAAAATACTACATCCGAGATGTTAGGTTGCCTTAGGTTAGGATATATATCGTTATAGACGCATACAATGTCCCCACCGAGACGTACGTGACGACACAAACTGGATACTGTAAAGCATTACCAGCGAGGGGCTAGATGGGTTAGGTTAGGTTATACTACGTTGTAGACCTATATAATGTTCCCACCGAGAAGTAGGGGCCGACCCGCCAGGAATGTTGTAAAATACTACATCCGAGATGTTAGGTTGCCTTAGGTTAGGATATATAACGTTCTAGACACATATAATGTCCCGACCGAGAAGTACGGGCCGACACGACCGGGATTCTGTAAAACATTACCAGCGAGGGGCTAGATGGGTTTTTTTAGGTTATATTACGTTATAGACGTATATAATGTTCCCACCGAGAAGTAGGGGCCGACCCGCCAGGTATTTTGGAAACTACTATATCCGGGATGTTAGGTTGCCTTAGGTTAGCATATATAACGTTATAGACGTATATAATGTCCGCACCGTGACGTTCGGGGCGACACGAACGGGATTCTGTGAAACATTACCAGCGAGGGTATAGATGGGTTAGGTTAGGTTATATTGCGATATAGACTTATATAATGTCCCTACCGAGAAGTGGGGCCGACACGCCTGGAATGTTGTAAAATACTACATTCGAGATGTTAAGTTGCCTTAGGTTAGGATATATAACGTTATAGACATATATACTGTCCCCACCGAGACGTACGGGACGACACGAACTGGATTCTGTAAAACATTACCAGCGAGGGGCTAGATGGGTTAGGTTAGGTAATATTGCGATATAGGCGTATATAATGTGCCCACCGAGAAGTAGGGGCCGACCCGCCAGGAATGTTGTAAAATACTACATCCGAGATGTTAGGTTGCCTTAGGTGAGGATATATAATGTTATAGACGTATATGATGTCCGCACCGTGACGTACGGGGCGACACGAACGGAATTCTGTGAAACATTACCAGCGAGGGTCTAGATGGGTTAGGTTAGGTTATATTACGATATAGACTTATATAATGTTCCCACCGAGAAGTAGGTTCAGCCCGCCAGGAATGTTGTAAAATACTACATCCGAGATGTTAGGTTGTCTTAGGTTAGGATATATATCGTTATAGACGCATACAATGTCCCCAACGAGCAGTATGAGCCAACACGACCGGGATTCTGTAAAACATAATCACCGAAGTGCAAAATGGGTTTAGGTTAGGTTATATTACGATATAGACGTATATTATGTGCCCACCGAGAAGTAGGGGCCGACACGCCTGGAATGTTGTAAAATACATCTACATTCGAGATGTTAAGTTGCCTTAGGTTAGGATATATAACGTTATAGACGCATACAATGTTCCCACCGAGACGTACGGGACGACACGAACTGGATTCTGAAAAACATTACCAGCGAGGGGCTAAATGGGTTAGGTTAGGTTATATTACGATATAGACTTATATAATGTTCCCACCTAGAAGTAGGGGCCGACCCGCCAGGAATGTTGTAAAATACTACATCCGAGATGTTAGGTTGCCTTAGGTTAGGATATATAACGTTCTAGACGAATATAATGTCCCCAATGAGAAGTACGGGCCGACACGCCCGGGATTCTGTAAAACATTACCAGCGAGGGGCTAGATGGGTTAGGTTAGGTTATATTACGTTATAGACGTATATAATGTTCCCACCGAGAAGTAGGGGCCGACCCGCCAGGTATTTTGGAAAATACTATTTCCGAGATGTTAAGTTGCCTTTGGTTAGCATATATATCGTTATAGACGCATACAATGTGCCCACCGAGACGTACGGGACGACACGAACTGGATTCTGTAAAACATTACCAGCGAGGGCCTAGATGGGTTAGGTTAGGTAATATTATGTTGTAGACGTACATAATGTACCCAACGAGAAGTAGGGGCCGACACGCCAGTAATTTTGGAAATTACTACATCCGAGATGTTAGATAGCCTTAGGTTAGGATATATAACGTTATAGACGCATACAATGTTCCCACCGAGACGCACGGGACGACACGAACTGGATTCTGTATAACATTACCAGCGAGGGGCTAAATGGGTTAGGTTAGGTTATATTGCGATATAGACGTATATAATGTGTCCACCGAGAAGTAGGAGCCGACCCGCCTGGAATGTTGTAAAATACTACATTCGAGACGTTAGGTTGCCTTAGGTTAGGATATATAACGTTATAGACTTATATAATGTCCGCACCGAGACGTACGGGACGACACGAACGGGATTCTGTAAAACATTACCGCCGAGGGGCTAGATGGGTTAGGTTAGGTTATATTACGTTATAGACGTATATAATGTTCCTACCGAGAAGTAGGGGCCAACCCGCCAGGTATTTTGGAAAATACTACATCCGAGATGTTAGGTTGCCTTGGGTGAGGATATATAATGTTATAGACGTATATGATGTCCGTACCGTGACGTACGGGGCGACACGAACGGAATTCTGTGAAATATTACCAGCGAGGGTCTAGATGGGTTAGGTTAGGTTATATTACGATATAGACTTATATAATGTTCCCACCGAGAAGTAGGTTCAGCCCGCCAGGAATGTTGTAAAATACTACATCCGAGATGTTAGGTTGCCTTAGGTTAGGATATATAACGTTATAGACGTATCTAATGTCCCCAACGAGCAGTATGAGCCAACATGACCGGGATTCTGTAAAACATAATCACCGAAGTGCAAAATGGGTTTAGGTGAGGTTATATTACGATATAGATGTATATTATGTGCCCACCGAGAAGTAGGGGCCGACCCGCCTGGAATGTTGTAAAATACATCTACATTCGAGATGTTAAGTTGCCTTAGGTTAGGATATATAACGTTATAGACGCATACAATGTTCCCACCGAGACGTACGGGACGACACGAACTGGATTCTGAAAAACATTACCAGCGAGGGGCTAAATGGGTTAGGTTAGGTTATATTACGATATAGACTTATATAATGTTCCCACCTAGAAGTAGGGGCCGACCCGCCAGGAATGTTGTAAAATACTACATCCGAGATGCTAGGTTGCCTTAGGTTAGGATATATAACGTTCTAGACGCATATAATGTCCCCAATGAGAAGTACGGGCCGACACGCCCGGGATTCTGTAAAACATTACCAGCGAGGGGCTAGATGGGTTAGGTTAGGTTATATTACGTTATAGACGTATATAATGTTCCCACCGAGAAGTAGGGGCCGACCCGCCAGGTATTTTGGAAAATACTATTTCCGAGATGTTAAGTTGCCTTTGGTTAGCATATATATCGTTATAGACGCATACAATGTGCCCACCGAGACGTACGGGACGACACGAACTGGATTCTGTAAAACATTACCAGCGAGGGCCTAGATGGGTTAGGTTAGGTAATATTATGTTGTAGACGTACATAATGTACCCAACGAGAAGTAGGGGCCGACACGCCAGTAATTTTGGAAATTACTACATCCGAGATGTTAGATAGCCTTAGGTTAGGATATATAACGTTATAGACGTATCTAATGTCCCCAACGAGCAGTATGAGCCAACACGACCGGGATTCTGTAAAACATAATCACCGAAGTGCAAAATGGGTTTAGGTTAGGTTATATTACGATATAGATGTATATTATCTGCCCACCGAGAAGTAGGGGCCGACCCGCCAGGAATGTTGTGAAATACCACATTCGAGATGTTAGGTTGCCTTCGGGTGGAATATACAATGTTATAGACGTATATAATGTCCCCACCGAGAAGTATGAACCAACCCGAACGGGATTCTGTAAAACATTACCGCCGAGGGGCTAGATGGGTTAGATTAGGTTATATTACGTATTGGACGTATATAATGTTCCCACCGAGAAGTAGTGTCCAACCCGCCAGGAATGTTGTAAAAAACTACATCCGAGATGTTAGGTTGCCTTAGGTTAGAATATATAACGTTCTAGACGCATATAATTTCCCGACCGAGAAGTACGGGCCGACAAGACTGGGATTCTGTAAAACATTAACAGCGAGGTGCTAGATAGGTTAGGTTAGGTAATATTACGATATAGACGTATATAATGTTCCCACCGAGACGTACGGGACGACACGAACTGGATTCTGAGAAACATTACCAGCGAGGGGCTAAATGGGTTAGGTTAGTTTATATTGCGATATAGACGTACATAATGTACCCAACGAGAAGTAGGGGCCGACACGCCAGTAATTTTGGAAATTACTACATCCGAGATGTTAGATAGCCTTAGGTTAGGATATATAACGTTATAGACGTATATAATGACCGCACCGTGACGTATGGCGGACACGAACGGGATTCTGTGAAACATTACCAGCGAGGGTCTAGATGGGTTAGGTTAGGTTATATTACGATATAGTCTTATATAATGTTCCCACCGAGAAGTAGGTACCGCCACGCCAGGAATGTTGTAAAATACTACATCCGAGATGTTAGGTTGCCTTAGGTTAGGATATATAACGTTATAGACGCATACAATGTCCCCACCGAGATGTACGGGACGACACGAACTGGCTTCTGTAAAACATTACCAGCGAGGGGCTAGGTGGGTTAGGTTAGGTTATATTTCGTTGTAGACGTATATAATGTACCCAACGAGAATTAGGGGCCGACCCGAGTGGAATGTCGTAAAATACTACATTCGAGATGTTAGGTTGCCTTAGGTTAGGATATATAACGTTATAGACTTATATAATGTCCGCACCGAGACGTACGGGACGACACGAACGGGATTCTGTAAAATATTACCGCCGAGGGGCTAGATGGGTTAGGTTAGGTTATATTACGTTATAGACGTATATAATGTTCCTACCGAGAAGTAGGGGCCAACCCGCCAGGTATTTTGGAAAATACTACATCCGAGATGTTAGGTTGCCTTAGGTGAGGATATATAATGTTATAGACGTATATGATGTCCGCACCGTGACGTACGGGGCGACACGAACGGAATTCTGTGAAACATTACCAGCGAGGGTCTAGATGGGTTAGGTTAGGTTATATTACGATATAGACTTATATAATGTCCGCACCGAGACTTACGGGACGACACGAACGGGATTCTGTAAAACATTACCGCCGAGGGGCTAGATAGGTTATTTTAGGTTATATTACGTTATCGACTTATATAATGTTCCCACCGAGAAGTAGGTTCAGCCCGCCAGGAATGTTGTAAAATACTACATCCGAGATGTTAGGTTGCCTTAGGTTAGGATATATAACGTTATAGACGCATACAATGTTAGCACCGAGACGTACGGGACGACACGAACTGGATTCTGAAAAACATTACCAGCGAGGGGCTAAATGGGTTAGGTTAGGTTATACTACGTTGTAGACCTATATAATGTTCCCACCGAGAAGTAGGGGCCGACCCGCCAGGTATTTTGGAAAATACTATTTCCGAGATGTTAAGTTGCCTTTGGTTAGCATATATAACGTTATAGACGTATATAATGTCCGCACCGTGACGTACGGGGCGACACGAACGGGATTCTGTGAAACATTACCAGCGAGGGTATAGATGGGTTAGGTTAGGTTATATTGCGATATAGACTTATATAATGTCCCTACCGAGAAGTGGGGCCGACCCGCCAGGAATTTTGTGAAATACCACATTCGAGATGTTAGGTTGCCTTCGGGTGGGATATACAATGTTATAGACGTATATAATGTCCCCACCGAGAAGTATGAACCAACCCGAACGGGATTCTGTAAAACATTACCGCCGAGGGGCTAGATTGGTTAGATTAGGTTATATTACGTTATGGACGTATATAATGTTCCACCGAGAAGTAGTGTCCAACCCGCCAGGAATGTTGTAAAATACTACATCCGAGATGTTAGGTTGCCTTAGGTTAGAATATATAACGTTCTAGACGCATATAATTTCCCGACCGAGAAGTACGGGCCGACAAGACTGGGATTCTGTAAAACATTAACAGCGAGGTGCTAGATAGGTTAGGTTAGGTAATATTACGATATAGACGTATATATTGTTCCCACCGAGACGCACGGGACGACACGAACTGGATTCTGTATAACATTACCAGCGAGGGGCTAAATGGGTTAGGTTAGGTTATATTGCGATATAGACGTATATAATGTGTCCACCGAGAAGTAGGTGCCGACCCGCCTGGAATGTTGTAAAACACTACGTTAGAGATGTTAGGTTGCGTTAGGTTAGGGTATATAACGTTATAGACGTATATAATGACCGCACCGTGACGTACGGCGGACACGAACGGGTTTCTGTGAAACATTACCAGCGAGGGTCTAGATGGGTTAGGTTAGGTTATATTACGATATAGACTTATATAATGTTCCCACCGAGAAGTAGGTACCGCCACGCCAGGAATGTTGTCAAATACTACATCCGATATGTTAGGTTGCCTTAGGTTAGGATATACAACGTTATAGATGTATATAATGTCCCCATCGAGAAGTAGGCAACGACACGCCAGGAATGTTGTAAAATATTACACCCGAGATGTTAGGTTCCCTTAGGCTAGGATATATGACGTTATAGATGTATATAATGTCCCCATCCAGAAGTAGGCGACGACACGCCAGGAATGTTGCAAAATATTACATCCCAGATGTTAGGTTGCTATAGGTTAGGATATTCAACGTTATAGACGTATATAATGTCCCCATCTAGAAGCGGGCGACGACCCACCAGGAATGTTGTAAAATATTATATCCGAGATGTTATGTTGCCTTACGACAGGATATATAACGTTATAGACGTATATGATGTTCCCACCGAGAAGTACGCGCTAACACGCCAGGAATGTTGTCAAATATTACATCCGAGATGTCAGGTTGCCTTAGGCTAGTATATATAACGTTGTAGGCGTATATAACGTTACCACCTTGCACTACGGGCCGACACGTCAGGAATGTTGTAAAATATTACATTCGACATGTTAGGTTGCCTTAGGCTAGCATATATAACGTTATAGACGTATATAATGTTCCCACCGAGAAATAGGGGCCGACACGTTAGGAATGATGTAAAATATTACATTCGACTTGCTAGGTCGCCTTAGGCTAGGATATATATCGCTATAGACGTATATGATGTTCCCACGGAGAAGTGCCGGTTAACACGCCAGGAATGTTGTCAAATATTACATTCGACAAGTTAGGTTGCCGTAGGCTAGGATATATAACGTTATAGACGTATATAATGTTCCCACCGAGAAATAGGGACCGACGCGTCAGGAATGTTCTAAAATATTACACCCGAGATGTTAGGTTCCCTTAGGTTAGGATATACAACGTTATAGACGTATAGAATGTTCCCACCGAGAAAGAGGGGCCGACGCGTCAGCAATGTTGTAAAACATTACACCCGAGATGTTAGGTTCCCTTAGGTTAGGATATACAACGTTATAGACGTATAGAATGTTCCCACCGAGAAGTAGGGACCTACATGCCAGGAATGTTCTAAAATATTAAATCCCAGATGTTAGGTTGCGTTAGGTTAGATTATACAACGTTATAGATGTATATAATGTCCCCATCGAGAAGTAGGCGACGACACGCCAGGAATGTTGTAAAATATTACACCCGAGATGTTAGGTTCCCTTAGGTTAGGATATATAACGTTATAGATGTATATAATGTCCCCATCCAGAAGTAGGCGACGACACGCCAGGAATGTTGAAAAATATTACATTCTACATGTTGGGTTGCCTTAGGCTAGGATATATGTCGTTATAAACGTATACATTGTTTCCACCGAGAAGTAGGGACCGACATGCCAGGAATGTTGTAAAATATTACATCCCAGATGTTAGGTTGCTTTAGGTTAGGATATTCAACGTTATAGACGTATATAATGTCCCCATCGAGATGCAAGAGACGACATGACAGGAATGTTGTAAAATATTACATCCGAGATGTAAGGTACACTTAGGTTAGGATATATATCGTTATAGACGTATATAACGTTCCCACCGAGACGTAGGGACCGACATGCCAGGAATGTTTTAAAATATTACATCCCAGATGTTAGGTTGCGTTAGGTTAGGATATACAACGTTATAGACGTATATAATGTACCCACGGTGACGTAGGGACCGACATGCCAGCAATATTGTAAAATATTACATCCCAGATGTTAGGTTGCGTTACGTTAGTATATACAAGGTTATAGACGTACATAATGTCCCCATCGAGAAGCAGGCGACGACACGCCAGAATGTTGTATAATATTACATTCGACATGTTAGGTTGCGTTAGGCTAGGATATATATCGTTATAGACGTATACAATGTTCCCACCGAGCAGTAGGGCCCGACATGCCAGGAATGTTGTAAAATATTACATCCGAGATGTTAGGTTGCCTTAGGTTAGGATATACAACGTTATAGATGTATATAATGTCCCCATCGAGAAGTAGGCAACGACACGCCAGGAATGTTGTAAAATATTACACCCGAGATGTTAGGTTCCCTTAGGTTAGGATATATGACGTTATAGATGTATATAATGTCCCCATCCAGAAGTAGGCGACGACACGTCAGGAATGTTGTAAAATATTACATCCCAGATGTTAGGTTGCGTTAGGTTAGAATATACAACGTTATAGACGTATATAATGTACCCATCGAGAAGCAGGCGACGACACGACAGGAATGTTGTAAAATATTACACCCGAGATGTTAGGTTCCCTTAGGTTAGGATATATGACGTTATAGATGTATATAATGTCCCCATCCAGAAGTAGGCGACGACACGCCAGGAATGTTGTAAAATATTACATCCCAGATGTTAGGTTGCGTTAGGTTAGTATATACAAGGTTATAGACGTATATAATGTCCCCATGGAGAAGCAGGCGACGACAGGCCAGAATGTTGTAAAATATTACATCCGATATGTTAGGTTGCCTTAGGTTAGGATATACAACGTTATAGGTGTATATAATGTCCCCATCGAGAAGTAGGCAACGACACGCCAGGAATGTTGTAAAATATTACATCCGAGATGTTAGGATCCCTTAGGCTAGGATATATGACGTTATAGATGTATATAATGTCCCCATCCAGAAGTAGGCGACGACACGCCAGGAATGTTGTAAAATATTACATCCCAGATGTTAGGTTGCGTTAGGTTAGAATATACAACGTTATAGACGTATATAATGTACCCATCGAGAAGCAGGCGAGGACTCGGCAGGAATGTTGTAAAATATAACATCCGAGATGTTATGTTGCCATACGTTAGGATATGTAACGTTATAGACGTATATAATGTTCCCACCGAAAAGTAGCAGCCGAAGCGCCAGGAATGTTGTAAAATATTACATCCGAGATGTTAGGTTGCCTTAGGTTAGGATATATATCGTTATAGACGTATATAATGTTCCCACCGGGACGTAGGGACCGACATGCCAGGAATGTTGTAAAATATAACATCCGAGATGCTAGGTTGCTTTAGGTTATGATTTATATCGTTATAGACGTATATAATGTTCCCACCGAGACGTGGGGACCGACATGCCAGGGATCTTGTAAAATATTACATCCCAGATGTTAGGTTGCTTTAGGTTAGGATATTCAACGTTATAGACGTATATAATGTCCCCATCTAGAAGCGGGCGACGACCCACCAGGAATGTTGTAAAATATTATATCCGAGATGTTATGTTGCCTTACGACAGGATATATAACGTTATAGACGTATATGATGTACCCACCGAGAAGTACGCGCTAACACGCCAGGAATGTTGTCAAATATTACATCCGAGATGTCAGGTTGCCTTAGGCTAGTATATATAACGTTGTGGGCGTATATAATGTTACCACCTTGCACTACGGGCCGACACGCCAGGAATGTTGTAAAATATTACATTCTACAAGTTAGGTTGCCTTAGGCTAGGATATATAACGTTATAGATGTATATAATGTCCCCATCCAGAAGTAGGCGACGACACGCCAGGAATGTTGTAAAATATTACATCCCAGATGCTAGGTTGCGTTAGGTTAGTATATACAAGGTTATAGACGTATATAATGTCCCCATGGAGAAGCAGCCGACGACACGCCAGAATGTTGTAAAATATTACATCCGATATGTTAGGTTGCCTTAGGTTAGGATATACAATGTTATAGATGTAGATAATGTCCCCATCGAGAAGTAGGCAACGACACGCCAGGAATGTTGTAAAATATTACACCCGAGATGTTAGGTTCCCTTAGGCTAGGATATATGACGTTATAGATGTATATAATGTCCCCATCCAGAAGTAGGCGACGACACGCCAGGAATGTTGTAAAATATTACATCCCAGATGTTAGGTTGCGTTAGGTTAGAATATACAAAGTTATAGACGTATATAATGTACCCATCGAGAAGCAGGCGACGACACGACAGGAATGTTGTAAAATATTACATTCGACATGTTAGGTTGCCTTAGGCTAGGATATATATCGTTATAGACGTATACAATGTTCCCACCGAGAAGTAGGGCCCGACATGCCAGGAATGTTGTAAAATATTACATCCGAGATGTAAGGTTCCCTTAGATTAGGATATATATCGTTATAGACGTATATAACGTTCCCACCGAGACGTAGGGACCGACATGCCAGGAATGTTGTAAAATATTACATCCCAGATGTTAGGTTGCATTAGGTTAGGATATACAACTTTATAGACGTATATAAAGTCCCCATCGATAAGCAGGCGAGGACTCGGCAGGAATGTTGTAAAATATAACATCCGAGATGTTATGTTGCCTTAGGCTAGGATATATATCGTTATAGACGTATACAATGTTCCCACCGAGACGTAGGGCCCGACATGCCAGGAATGTTGTCACATATTACATCCGACATGTTGGGTTGCCTTAGGTTAGGATATATATCGTTATAGACGTATATAATGTTCCCACCGAGACGTAGGGACCGACATGACAGGAATGTTTTAAAATATTACATCCCAGACGTTAGGTTGCGCTAGGTTAGGATATACAACGTTACAGACGTATATAATGTACCCACGGAGACGTAGGGACCGACATGCCAGAAATGTTGTAAAATATTACATCCCAGATGTTAGGTTGCGATAGGTTAGGATATACAACGTTATAGATGTATATAATGTCCCCAGCGAGAAGTAGGCGACGACACGCCAGGAATGTTGTAAAATATTACATTCGACATGTTGGGTTGCCTTAGGCTAGGATATATATCGTTATAGACGTGTACATTGTTTCCACCGAGAAGTAGGGACCGACATGCCAGGAATGTCGTAAAATATTACATCCGAGATGTAAGGTTCCCTTAGGTTAGGATATATATCGTTATAGACGTATATAACGTTCCCACCGAGACGTAGGGACCGACATGCCAGGTATGTTGTAAAATATTACATCCCAGATGTTAGGTTGCGTTAGGTTAGGATATACAACGTTCTAGACGTACATAAAGTCCCCATCGAGAAGCAGGCGACGACACGCCAGGAATGTTGTAAAATATAACATCCGAGATGTTATGTTGCCACACGTTAGGATATGTAACGTTATAGACGTATATAATGTTCCCACCGAAAAGTAGCAGCCGAAGCGCCAGGAATGTTGTAAAATATTACATCCGAGATGTTAGGTTGCCTTAGGTTATGATTTATATCGTTATAGACGTATATAATGTTCCCACCGAGACGTGGGGACCGACATGCCAGGGATCTTGTAAAATATTACATCCCAGATGTTAGGTTGCTTTAGGTTGGGATATTCAACGTTATAGACGTATATAATGTCCACATCCAGAAGCGGGCGACGATCCACCAGGAATGCTGTAAAATATTATATCCGAGATGTTATGTTGCCTTACGACAGGATATATAACGTTATAGACGTATATGATGTTCCCACCGAGAAGTACGCGCTAACACGCCAGGAATGTTGTCAAATATTACATCCGAGATGTCAGGTTGCCTTAGGCTAGTATATATAACGTTGTAGGCGTATATAATGTTACCACCTTGCACTACGGGCCGACACGTCAGGAATGTTGTAAAATATTACATTCGACATGTTAGGTTGCCTTAGGCTAGCATATATAACGTTATGGACGTATATAATGATCCCACCGAGAAATAGGGACTGACGCGTCAAGAATGTTCTAAAATATTACACCCGAGATGTTAGGTTCCCTTAGGTTAGGATATACAACGTTATGGACGTATAGAATGTTCCAACCGAGAAGTAGGGACCTACATGCCAGAAATGTTGTAAAATATTACATCCCAGATGTTAGGTTGCCTTAGGTTAGGATATACAACGTTATAGATGTATATAATGTCCCCATCGAGAAGTAGGCGGCGACACGCCAGGAATGTTGTAAAATATTACATTCTACACGTTAGGTTGCCTTAGGCTAGGATATACAACGTTATAGACGTATATAATGTTCCCACCGAGAAATAGGGACTGACGCGTCAGGAATGTTCTAAAATATTACACCCGAGATGTTAGGTTCCCTTAGGTTAGGACATACAGCGTTATAGACGTATAGAATGTCCCCATCGAGAAGCAGGCGACGACACGACAGGAATGTTGTAAAATATTACATTCGACATGTTAGGTTGCGTTAGGCTAGGATATATATCGTTATAGACGTATACAATGTTCCCACCGAGAAGTAGTGCCCGACATGCCAGGAATGTTGTAAAATATTACATCCGAGATGTTGGGTTGCCTTAGGTTAGGATATTCAACGTTATAGACGTATATAATGTCCCCATCGAGAAGCGGGCGACGACCCACCAGGAATGTTGTAAAATATTACATCCGAGATGTTATGTTGCCTTACGACAGGATATATAACGTTACAGACGTATATGATGTTCCAACCGAGAAGTACGCGCTCACACGCCAGAAATGTTGTCAAATATTACATCCGAGATGTCAGGTTGCCTTAGGCTAGTGTATATAACGTTGTAGGCGTATATAATGTTACCACCGTAAACTACGGGCCGACACGTCAGGAATGATGTAAAATATTACATTCGACATGTTAGGTCGCCTTAGGCTAGGATATATATCGCTATAGACGTATATGATATTCCCACCGAGAAGTGCGGGTTAACACGCCAGGAATGTTGTCACATATTACATCCGACATGTTAGGTTGCCTTAGGTTAGGATATATATCGTTATAGACGTATATAATGTTCCCACCGAGACGTAGGGACCGACATGACAGGAATGTTTTAAAATATTACATCCCAGACGTTAGGTTGCGCTAGGTTAGGATATACAACGTTACAGACGTATATAATGTACCCACGGAGACGTAGGGACGGACATGCCAGAAATGTTGTAAAATATTACATCCCAGATGTTAGGTTGCGATAGGTTAGGATATACAACGTTATAGATGTATATAATGTCCTCATCGAGAAGTAGGCGACGACACGCCAGGAATGTTGTAAAATATTACATTCTACAAGTTAGGTTGCCTTAGGCTAGGATATATAACGTTATAGACGTATATAATGATCCCACCGAGAAATAGGGACTGACGCGTCAAGAATGTTCTAAAATATTACACCCGAGATGTTAGGTTCCCTTAGGTTAGGATATACAACGTTATGGACGTATAGAATGTTCCAACCGAGAAGTAGGGACCTACATGCCAGAAATGTTGTAAAATATTACATCCCAGATGTTAGGTTGCCTTAGGTTAGGATATACAACGTTATAGATGTATATAATGTTCCCATCGAGAAGTAGGCGGCGACACGCCAGGAATGTTGTAAAATATTACATTCTACACGTTAGGTTGCCTTAGGCTAGGATATATAACGTTATAGACGTATATAATGTTCCCACCGAGAAATAGGGACTGACACGCCAGGAATGTTGTAAAATATTACACCCGAGATGTTAGGTTCCCTTAGGTTAGGATATATGACGTTATAGATGTATATAATGTTCCCATAGAGAAGTAGGCGACGACACGCCAGGAATGTTGTAAAATATTACATTCTACATATTGGGTTGCCTTAGGCTAGAATATATATCGTTATAGACGTATACATTGTTTCCACCGAGAAGTAGGGACCGACATGCCAGGAATGTTGTAAAATATTACATCCGAGATGTTAGGTTGCTTTAGGTTATGATATATATCGTTATAGACGTATATAATGTTCCCACCGAGACGTGGGGACCGACATGCCGGGGATCTTGTAAAATATTACATCCCAGATGTTAGGTTGCTTTAGGTTAGGATATTCAACGTTATAGACGTATATAATGTCCCCATCGAAAATCGGGCGACGACCCACCAGGAATGTTGTAAAATATTACATCACAGATGTTATGTTGCCTTACTACGGGATATATAACGTTACAGACGTATATGATGTTCCCACCGAGAAGTACGCGCTCACACGCCAGAAATGTTGTCAAATATTACATCCGAGATGTCAGGTTGCCTTAGGCTAGTATATATAACGTTGTAGGCGTATATAATGTTACCACCGTGAACTACGGGCCGACACGTCGGGAATGATGTAAAATATTACATTCGACATGTTAGGAGGCCTTAGGCTAGGATATATATCGCTATAGACGTATATGATATTCCCACCGAGAAGTGCGGGTTAACACGCCAGGAACGTTGTGAAATATTACATCCGAGATGTTAGGTTGCCTTAGGCTGGGATATATAACGTTATAGACGTATACAATATTCCCACCGAGAAATAGCGGCCGACGCGTCAGGAATGTTGTAAAATATTACACCCGAGATGTTAGGTTCCCTTAGGTTAGGATATATGACGTTATAGATGTATATAATGTCCCCATCCAGAAGTAGGCGACGACACGCCAGGAATGTTGTAAAATATTACATCCCAGATGTTAGGTTGCGTTAGGTTAGAATATACAACGTTATAGACGTATATAATGTACCCATCGAGAAGCAGGCGACGACACGACAGGAATGTTGTAAAATATTACATTCGACATGTTAGGTTGCCTTAGGCTAGGATATATATCGTTATAGACGTATACAATGTTCCCACCGAGAAGTAGGGCCCGACATGCCAGGAATGTTGTAAAATATTACATCCGAGATGTAAGGTTCCCTTAGATTAGGATATATATCGTTATAGACGTATATAACGTTCCCACCGAGACGTAGGGACCGACATGCCAGGAATGTTGTAAAATATTACATCCCAGATGTTAGGTTGCGATAGGTTAGGATATACAACGTTCTAGACGTACATAAAGTCCCCATCGAGAAGCAGGCGACGACACGCCAGGAATGTTGTAAAATATAACATCCGAGATGTTATGTTGCCACACGTTAGGATATGTAACGTTATAGACGTATATAATGTTCCCACCGAAAAGTAGCAGCCGAAGCGCCAGGAATGTTGTAAAATATTACATCCGAGATGTTAGGTTGCCTTAGGTTATGATTTATATCGTTATAGACGTATATAATGTTCCCACCGAGACGTGGGGACCGACATGCCAGGGATCTTGTAAAATATTACATCCCAGATGTTAGGTTGCTTTAGGTTGGGATATTCAACGTTATAGACGTATATAATGTCCACATCCAGAAGCGGGCGACGATCCACCAGGAATGCTGTAAAATATTATATCCGAGATGTTATGTTGCCTTACGACAGGATATATAACGTTATAGACGTATATGATGTTCCCACCGAGAAGTACGCGCTAACACGCCAGGAATGTTGTCAAATATTACATCCGAGATGTCAGGTTGCCTTAGGCTAGTATATATAACGTTGTAGGCGTATATAATGTTACCACCTTGCACTACGGGCCGACACGTCAGGAATGTTGTAAAATATTACATTCGACATGTTAGGTTGCCTTAGGCTAGCATATATAACGTTATGGACGTATATAATGTTCCCACCGAGAAATAGGGGCCGACACGTCAGGAATGATGTAAAATATTACATTCGACTTGCTAGGTCGCCTTAGGCTAGGATATATATCGCTATAGACGTATATGATGTTCCCACCGAGAAGTGCGGGTTAACACGCCAGGAATGTTGTCACATATTACATCCGACATGTTAGGTTGCCTTAGGTTAGGATATATATCGCTATAGACGTATATGATATTCCCACCGAGAAGTGCGGGTTAACACGCCAGGAATGTTGTGAAATATTACATCCGAGATGTTAGGTTGCCTTAGGCTAGGATATATAACGTTATAGACGTATACAATATTCCCACCGAGAAATAGCGGCCGACGGGTCAGGAATGTTGTAAAATATTACACCCGAGATGTTAGGTTCCCTTAGCTTAGTATATATGACGTTATAGATGTATATAATGTCCCCATCCAGAAGTAGGCGACGACACGCCAGGAATGTTGTAAAATATTACATCCCAGATTTTAGGTTGCGTTAGGTTAGAATATACAACGTTATAGATGTATATAATGTCCCCATCGAGAAGTAGGCGACGACACGCCAGGAATGTTGTAAAATATTACATTCTACATGTTGGGTTGCCTTAGGCTAGGATATATATCGTTATAGACGTGTACATTGTTTCCACCGAGAAGTAGGGACCGACATGCCAGGAATGTCGTAAAATATTACATCCGAGATGTAAGGTTCCCTTAGGTTAGGATATATATCGTTATAGACGTATATAACGTTCCCACCGAGACGTAGGGACCGACATGCCAGGAATGTTGTAAAATATTACATCCCAGATGTTAGGTTGCGTTAGGTTAGGATATACAACGTTCTAGACGTACATAAAGTCCCCATCGAGAAGCAGGCGACGACACGCCAGGAATGTGGTAAAATATTACATTCTACAAGTTAGGTTCCCTTAGGTAATGATATACAACGTTATAGACGTATAGAATGTTCCCACCGAGAAATAGGGGCCGACGCGTCAGCAATGTTGTAAAATATTACATTCGACATGTTAGGTTCCCTTAGGTTAGGATATACAACGTTATAGACGTATAGAATGTTCCCACCGAGAAGTAGGGACCGACATGCCAGGAATGTTGTAAAATATTACATCCGAGATGTTAGGTTGCCTTAGGGTAGGATATACAACGTTATAGATGTATATAATGTCCCCATCGAGAAGTAGGCGACGACATGCCAGGAATGTTGTAAGATATTACACCCGAGATGTTAGATTCCCTTAGGTTAGGATATATAACGTTATAGATGTATATAATGTCCCCATCCAGAAGTAGGCGACGACACGCCAGGAATGTTGTAAAATATTACATTCTACACGTTAGGTTGCCTTAGGCTAGGATATATAACGTTATAGACCTATATAATGTTCCCACCGAGAAATAGGGACTGACGCGTCAGGAATGTTCTAAAATATTACACCCGAGATGTTAGGTTTCCTTAGGTTAGGTCATACAGCGTTATAGACGTATAGAATGTCCCCATCGAGAAGCAGGCGACGACACGACAGGAATGTTGTAAAATATTACATTCGACATGTTAGGTTGCGTTAGGCTAGGATATATATCGTTATAGACGTATACAATGTTCCCACCGAGAAGTAGTGCCCGACATGCCAGGAATGTTGTAAAATATTACATCCGAGATGTTGGGTTGCCTTAGGTTAGGATATTCAACGTTATAGACGTATATAATGTCCCCATCGAGAAGCGGGCGACGACCCACCAGGAATGTTGTAAAATATTACATCCGAGATGTTATGTTGCCTTACGACAGGATATATAACGTTACAGACGTATATGATGTTCCAACCGAGAAGTACGCGCTCACACGCCAGAAATGTTGTCAAATATTACATCCGAGATGTCAGGTTGCCTTAGGCTAGTGTATATAACGTTGTAGGCGTATATAATGTTACCACCGTAAACTACGGGCCGACACGTCAGGAATGATGTAAAATATTACATTCGACATGTTAGGTCGCCTTAGGCTAGGATATATATCGCTATAGACGTATATGATATTCCCACCGAGAAGTGCGGGTTAACACGCCAGGAATGTTGTCACATATTACATCCGACATGTTAGGTTGCCTTAGGTTAGGATATATATCGTTATAGACGTATATAATGTTCCCACCGAGACGTAGGGACCGACATGACAGGAATGTTTTAAAATATTACATCCCAGACGTTAGGTTGCGCTAGGTTAGGATATACAACGTTACAGACGTATATAATGTACCCACGGAGACGTAGGGACGTACATGCCAGAAATGTTGTAAAATATTACATCCCAGATGTTAGGTTGCGATAGGTTAGGATATACAACGTTATAGATGTATATAATGTCCTCATCGAGAAGTAGGCGACGACACGCCAGGAATGTTGTAAAATATTACATTCTACAAGTTAGGTTGCCTTAGGCTAGGATATATAACGTTATAGACGTATATAATGATCCCACCGAGAAATAGGGACTGACGCGTCAAGAATGTTCTAAAATATTACACCCGAGATGTTAGGTTCCCTTAGGTTAGGATATACAACGTTATGGACGTATAGAATGTTCCAACCGAGAAGTAGGGACCTACATGCCAGAAATGTTGTAAAATATTACATCCCAGATGTTAGGTTGCCTTAGGTTAGGATATACAACGTTATAGATGTATATAATGTTCCCATCGAGAAGTAGGCGGCGACACTCCAGGAATGTTGTAAAATATTACATTCTACACGTTAGGTTGCCTTAGGCTAGGATATATAACGTTATAGACGTATATAATGTTCCCACCGAGAAATAGGGACTGACGCGTCAGGAATGTTCTAAAATATTACACCCGAGATGTTAGGTTCCCTTAGGTTAGGACATACAGCGTTATAGACGTATAGAATGTCCCCATCGAGAAGCAGGCGACGACACGACAGGAATGTTGTAAAATATTACATTCGACATGTTAGGTTGCGTTAGGCTAGGATATATATCGTTATAGACGTATACAATGTTCCCACCGAGAAGTAGGGCCCGACATGCCAGGAATGTTGTAAAATATTACATCCGAGATGTTAGGTTGCCTTAGGTTAGGATATACAACGTTATAGATGTATATAATGTCCCCATCGAAAAGTAGGCAACGACACGCCAGGAATGTTGTAAAATATTACACCCGAGATGTTAGGTTCCCTTAGGTTAGGATATATGACGTTATAGATGTATATAATGTTCCCATAGAGAAGTAGGCGACGACACGCCAGGAATGTTGTAAAATATTACATTCTACATATTGGGTTGCCTTAGGCTAGAATATATATCGTTATAGACGTATACATTGTTTCCACCGAGAAGTAGGGACCGACATGCCAGGAATGTTGTAAAATATTACATCCGAGATGTTAGGTTGCTTTAGGTTATGATATATATCGTTATAGACGTATATAATGTTCCCACCGAGACGTGGGGACCGACATGCCGGGGATCTTGTAAAATATTACATCCCAGATGTTAGGTTGCTTTAGGTTAGGATATTCAACGTTATAGACGTATATAATGTCCCCATCGAAAATCGGGCGACGACCCACCAGGAATGTTGTAAAATATTACATCACAGATGTTATGTTGCCTTACTACGGGATATATAACGTTACAGACGTATATGATGTTCCCACCGAGAAGTACGCGCTCACACGCCAGAAATGTTGTCAAATATTACATCCGAGATGTCAGGTTGCCTTAGGCTAGTATATATAACGTTGTAGGCGTATATAATGTTACCACCGTGAACTACGGGCCGACACGTCGGGAATGATGTAAAATATTACATTCGACATGTTAGGAGGCCTTAGGCTAGGATATATATCGCTATAGACGTATATGATATTCCCACCGAGAAGTGCGGGTTAACACGCCAGGAACGTTGTGAAATATTACATCCGAGATGTTAGGTTGCCTTAGGCTGGGATATATAACGTTATAGACGTATACAATATTCCCACCGAGAAATAGCGGCCGACGCGTCAGGAATGTTGTAAAATATTACACCCGAGATGTTAGGTTCCCTTAGGTTAGGATATATGACGTTATAGATGTATATAATGTCCCCATCCAGAAGTAGGCGACGACACGCCAGGAATGTTGTAAAATATTACATCCCAGATGTTAGGTTGCGTTAGGTTAGAATATACAACGTTATAGACGTATATAATGTACCCATCGAGAAGCAGGCGACGACACGACAGGAATGTTGTAAAATATTACATTCGACATGTTAGGTTGCCTTAGGCTAGGATATATATCGTTATAGACGTATACAATGTTCCCACCGAGAAGTAGGGCCCGACATGCCAGGAATGTTGTAAAATATTACATCCGAGATGTAAGGTTCCCTTAGATTAGGATATATATCGTTATAGACGTATATAACGTTCCCACCGAGACGTAGGGACCGACATGCCAGGAATGTTGTAAAATATTACATCCCAGATGTTAGGTTGCGATAGGTTAGGATATACAACGTTCTAGACGTACATAAAGTCCCCATCGAGAAGCAGGCGACGACACGCCAGGAATGTTGTAAAATATAACATCCGAGATGTTATGTTGCCACACGTTAGGATATGTAACGTTATAGACGTATATAATGTTCCCACCGAAAAGTAGCAGCCGAAGCGCCAGGAATGTTGTAAAATATTACATCCGAGATGTTAGGTTGCCTTAGGTTATGATTTATATCGTTATAGACGTATATAATGTTCCCACCGAGACGTGGGGACCGACATGCCAGGGATCTTGTAAAATATTACATCCCAGATGTTAGGTTGCTTTAGGTTGGGATATTCAACGTTATAGACGTATATAATGTCCACATCCAGAAGCGGGCGACGATCCACCAGGAATGCTGTAAAATATTATATCCGAGATGTTATGTTGCCTTACGACAGGATATATAACGTTATAGACGTATATGATGTTCCCACCGAGAAGTACGCGCTAACACGCCAGGAATGTTGTCAAATATTACATCCGAGATGTCAGGTTGCCTTAGGCTAGTATATATAACGTTGTAGGCGTATATAATGTTACCACCTTGCACTACGGGCCGACACGTCAGGAATGTTGTAAAATATTACATTCGACATGTTAGGTTGCCTTAGGCTAGCATATATAACGTTATGGACGTATATAATGTTCCCACCGAGAAATAGGGGCCGACACGTCAGGAATGATGTAAAATATTACATTCGACTTGCTAGGTCGCCTTAGGCTAGGATATATATCGCTATAGACGTATATGATGTTCCCACCGAGAAGTGCGGGTTAACACGCCAGGAATGTTGTCACATATTACATCCGACATGTTAGGTTGCCTTAGGTTAGGATATATATCGCTATAGACGTATATGATATTCCCACCGAGAAGTGCGGGTTAACACGCCAGGAATGTTGTGAAATATTACATCCGAGATGTTAGGTTGCCTTAGGCTAGGATATATAACGTTATAGACGTATACAATATTCCCACCGAGAAATAGCGGCCGACGGGTCAGGAATGTTGTAAAATATTACACCCGAGATGTTAGGTTCCCTTAGCTTAGTATATATGACGTTATAGATGTATATAATGTCCCCATCCAGAAGTAGGCGACGACACGCCAGGAATGTTGTAAAATATTACATCCCAGATTTTAGGTTGCGTTAGGTTAGAATATACAACGTTATAGATGTATATAATGTCCCCATCGAGAAGTAGGCGACGACACGCCAGGAATGTTGTAAAATATTACATTCTACATGTTGGGTTGCCTTAGGCTAGGATATATATCGTTATAGACGTGTACATTGTTTCCACCGAGAAGTAGGGACCGACATGCCAGGAATGTCGTAAAATATTACATCCGAGATGTAAGGTTCCCTTAGGTTAGGATATATATCGTTATAGACGTATATAACGTTCCCACCGAGACGTAGGGACCGACATGCCAGGAATGTTGTAAAATATTACATCCCAGATGTTAGGTTGCGCTAGGTTAGGATATACAACGTTCTAGACGTACATAAAGTCCCCATCGAGAAGCAGGCGACGACACGCCAGGAATGTGGTAAAATATTACATTCTACAAGTTAGGTTCCCTTAGGTAATGATATACAACGTTATAGACGTATAGAATGTTCCCACCGAGAAATAGGGGCCGACGCGTCAGCAATGTTGTAAAATATTACATTCGACATGTTAGGTTCCCTTAGGTTAGGATATACAACGTTATAGACGTATAGAATGTTCCCACCGAGAAGTAGGGACCGACATGCCAGGAATGTTGTAAAATATTACATCCGAGATGTTAGGTTGCCTTAGGGTAGGATATACAACGTTATAGATGTATATAATGTCCCCATCGAGAAGTAGGCGACGACATGCCAGGAATGTTGTAAGATATTACACCCGAGATGTTAGATTCCCTTAGGTTAGGATATATAACGTTATAGATGTATATAATGTCCCCATCCAGAAGTAGGCGACGACACGCCAGGAATGTTGTAAAATATTACATTCTACACGTTAGGTTGCCTTAGGCTAGGATATATAACGTTATAGACCTATATAATGTTCCCACCGAGAAATAGGGACTGACGCGTCAGGAATGTTCTAAAATATTACACCCGAGATGTTAGGTTTCCTTAGGTTAGGTCATACAGCGTTATAGACGTATAGAATGTCCCCATCGAGAAGCAGGCGACGACACGACAGGAATGTTGTAAAATATTACATTCGACATGTTAGGTTGCGTTAGGCTAGGATATATATCGTTATAGACGTATACAATGTTCCCACCGAGAAGTAGGGCCCGACATGCCAGGAATGTTGTAAAATATTACATCCGAGATGTTAGGTTGCCTTAGGTTAGGATATACAACGTTATAGATGTATATAATGTCCCCATCGAAAAGTAGGCAACGACACGCCAGGAATGTTGTAAAATATTACACCCGAGATGTTAGGTTCCCTTAGGTTAGGATATATGACGTTATAGATGTATATAATGTTCCCATAGAGAAGTAGGCGACGACACGCCAGGAATGTTGTAAAATATTACATTCTACATATTGGGTTGCCTTAGGCTAGAATATATATCGTTATAGACGTATACATTGTTTCCACCGAGAAGTAGGGACCGACATGCCAGGAATGTTGTAAAATATTACATCCGAGATGTTAGGTTGCTTTAGGTTATGATATATATCGTTATAGACGTATATAATGTTCCCACCGAGACGTGGGGACCGACATGCCGGGGATCTTGTAAAATATTACATCCCAGATGTTAGGTTGCTTTAGGTTAGGATATTCAACGTTATAGACGTATATAATGTCCCCATCGAAAATCGGGCGACGACCCACCAGGAATGTTGTAAAATATTACATCACAGATGTTATGTTGCCTTACTACGGGATATATAACGTTACAGACGTATATGATGTTCCCACCGAGAAGTACGCGCTCACACGCCAGAAATGTTGTCAAATATTACATCCGAGATGTCAGGTTGCCTTAGGCTAGTATATATAACGTTGTAGGCGTATATAATGTTACCACCGTGAACTACGGGCCGACACGTCGGGAATGATGTAAAATATTACATTCGACATGTTAGGAGGCCTTAGGCTAGGATATATATCGCTATAGACGTATATGATATTCCCACCGAGAAGTGCGGGTTAACACGCCAGGAACGTTGTGAAATATTACATCCGAGATGTTAGGTTGCCTTAGGCTGGGATATATAACGTTATAGACGTATACAATATTCCCACCGAGAAATAGCGGCCGACGCGTCAGGAATGTTGTAAAATATTACACCCGAGATGTTAGGTTCCCTTAGGTTAGGATATATGACGTTATAGATGTATATAATGTCCCCATCCAGAAGTAGGCGACGACACGCCAGGAATGTTGTAAAATATTACATCCCAGATGTTAGGTTGCGTTAGGTTAGAATATACAACGTTATAGACGTATATAATGTACCCATCGAGAAGCAGGCGACGACACGACAGGAATGTTGTAAAATATTACATTCGACATGTTAGGTTGCCTTAGGCTAGGATATATATCGTTATAGACGTATACAATGTTCCCACCGAGAAGTAGGGCCCGACATGCCAGGAATGTTGTAAAATATTACATCCGAGATGTAAGGTTCCCTTAGATTAGGATATATATCGTTATAGACGTATATAACGTTCCCACCGAGACGTAGGGACCGACATGCCAGGAATGTTGTAAAATATTACATCCCAGATGTTAGGTTGCGATAGGTTAGGATATACAACGTTCTAGACGTACATAAAGTCCCCATCGAGAAGCAGGCGACGACACGCCAGGAATGTTGTAAAATATAACATCCGAGATGTTATGTTGCCACACGTTAGGATATGTAACGTTATAGACGTATATAATGTTCCCACCGAAAAGTAGCAGCCGAAGCGCCAGGAATGTTGTAAAATATTACATCCGAGATGTTAGGTTGCCTTAGGTTATGATTTATATCGTTATAGACGTATATAATGTTCCCACCGAGACGTGGGGACCGACATGCCAGGGATCTTGTAAAATATTACATCCCAGATGTTAGGTTGCTTTAGGTTGGGATATTCAACGTTATAGACGTATATAATGTCCACATCCAGAAGCGGGCGACGATCCACCAGGAATGCTGTAAAATATTATATCCGAGATGTTATGTTGCCTTACGACAGGATATATAACGTTATAGACGTATATGATGTTCCCACCGAGAAGTACGCGCTAACACGCCAGGAATGTTGTCAAATATTACATCCGAGATGTCAGGTTGCCTTAGGCTAGTATATATAACGTTGTAGGCGTATATAATGTTACCACCTTGCACTACGGGCCGACACGTCAGGAATGTTGTAAAATATTACATTCGACATGTTAGGTTGCCTTAGGCTAGCATATATAACGTTATGGACGTATATAATGTTCCCACCGAGAAATAGGGGCCGACACGTCAGGAATGATGTAAAATATTACATTCGACTTGCTAGGTCGCCTTAGGCTAGGATATATATCGCTATAGACGTATATGATGTTCCCACCGAGAAGTGCGGGTTAACACGCCAGGAATGTTGTCACATATTACATCCGACATGTTAGGTTGCCTTAGGTTAGGATATATATCGCTATAGACGTATATGATATTCCCACCGAGAAGTGCGGGTTAACACGCCAGGAATGTTGTGAAATATTACATCCGAGATGTTAGGTTGCCTTAGGCTAGGATATATAACGTTATAGACGTATACAATATTCCCACCGAGAAATAGCGGCCGACGGGTCAGGAATGTTGTAAAATATTACACCCGAGATGTTAGGTTCCCTTAGCTTAGTATATATGACGTTATAGATGTATATAATGTCCCCATCCAGAAGTAGGCGACGACACGCCAGGAATGTTGTAAAATATTACATCCCAGATTTTAGGTTGCGTTAGGTTAGAATATACAACGTTATAGATGTATATAATGTCCCCATCGAGAAGTAGGCGACGACACGCCAGGAATGTTGTAAAATATTACATTCTACATGTTGGGTTGCCTTAGGCTAGGATATATATCGTTATAGACGTGTACATTGTTTCCACCGAGAAGTAGGGACCGACATGCCAGGAATGTCGTAAAATATTACATCCGAGATGTAAGGTTCCCTTAGGTTAGGATATATATCGTTATAGACGTATATAACGTTCCCACCGAGACGTAGGGACCGACATGCCAGGAATGTTGTAAAATATTACATCCCAGATGTTAGGTTGCGCTAGGTTAGGATATACAACGTTCTAGACGTACATAAAGTCCCCATCGAGAAGCAGGCGACGACACGCCAGGAATGTGGTAAAATATTACATTCTACAAGTTAGGTTCCCTTAGGTAATGATATACAACGTTATAGACGTATAGAATGTTCCCACCGAGAAATAGGGGCCGACGCGTCAGCAATGTTGTAAAATATTACATTCGACATGTTAGGTTCCCTTAGGTTAGGATATACAACGTTATAGACGTATAGAATGTTCCCACCGAGAAGTAGGGACCGACATGCCAGGAATGTTGTAAAATATTACATCCGAGATGTTAGGTTGCCTTAGGGTAGGATATACAACGTTATAGATGTATATAATGTCCCCATCGAGAAGTAGGCGACGACATGCCAGGAATGTTGTAAGATATTACACCCGAGATGTTAGATTCCCTTAGGTTAGGATATATAACGTTATAGATGTATATAATGTCCCCATCCAGAAGTAGGCGACGACACGCCAGGAATGTTGTAAAATATTACATTCTACACGTTAGGTTGCCTTAGGCTAGGATATATAACGTTATAGACCTATATAATGTTCCCACCGAGAAATAGGGACTGACGCGTCAGGAATGTTCTAAAATATTACACCCGAGATGTTAGGTTTCCTTAGGTTAGGTCATACAGCGTTATAGACGTATAGAATGTCCCCATCGAGAAGCAGGCGACGACACGACAGGAATGTTGTAAAATATTACATTCGACATGTTAGGTTGCGTTAGGCTAGGATATATATCGTTATAGACGTATACAATGTTCCCACCGAGAAGTAGGGCCCGACATGCCAGGAATGTTGTAAAATATTACATCCGAGATGTTAGGTTGCCTTAGGTTAGGATATACAACGTTATAGATGTATATAATGTCCCCATCGAAAAGTAGGCAACGACACGCCAGGAATGTTGTAAAATATTACACCCGAGATGTTAGGTTCCCTTAGGTTAGGATATATGACGTTATAGATGTATATAATGTTCCCATAGAGAAGTAGGCGACGACACGCCAGGAATGTTGTAAAATATTACATTCTACATATTGGGTTGCCTTAGGCTAGAATATATATCGTTATAGACGTATACATTGTTTCCACCGAGAAGTAGGGACCGACATGCCAGGAATGTTGTAAAATATTACATCCGAGATGTTAGGTTGCTTTAGGTTATGATATATATCGTTATAGACGTATATAATGTTCCCACCGAGACGTGGGGACCGACATGCCGGGGATCTTGTAAAATATTACATCCCAGATGTTAGGTTGCTTTAGGTTAGGATATTCAACGTTATAGACGTATATAATGTCCCCATCGAAAATCGGGCGACGACCCACCAGGAATGTTGTAAAATATTACATCCCAGATGTTATGTTGCCTTACTACGGGATATATAACGTTACAGACGTATATGATGTTCCCACCGAGAAGTACGCGCTCACACGCCAGAAATGTTGTCAAATATTACATCCGAGATGTCAGGTTGCCTTAGGCTAGTATATATAACGTTGTAGGCGTATATAATGTTACCACCGTGAACTACGGGCCGACACGTCGGGAATGATGTAAAATATTACATTCGACATGTTAGGTGGCCTTAGGCTAGGATATATATCGCTATAGACGTATATGATATTCCCACCGAGAAGTGCGGGTTAACACGCCAGGAACGTTGTGAAATATTACATCCGAGATGTTAGGTTGCCTTAGGCTGGGATATATAACGTTATAGACGTATACAATATTCCCACCGAGAAATAGCGGCCGACGCGTCAGGAATGTTGTAAAATATTACACCCGAGATGTTAGGTTCCCTTAGGTTAGGATATATGACGTTATAGATGTATATAATGTCCCCATCCAGAAGTAGGCGACGACACGCCAGGAATGTTGTAAAATATTACATCCCAGATGTTAGGTTGCGTTAGGTTAGAATATACAACGTTATAGATGTATATAATGTCCCCATCGAGAAGTAGGCGACGACACGCCAGGAATGTTGTAAAATATTACATTCTACATGTTGGGTTGCCTTAGGCTAGGATATATATCGTTATAGACGTATACATTGTTTCCACCGAGAAGTAGGGACCGACATGCCAGGAATGTCGTAAAATATTACATCCGAGATGTAAGGTTCCCTTAGGTTAGGATATATATCGTTATAGACGTATATAACGTTCCCACCGAGACGTAGGGACCGACATGCCAGGAATGTTGTAAAATATTACATCCCAGATGTTAGGTTGCGTTAGGTTAGGATATACAACGTTCTAGACGTACATAAAGTCCCCATCGAGAAGCAGGCGACGACACGCCAGGAATGTTGTAAAATATTACACACGAGATGTTAGGTTCCCTTAGGTTAGGATATATGACGTTATAGATGTATATAATGTCCCCATCGAGAAGTAGGCGACGTCACGCCAGGAATGTTGTAAAATATTACACCCGAGATGTTAGGTTCCCTTGGGTTAGGATATATGACGTTATAGATGTATATAATGTCCCCATTCAGAAGTAGGCGACGACACGCCAGGAATGTTGTAAAATATAACATCCCAGATGTTAGGTTGCGTTAGGTTAGAATATACAACGTTATAGACGTATATAATGTCCCCATCGAGAAGCAGGCGACGACACGACAGGAATGTTGTAAAATATTACATTCGACATGTTAGGTTGCCTTAGGCTAGAATATATATCGTTATGGACGTATACAATGTTCCCACCGAGAAGTAGGGACCGACATGCTAGGAATGTTGTAAAATATTACATCCCAGATGTTAGGTTGCGTTAGGTTAGAATATACAACGTTATAGACGTATATAATGTCCCCATCGAGAAGCAGGCGACGACACGACAGGAATGTTGTAAAATATTACATTCGACATGTTAGGTTGCCTTAGGCTAGAATATATATCGTTATAGACGTATATAATGTCCCCATCGAGAAGCAGGCGACGACACGCCAGAATGTTGTAAAATATTACATCCGAGATGTTAGGTTGCCTTAGGTTAGGATATACAACGTTATAGATGTATATAATGTCCCCATCGAGAAGTAGGCGACGACACGCCAGGAATGTTGTAAAATATTACACCCGAGATGTTAGGTTCCCTTAGGTTAGGATATATGACGTTATAGATGTATATAATGTCCCCATCCAGAAGTAGGCGACGACACGCCAGGAATGTTGTAAAATATAACATCCCAGATGTTAGGTTGTGTTAGGTTAGAATATACAACGTTATAGACGTATATAATGTCCCCATCGAGAAGCAGGCGACGACACGCCAGGAATGTTGTAAAATATTACACCCGAGATGTTAGGTTCCCTTAGGTTAGGATATATGACGTTATAGATGTATATAATGTCCCCAACCAGAAGTAGGCTACGACACGCCAGGAATGTTGTAAAATATAACATCCCAGATGTTAGGTTGCGTTAGGTTAGAATATGCAACGTTATAGACGTATATAATGTCCCCATCGAGAAGCAGGCGACGACACGACAGGAACGTTGTAAAATATTACATTCGACATGTTAGGTAGCCTTAGGCTAGAATATATATCGTTATGGACGTATACAATGTTCCCACCGAGAAGTAGGGACCGACATGCCAGGAATGTTGTAAAATATTACATCCGAGATGTTAGGTTGCCTTAGGTTAGGATATACAACGTTATAGATGTATATAATGTCCCCATCGAGAAGTAGGCGACGACACGCCAGGAATGTTGAAAAATATAACATCCCAGATGTTAGGTTGCGTTAGGTTAGAATATACAACGTTATAGACGTATATAATGTCCCCATCGAGAAGCAGGCGACGACACGACAGGAACGTTGTAAAATATTACATTCGACATGTTAGGTAGCCTTAGGCTAGAATATATATCGTTATGGACGTATACAATGTTCCCACCGAGAAGTAGGGACCGACATGCCAGGAATGTTGTAAAATATTACATCCGAGATGTTAGGTTGCCTTAGGTTAGGATATACAACGTTATAGATGTATATAATGTCCCCATCGAGAAGTAGGCGACGACACGCCAGGAATGTTGTAAAATATTACATTCTACATGTTGGGTTGCCTTAGGCTAGGATATATATCGTTATAGACGTATACATTGTTTCCACCGAGAAGTAGGGACCGACATGCCAGGAATGTTGTAAAATATTACATCCGAGATGTTAGGTTGCCTTAGGTTAGGATATATATCGTTATAGACGTATATAATGTTCCTACCGAGACGTGGGTACCGACATGCCAGGGATCTTGTAAAATATTACATCCCAGATTTAGGTTGCTTTAGGTTAGGATATTCAACGTTATAGACGTATATAATGTCCCCATCGAGAAGCGGGCGACGACCCACCAGGAATGTTGTAAAATATTACATCCCAGATGTTAGGTTGCGTTAGGTTAGTATATACAAGGTTATAGACGTATATAATGTCCCCATCGAGAAGCAGGCGACGACACGCCAGAATGTTGTAAAATATTACATCCGAGATGTTAGGTTGCCTTAGGTTAGGATATACAACGTTATAGATGTATATAATGTCCCCATCGAGAAGTAGGCGACGTCACGCCAGGAATGTTGTAAAATATTACACCCGAGATGTTAGGTTCCCTTGGGTTAGGATATATGACGTTATAGATGTATATAATGTCCCCATTCAGAAGTAGGCGACGACACCCCAGGAATGTTGTAAAATATAACATCCCAGATGTTAGGTTGCGTTAGGTTAGAATATACAACGTTATAGACGTATATAATGTCCCCATCGAGAAGCAGGCGACGACACGACAGGAATGTTGTAAAATATTACATTCGACATGTTAGGTTGCCTTAGGCTAGAATATATATCGTTATGGACGTATACAATGTTCCCACCGAGAAGTAGGGACCGACATGCTAGGAATGTTGTAAAATATTACATCCCAGATGTTAGGTTGCGTTAGGTTAGAATATACAACGTTATAGACGTATATAATGTCCCCATCGAGAAGCAGGCGACGACACGACAGGAATGTTGTAAAATATTACATTCGACATGTTAGGTTGCCTTAGGCTAGAATATATATCGTTATAGACGTAAACAATGTTCCCACCGAGAAGTAGGGACCGACATGCCAGGAATGTTGTAAAATATTACATCCGAGATGTTAGGTTGCCTTAGGTTAGGATATACAACGTTATAGATGTATATAATGTCCCCATCGAGAAGTAGGCGACGACACGCCAGGAATGTTGTAGAATATTACACCCGAGATGTTAGGTTCCCTTAGGTTAGGATATATGACGTTACAGATGTATATAATGTCCCCATCCAGAAGTAGGCGACGACACGCCAGGAATGTTGTAAAATATTACATCCGAGATGTAAGGTTCCCTTAGGTTAGGATATATATCGTTACAGACGTATATAACATTCCCACCGAGACGTAGGGACCGACATGCCAGGAATGTTGTAAAATATTACATCCCAGATGTTAGGTTGCGTTAGGTTAGGATATACAACGTCATAGACGTACATAAAGTCCCCATCGAGAAGCAGGCGACGACACGCCAGGAATGTTGTAATATATAACATCCGAGATGTTATGTTGCCATACGTTAGGATATGTAACGTTATAGACGTATATAATGTTCCCACCGAAAAGTAGCAGCCGAAGCGCCAGGAATGTTGTAAAATATTACATCCGATATGTTAGGTTGCCTTAGGTTAGGATATATATCGTTATAGACGTATAGAATGTTCCCACCGGTAGGGGCCGACGCGTCAGCAATGTTGTAAAATATTACACCCGAGATGTTAGGTTCCCTTAGGTTAGGATATACAACGTTACAGACGTATAGAATGTTCCCACCGAGAAGTAGGGACCGACATGCCAGGAATGTTGTAAAATATTACATCCGAGATGTTAGGTTGCCTTAGGTTAGGGTATATATCGTTACAGACGTATATAATGTTCCCACCGAGATGTAGTGACCGACATGCCAGGAATGTTGTAAAGTATTACATCCGAGATGTTAGGTTGCCTTAGGTTAGGATATATATCGTTATAGACGTATATAATGATCCCACCGAGACGTAGGGACCGACATGCCAGAAAAGTATCAAAATATTACATCCGATATGTTAGGTTCCTTTAGGTTAGGATATATGACGTTATAGATGTATATAATGTCCACATCCAGAAGTAGGCGACGACACGCCAGGAATGTTGTAAAATATTACATTCTACATGTTGGGTTGCCTTAGGCTAGGATATATATCGTTATAGACGTATACATTGTTTCCACCGAGAAGTAGGGACCGACATGCCAGGAATGTTGTAAAATATTACATCCGAGATGTTAGGTTGCCTTAGGTTAGGATATATATCGTTATAGACGTATATAATGTTCCCACCGAGACGTGGGGACCGACATGCCAGGGATCTTGTAAAATATTACATCCCAGATGTTAGGTTGCTTTAGGTTAGGATATATGACGTTACAGATGTATATAATGTCCCCATCCAGAAGTAGGCGACGACACGCCAGGAATGTTGTAAAATATTACATCCGAGATGTAAGGTTCCCTTAGGTTAGGATATATATCGTTACAGACGTATATAACATTCCCACCGAGACGTAGGGACCGACATGCCAGGAATGTTGTAAAATATTACATCCCAGATGTTAGGTTGCGTTAGGTTAGAATATACAACGTTATAGACGTATATAATGTCCCCATCGAGAAGCAGGCGACGACACGACAGGAATGTTGTAAAATATTACATTCGACATGTTAGGTTGCCTTAGGCTAGAATATATATCGTTATAGACGTATACAATTTTCCCACAGAGAAGTAGGGACCGACATGCCAGGAATGTTGTAAAATATTACATTCTACAAGTTAGGTTGCCTTAGGCTAGGATATATAACGTTATAGACGTATATAATGTTCCCATCGAGAAGTAGGCGACGACACGCCAGGAATGTTGTAAAATATTATACCCGAGATGTTAGGTTCCCTTAGGTTAGGATATATGACGTTATAGATGTATATAACGTCCCCATCCAGAAGTAGGCGACGACACGCCAGGAATGTTGTAAAATATTACATCCCAGATGTTAGGTTGCGTTAGGTTAGAATATACAACGTTATAGACGTATATAATGTCCCCATCGAGAAGCAGGCGACGACACGACAGGAATGTTGTAAAATATTACATTCGACATGTTAGGTTGCCTTAGGCTAGAATATATATCGTTATAGACGTATACAATTTTCCCACCGAGAAGTAGGGACCGACATGCCAGGAATGTTGTAAAATATTACATCCGAGATGTTAGGTTGCCTTAGGTTAGGATATACAACGTTATAGATGTGTATAATTTCCCCATCGAGAAGTAGGCGACGACACGCCAGGAATGTTGTAAAATATTACATTCTACATGTTGGGTCGCCTTAGGCTAGGATATATATCGTTATAGACGTATACATTGTTTCCACCGAGAAGTAGGGACCGACATGCCAGGAATGTTGTAAAATATTACATCCGAGATGTTAGGTTGCCTTAGGTTAGGATATATATCGTTATAGACGTATATAATGTTCCCACCGAGACGTGGGGACCGACATGCCAGGGATCTTGTAAAATATTACATCCCAGATGTTAGGTTGCTTTAGGTTAGGATATTCAACGTTATAGACGTATATAATGTCCCCATCGAGAAGCGGGCGACGACCCACCAGGAATGATGTAAAATATTACATCCCAGATGTTAGGTTGCGTTAGGTTAGGATATACAAGGTTATAGACGTATATAATGTCCCCATCGAGAAGCAGGCGACGACACGCCAGAATGTTGTAAAATATTGCATCCGAGATGTTAGGTTGCCTTAGGTTAGCATATACAACGTTATAGATGTATATAATGTCCCCATCGAGAAGTAGGCGACGACACGCCAGGAATGTTGTAAAATATTACATCCGAGATGTAAGGTTCCCTTAGGTTAGGATATATATCGTTATAGACGTATAGAATGTTCCCACCGAGAAGTAGGGGCCGACGCGTCAGCAATGTTGTAAAATATTACACCCGAGATGTTAGGTTGCGTTAGGTTAGTATATACAAGGTTATAGACGTATACAATGTTCCCACCGAGAAGTAGGGACCGACATGCCAGGAATGTTGTAAAATTTTACATCCGAGATGTTAGGTTGCCTTAGGTTAGGATATATATCGTTATAGACGTATATAATGTTCCCATCGAGAAGTAGGCGACGACACGCCAGGAATGTTGTAAAATATTACACCCGAGATGTTAGGTTCCCTTAGGTTAGGATATATGACGTTATAGATGTATATAATGTCCCCATCCAGAAGTAGGCGACGACACGCCAGGAATGTTGTAAAATATAACATCCCAGATGTTAGGTTGCGTTAGGTTAGAATATACAACGTTATAGACGTATATAATGTCCCCATCGAGAAGCAGGCGACGACACGACAGGAATGTTGTAAAATATTACATTCGACATGTTAGGTTGCCTTAGGCTAGAATATATATCGTTATAGACGTATACAATGTTCCCACCGAGAAATAGGGACCGACATGCTAGGAATGTTGTAAAATATTACATCCGAGATGTTAGGTTGCCTTAGGTTAGGATATACAACGTTATAGACGTATATAATGTCCCCATCGAGAAGTAGGCGACGACACGCCAGGAATGTTGTAAAATATTACACCCGAGATGTTAGGTTCCCTTAGGTTAGGATATATGACGTTATAGACGTATATAATGTTCCCACCGAGACGTGGGGACCGACATGCCAGGGATCTTGTAAAATATTACATCCCAGATTTAAGTTGCTTTAGGTTAGGATATTCAACGTTATAGACGTATATAATGTCCCCATCGAGAAGCGTGCGACGACCCACCAGGAATGTTGTAAAATATTACATCCCAGATGTTAGGTTGCGTTAGGTTAGTATATACATGGTTACAGACGTATATAATGTCCCCATCGAGAAGCAGGCGACGACACGCCAGGAATGTTGTAAAATATTACATCCCAGATGTTAGGTTGCGTTAGGTTAGAATATAGAACGTTATAGACGTATATAATGTCCCCATCGAGAAGCAGGCGACGACACGACAGGAATGTTGTAAAATATTACATTCGACATGTTAGGTTGCCTTAGGCTAGGATATATATCGTTATAGACGTATACAATGTTCCCACCGAGAAGTAGGGACCGACATGACAGGAATGTTGTAAAATATTGCATCCGAGATGTTAGATTGCCTTAGGTTAGGATATACAACGTTATAGATGTATATAATGTCCCCATCGAGAAGTAGGCGACGACACGCCAGGAATGTTGTAAAATATTACATCCGAGATGTTAGGTTCCCTTAGGTTAGGATATATGACGTTATAGATGTATATAATGTCCCCATCCAGAAGTAGGCGACGACACGCCAGGAATGTTGTAAAATATAACATCCCAGATGTTAGGTTGCGTTAGGTTAGAATATACAACGTTATAGACGTATATAATGTCCCCATCGAGAAGCAGGCGACGACACGACAGGAATGTTGTAAAATATTACATTCGACATGTTAGGTTGCCTTAGGCTAGAATATATATCGTTATAGACCTATACAATTTTCCCACAGAGAAGTAGGGACCGACATGCCAGGAATGTTGTAAAATATTACATCCGAGATGTTAGGTTGCCTTAGGTTAGGATATACAACGTTATAGATGTGTATAATTTCCCCATCGAGAAGTAGGCGACGACACGCCAGGAATGTTGTAAAATATTACATTCTACATGTTGGGTCGCCTTAGGCTAGGATATATATCGTTATAGACGTATACATTGTTTCCACCGAGAAGTAGGGACCGACATGCCAGGAATGTTGTAAAATATTACATCCGAGATGTTAGGTTGCCTTAGGTTAGGATATATATCGTTATAGACGTATATAATGTTCCCACCGAGACGTGGGGACCGACATGCCAGGGATCTTGTAAAATATTACATCCCAGATGTTAGGTTGCTTTAGGTTAGGATATATATCGTTATAGACGTATATAATGTTCCCACCGAGACGTGGGGACCGACATGCCAGGGATCTTGTAAAATATTACATCCCAGATGTTAGGTTGCTTTAGGTTAGGATATTCAACGTTATAGACGTATATAATGTCCCCATCGAGAAGCGGGCGACGACCCACCAGGAATGATGTAAAATATTACATCCCAGATGTTAGGTTGCGTTAGGTTAGGATATACAAGGTTATAGACGTATATAATGTCCCCATCGAGAAGCAGGCGACGACACGCCAGAATGTTGTAAAATATTGCATCCGAGATGTTAGGTTGCCTTAGGTTAGCATATACAACGTTATAGATGTATATAATGTCCCCATCGAGAAGTAGGCGACGACACGCCAGGAATGTTGTAAAATATTACATCCGAGATGTAAGGTTCCCTTAGGTTAGGATATATATCGTTATAGACGTATAGAATGTTCCCACCGAGAAGTAGGGGCCGACGCGTCAGCAATGTTGTAAAATATTACACCCGAGATGTTAGGTTGCGTTAGGTTAGTATATACAAGGTTATAGACGTATACAATGTTCCCACCGAGAAGTAGGGACCGACATGCCAGGAATGTTGTAAAATTTTACATCCGAGATGTTAGGTTGCCTTAGGTTAGGATATATATCGTTATAGACGTATATAATGTTCCCATCGAGAAGTAGGCGACGACACGCCAGGAATGTTGTAAAATATTACACCCGAGATGTTAGGTTCCCTTAGGTTAGGATATATGACGTTATAGATGTATATAATGTCCCCATCCAGAAGTAGGCGACGACACGCCAGGAATGTTGTAAAATATAACATCCCAGATGTTAGGTTGCGTTAGGTTAGAATATACAACGTTATAGACGTATATAATGTCCCCATCGAGAAGCAGGCGACGACACGACAGGAATGTTGTAAAATATTACATTCGACATGTTAGGTTGCCTTAGGCTAGAATATATATCGTTATAGACGTATACAATGTTCCCACCGAGAAATAGGGACCGACATGCTAGGAATGTTGTAAAATATTACATCCGAGATGTTAGGTTGCCTTAGGTTAGGATATACAACGTTATAGACGTATATAATGTCCCCATCGAGAAGTAGGCGACGACACGCCAGGAATGTTGTAAAATATTACACCCGAGATGTTAGGTTCCCTTAGGTTAGGATATATGACGTTATAGACGTATATAATGTTCCCACCGAGACGTGGGGACCGACATGCCAGGGATCTTGTAAAATATTACATCCCAGATTTAAGTTGCTTTAGGTTAGGATATTCAACGTTATAGACGTATATAATGTCCCCATCGAGAAGCGTGCGACGACCCACCAGGAATGTTGTAAAATATTACATCCCAGATGTTAGGTTGCGTTAGGTTAGTATATACATGGTTACAGACGTATATAATGTCCCCATCGAGAAGCAGGCGACGACACGCCAGGAATGTTGTAAAATATTACATCCCAGATGTTAGGTTGCGTTAGGTTAGAATATAGAACGTTATAGACGTATATAATGTCCCCATCGAGAAGCAGGCGACGACACGACAGGAATGTTGTAAAATATTACATTCGACATGTTAGGTTGCCTTAGGCTAGGATATATATCGTTATAGACGTATACAATGTTCCCACCGAGAAGTAGGGCCGACATGACAGGAATGTTGTAAAATATTGCATCCGAGATGTTAGATTGCCTTAGGTTAGGATATACAACGTTATAGATGTATATAATGTCCCCATCGAGAAGTAGGCGACGACACGCCAGGAATGTTGTAAAATATTACATCCGAGATGTTAGGTTCCCTTAGGTTAGGATATATGACGTTATAGATGTATATAATGTCCCCATCCAGAAGTAGGCGACGACACGCCAGGAATGTTGTAAAATATAACATCCCAGATGTTAGGTTGCGTTAGGTTAGAATATACAACGTTATAGACGTATATAATGTCCCCATCGAGAAGCAGGCGACGACACGACAGGAATGTTGTAAAATATTACATTCGACATGTTAGGTTGCCTTAGGCTAGAATATATATCGTTATAGACCTATACAATTTTCCCACAGAGAAGTAGGGACCGACATGCCAGGAATGTTGTAAAATATTACATCCGAGATGTTAGGTTGCCTTAGGTTAGGATATACAACGTTATAGATGTGTATAATTTCCCCATCGAGAAGTAGGCGACGACACGCCAGGAATGTTGTAAAATATTACATTCTACATGTTGGGTCGCCTTAGGCTAGGATATATATCGTTATAGACGTATACATTGTTTCCACCGAGAAGTAGGGACCGACATGCCAGGAATGTTGTAAAATATTACATCCGAGATGTTAGGTTGCCTTAGGTTAGGATATATATCGTTATAGACGTATATAATGTTCCCACCGAGACGTGGGGACCGACATGCCAGGGATCTTGTAAAATATTACATCCCAGATGTTAGGTTGCTTTAGGTTAGGATATTCAACGTTATAGACGTATATAATGTCCCCATCGAGAAGCGGGCGACGACCCACCAGGAATGATGTAAAATATTACATCCCAGATGTTAGGTTGCGTTAGGTTAGGATATACAAGGTTATAGACGTATATAATGTCCCCATCGAGAAGCAGGCGACGACACGCCAGAATGTTGTAAAATATTGCATCCGAGATGTTAGGTTGCCTTAGGTTAGCATATACAACGTTATAGATGTATATAATGTCCCCATCGAGAAGTAGGCGACGACACGCCAGGAATGTTGTAAAATATTACATCCGAGATGTAAGGTTCCCTTAGGTTAGGATATATATCGTTATAGACGTATAGAATGTTCCCACCGAGAAGTAGGGGCCGACGCGTCAGCAATGTTGTAAAATATTACACCCGAGATGTTAGGTTGCGTTAGGTTAGTATATACAAGGTTATAGACGTATACAATGTTCCCACCGAGAAGTAGGGACCGACATGCCAGGAATGTTGTAAAATTTTACATCCGAGATGTTAGGTTGCCTTAGGTTAGGATATATATCGTTATAGACGTATATAATGTTCCCATCGAGAAGTAGGCGACGACACGCCAGGAATGTTGTAAAATATTACACCCGAGATGTTAGGTTCCCTTAGGTTAGGATATATGACGTTATAGATGTATATAATGTCCCCATCCAGAAGTAGGCGACGACACGCCAGGAATGTTGTAAAATATAACATCCCAGATGTTAGGTTGCGTTAGGTTAGAATATACAACGTTATAGACGTATATAATGTCCCCATCGAGAAGCAGGCGACGACACGACAGGAATGTTGTAAAATATTACATTCGACATGTTAGGTTGCCTTAGGCTAGAATATATATCGTTATAGACGTATACAATGTTCCCACCGAGAAATAGGGACCGACATGCTAGGAATGTTGTAAAATATTACATCCGAGATGTTAGGTTGCCTTAGGTTAGGATATACAACGTTATAGACGTATATAATGTCCCCATCGAGAAGTAGGCGACGACACGCCAGGAATGTTGTAAAATATTACACCCGAGATGTTAGGTTCCCTTAGGTTAGGATATATGACGTTATAGACGTATATAATGTTCCCACCGAGACGTGGGGACCGACATGCCAGGGATCTTGTAAAATATTACATCCCAGATTTAAGTTGCTTTAGGTTAGGATATTCAACGTTATAGACGTATATAATGTCCCCATCGAGAAGCGTGCGACGACCCACCAGGAATGTTGTAAAATATTACATCCCAGATGTTAGGTTGCGTTAGGTTAGTATATACATGGTTACAGACGTATATAATGTCCCCATCGAGAAGCAGGCGACGACACGCCAGGAATGTTGTAAAATATTACATCCCAGATGTTAGGTTGCGTTAGGTTAGAATATAGAACGTTATAGACGTATATAATGTCCCCATCGAGAAGCAGGCGACGACACGACAGGAATGTTGTAAAATATTACATTCGACATGTTAGGTTGCCTTAGGCTAGGATATATATCGTTATAGACGTATACAATGTTCCCACCGAGAAGTAGGGACCGACATGACAGGAATGTTGTAAAATATTGCATCCGAGATGTTAGATTGCCTTAGGTTAGGATATACAACGTTATAGATGTATATAATGTCCCCATCGAGAAGTAGGCGACGACACGCCAGGAATGTTGTAAAATATTACATCCGAGATGTTAGGTTCCCTTAGGTTAGGATATATGACGTTATAGATGTATATAATGTCCCCATCCAGAAGTAGGCGACGACACGCCAGGAATGTTGTAAAATATAACATCCCAGATGTTAGGTTGCGTTAGGTTAGAATATACAACGTTATAGACGTATATAATGTCCCCATCGAGAAGCAGGCGACGACACGACAGGAATGTTGTAAAATATTACATTCGACATGTTAGGTTGCCTTAGGCTAGAATATATATCGTTATAGACCTATACAATTTTCCCACAGAGAAGTAGGGACCGACATGCCAGGAATGTTGTAAAATATTACATCCGAGATGTTAGGTTGCCTTAGGTTAGGATATACAACGTTATAGATGTGTATAATTTCCCCATCGAGAAGTAGGCGACGACACGCCAGGAATGTTGTAAAATATTACATTCTACATGTTGGGTCGCCTTAGGCTAGGATATATATCGTTATAGACGTATACATTGTTTCCACCGAGAAGTAGGGACCGACATGCCAGGAATGTTGTAAAATATTACATCCGAGATGTTAGGTTGCCTTAGGTTAGGATATATATCGTTATAGACGTATATAATGTTCCCACCGAGACGTGGGGACCGACATGCCAGGGATCTTGTAAAATATTACATCCCAGATGTTAGGTTGCTTTAGGTTAGGATATATATCGTTATAGACGTATATAATGTTCCCACCGAGACGTGGGGACCGACATGCCAGGGATCTTGTAAAATATTACATCCCAGATGTTAGGTTGCTTTAGGTTAGGATATTCAACGTTATAGACGTATATAATGTCCCCATCGAGAAGCGGGCGACGACCCACCAGGAATGATGTAAAATATTACATCCCAGATGTTAGGTTGCGTTAGGTTAGGATATACAAGGTTATAGACGTATATAATGTCCCCATCGAGAAGCAGGCGACGACACGCCAGAATGTTGTAAAATATTGCATCCGAGATGTTAGGTTGCCTTAGGTTAGCATATACAACGTTATAGATGTATATAATGTCCCCATCGAGAAGTAGGCGACGACACGCCAGGAATGTTGTAAAATATTACATCCGAGATGTAAGGTTCCCTTAGGTTAGGATATATATCGTTATAGACGTATAGAATGTTCCCACCGAGAAGTAGGGGCCGACGCGTCAGCAATGTTGTAAAATATTACACCCGAGATGTTAGGTTGCGTTAGGTTAGTATATACAAGGTTATAGACGTATACAATGTTCCCACCGAGAAGTAGGGACCGACATGCCAGGAATGTTGTAAAATTTTACATCCGAGATGTTAGGTTGCCTTAGGTTAGGATATATATCGTTATAGACGTATATAATGTTCCCATCGAGAAGTAGGCGACGACACGCCAGGAATGTTGTAAAATATTACACCCGAGATGTTAGGTTCCCTTAGGTTAGGATATATGACGTTATAGATGTATATAATGTCCCCATCCAGAAGTAGGCGACGACACGCCAGGAATGTTGTAAAATATAACATCCCAGATGTTAGGTTGCGTTAGGTTAGAATATACAACGTTATAGACGTATATAATGTCCCCATCGAGAAGCAGGCGACGACACGACAGGAATGTTGTAAAATATTACATTCGACATGTTAGGTTGCCTTAGGCTAGAATATATATCGTTATAGACGTATACAATGTTCCCACCGAGAAATAGGGACCGACATGCTAGGAATGTTGTAAAATATTACATCCGAGATGTTAGGTTGCCTTAGGTTAGGATATACAACGTTATAGACGTATATAATGTCCCCATCGAGAAGTAGGCGACGACACGCCAGGAATGTTGTAAAATATTACACCCGAGATGTTAGGTTCCCTTAGGTTAGGATATATGACGTTATAGACGTATATAATGTTCCCACCGAGACGTGGGGACCGACATGCCAGGGATCTTGTAAAATATTACATCCCAGATTTAAGTTGCTTTAGGTTAGGATATTCAACGTTATAGACGTATATAATGTCCCCATCGAGAAGCGTGCGACGACCCACCAGGAATGTTGTAAAATATTACATCCCAGATGTTAGGTTGCGTTAGGTTAGTATATACATGGTTACAGACGTATATAATGTCCCCATCGAGAAGCAGGCGACGACACGCCAGGAATGTTGTAAAATATTACATCCCAGATGTTAGGTTGCGTTAGGTTAGAATATAGAACGTTATAGACGTATATAATGTCCCCATCGAGAAGCAGGCGACGACACGACAGGAATGTTGTAAAATATTACATTCGACATGTTAGGTTGCCTTAGGCTAGGATATATATCGTTATAGACGTATACAATGTTCCCACCGAGAAGTAGGGCCGACATGACAGGAATGTTGTAAAATATTGCATCCGAGATGTTAGATTGCCTTAGGTTAGGATATACAACGTTATAGATGTATATAATGTCCCCATCGAGAAGTAGGCGACGACACGCCAGGAATGTTGTAAAATATTACATCCGAGATGTTAGGTTCCCTTAGGTTAGGATATATGACGTTATAGATGTATATAATGTCCCCATCCAGAAGTAGGCGACGACACGCCAGGAATGTTGTAAAATATAACATCCCAGATGTTAGGTTGCGTTAGGTTAGAATATACAACGTTATAGACGTATATAATGTCCCCATCGAGAAGCAGGCGACGACACGACAGGAATGTTGTAAAATATTACATTCGACATGTTAGGTTGCCTTAGGCTAGAATATATATCGTTATAGACCTATACAATTTTCCCACAGAGAAGTAGGGACCGACATGCCAGGAATGTTGTAAAATATTACATCCGAGATGTTAGGTTGCCTTAGGTTAGGATATACAACGTTATAGATGTGTATAATTTCCCCATCGAGAAGTAGGCGACGACACGCCAGGAATGTTGTAAAATATTACATTCTACATGTTGGGTCGCCTTAGGCTAGGATATATATCGTTATAGACGTATACATTGTTTCCACCGAGAAGTAGGGACCGACATGCCAGGAATGTTGTAAAATATTACATCCGAGATGTTAGGTTGCCTTAGGTTAGGATATATATCGTTATAGACGTATATAATGTTCCCACCGAGACGTGGGGACCGACATGCCAGGGATCTTGTAAAATATTACATCCCAGATGTTAGGTTGCTTTAGGTTAGGATATTCAACGTTATAGAAGTATATAATGTCCCCATCGAGAAGCGGGCGACGACCCACCAGGAATGATGTAAAATATTACATCCCTGATGTTAGGTTGCTTTAGGTTAGTATATACAAGGTTATAGACGTATATAATGTCCCCATCGAGAAGCAGGCGACGACACGCCAGAATGTTGTAAAATATTGCATCCGAGATGTTAGGTTGCCTTAGGTTAGGATATACAACGTTATAGATGTATATAATGTCCCCATCGAGAAGTAGGCGACGACACGCCAGGAATGTTGTAAAATATTACATCCGAGATGTAAGGTTCCCTTAGGTTAGGATATATATCGTTACAGACGTATATAACGTTCCCACCGAGACGTAGGGACCGACATGCCAGGAATGTTGTAAAATATTACATCCCAGATGTTAGGTTGCGTTAGGTTAGGATATACAACGTTATAGACGTACATAAAGTCCCCATCGAGAAGCAGGCGACGACACGCCAGGAATGTTGTAATATATAACATCCGAGATGTTATGTTGCCATACGTTAGGATATGTAACGTTATAGACGTATATAATGTTCCCACCGAAAAGTAGCAGCCGAAGCGCCAGGAATGTTGTAAAATATTACATCCGAGATGTTAGGTTGCCTTAGGTTAGGATATATATCGTTATAGACGTATAGAATGTTCCCACCGAGAAGTAGGGGCCGACGCGTCAGCAATGTTGTAATATATTACACCCGAGATGTTAGGTTCCCTTAGGTTAGGATATACAACGTTATAGACGTATAGAATGTTCCCACCGAGAAGTAGGGACCGACATGCCAGGAATGTTGTAAAATATTACATCCGAGATGTTAGGTTGCCTTAGGTTAGGGTATATATCGTTACAGACGTATATAATGTTCCCACCGAGATGTAGTGACCGACATGCCAGGAATGTTGTAAAGTATTACATCCGAGATGTTAGGTTGCCTTAGGTTAGGATATATATCGTTATAGACGTATATAATGATCCCACCGAGACGTAGGGACCGACATGCCAGGAAAGTATCAAAATATTACATCCGATATGTTAGGTTCCTTTAGGTTAGGATATATGACGTTATAGATGTATATAATGTCCACATCCAGAAGTAGGCGACGACACGCCAGGAATGTTGTAAAATATTACATCCCAGATGTTAGGTTGCGTTAGGTTAGAATATACAACGTTATAGACGTATATAATGTCCCCATCGAGAAGCAGACGACGACACGACAGGAATGTTGTAAAATATTACATTCGACATGTTAGGTTGCCTTAGGCTAGGATATATATCGTTATAGACGTATACAATGTTCCCACCGAGAAGTAGGGACCGACATGACAGGAATGTGGTAAAATATTACATCCGAGATGTTAGGTTGCCTTAGGTTAGGATATACAACGTTATAGATGTATATAATGCTCCCATAGAGAAGTAGGCGACGACACGCCAGGAATGTTGTAAAATATTACATTCTACAAGTTAGGTTGCCTTAGGCTAGGATATATAACGTTATAGACGTATATAATGTTCCCATCGAGAAGTAGGCGACGACACGCCAGGAATGTTGTAAAATATTATACCCGAGATGTTAGGTTCCCTTAGGTTAGGATATATGACGTTATAGATGTATATAACGTCCCCATCCAGAAGTAGGCGACGACACGCCAGGAATGTTGTAAAATATCTCATCCCAGATGTTAGGTTGCGTTAGGTTAGGATATACAACGTTATAGACGTACATAAAGTCCCCATCGAGAAGCAGGCGACGACACGCCAGGAATGTTGTAATATATAACATCCGAGATGTTATGTTGCCATACGTTAGGATATGTAACGTTATAGACGTATATAATGTTCCCACCGAAAAGTAGCAGCCGAAGCGCCAGGAATGTTGCAAAATATTACATCCGAGATGTTAGGTTGCCTTAGGTTAGGATATATATCGTTATAGACGTATAGAATGTTCCCACCGAGAAGTAGGGGCCGACGCGTCAGCAATGATGTAAGATATTACACCCGAGATGTTAGGTTCCCTTAGGTTAGGATATACAACGTTATAGACGTATAGAATGTTCCCACCGAGAAGTAGGGACCGACATGCCAGGAATGTTGTAAAATATTACATCCGAAATGTTAGGTTGCCTTAGGTTAGGATATACAACGTTATAGATGTATATAATGTCCCCATCGAGAAGTAGGCGACGACACGCCAGGAATGTTGTAAAATATTACACCCGAGATGTTAGGTTCCCTTAGGTTAGGATATATGACGTTATGGATGTATATAATGTTCCCACCGAGACGTAGGGACCGACATGCCAGGAATGCTTTAAAATATTACATCCCAGATGTTAGGTTGCGTTAGGTTAGTATATCCAAGGATATAGACGTATATAATGTCCCCATCGAGAAGCAGGCGACGACACGCCAGAATGTTGTAAAATATTACATCCGAGATGTTAGGTTGCCTTAGGTTAGGATATACAACGTTATAGATGTATATAATGTCCCCATCGAGAAGTAGGCGACGACACGCCAGGAATGTTGTAAAATATTACACCCGAGATGTTAGGTTCCCTTAGGTTAGGATATATATCGTTATAGACGTATATAACGTTCCCACCGAGACGTAGGGACCGACATGCCAGGAATGTTGTAAAATATTACATCCCAGATGTTAGGTTGCGTTAGGTTAGGATATACAACGTTATAGACGTACATAAAGTCCCCATCGAGAAGCAGGCGACGACACGCCAGGAATGTTGTAATATATAACATCCGAGATGTTATGTTGCCATACGTTAGGATATGTAACGTTATAGACGTATATAATGTTCCCACCGAAAAGTAGCAGCCGAAGCGCCAGGAATGTTGTAAAATATTACATCCGAGATGTTAGGTTGCCTTAGGTTAGGATATATATCGTTATAGACGTATAGAATGTTCCCACCGAGAAGTAGGGGCCGACGCGTCAGCAATGATGTAAGATATTACACCCGAGATGTTAGGTTCCCTTAGGTTAGGATATACAACGTTATAGAAGTATAGAATGTTCCCACCGAGAAGTAGGGACCGACATGCCAGGAATGTAGTAAAATATTACATCCGAAATGTTAGGTTGCCTTAGGTTAGGATATATATCGTTATAGACGTATATAATGTTCCCACCGAGACGTGGGGACCGACATGCCAGGGATCTTGTAAAATATTACATCCCAGATTTAGGTTGCTTTAGGTTAGGATATTCAACGTTATAGACGTATATAATGTCCCCATCGAGAAGCGGGCGACGACCCACCAGGAATGTTGTAAAATATTACATCCCAGATGTTAGGTTGCGTTAGGTTAGTATATACAAGGATATAGACGTATATAATGTCCCCATCGAGAAGCAGGCGACGACACGCCAGAATGTTGTAAAATATTACACCCGAGATGTTAGGTTCCCTTAGGTTAGGATATATGACGTTATGGATGTATATAATGTCCCCATCCAGAAGTAGGCGACGACACGCCAGGAATGTTGTAAAATATAACATTCCAGATGTTAGGTTGCGTTAGGTTAGAATATACAACGTTATAGACGTATATAATGTCCCCATCGAGAAGCAGGCGACGACACGACAGGAATGTTGTAAAATATTACATCCCAGATGTTAGGTTGCGATAGCTTAGGATATACAACGTTCTAGACGTACATAAAGTCCCCATCGAGAAGCAGGCGACGACACGCCAGGAATGTTGAAAAATATAACATCCGAGATGTTATGTAGCCATACGTTAGGATATGTAACGTTATAGACGTATATAATGTCCCCATCGAGAAGTAGGCGACGACACGCCAGGAATGTTGTAAAATATTACATTCTACAAGTGAGGTTGCCTTAGGCTAGGATATATATCGTTATAGACGTATATAATGTTCCCACCGAGACGTAGGGACCGACATGCCAGGAATGCTTTAAAATATTACATCCTAGATGTTAGGTTGCGTTAGGTTAGGATATACAAGGTTATAGACGTGTACAATGTACCCACGGAGACGTAGGGACCGACATGCCAGGAATGTTGTAAAATATTACATCCCAGATGTTATGTTGCGTTAGGTTAGTATATACAAGGTTATAGATGTATATAATGTCCCCATCGAGAAGTAGGCGACGACACGCCAGGAATGTTGTAATATATTACACCCGAGATGTTAGGTTCCCTTAGGTTAGGATATATGACGTTATAGATGTATATAATGTCCCCATCCAGAAGCAGGCGACGACACGCCAGGAATGTTGTAAAATATAACATCCCAGATGTTAGGTTGCGTTAGGTTAGAATATACAACGTTATAGACGTATATAATGTCCCCATCGAGAAGCAGGCGACGACACGACAGGAATGTTGTAAAATATTACATCCCAGATGTTAGGTTGCGTTAGCTTAGGATATACAACGTTCTAGACGTACATAAAGTCCCCATCGAGAAGCAGGCGACGACACGCCAGGAATGTTGAAAAATATAACATCCGAGATGTTATGTTGCCATACGTTAGGATATGTAACGTTATAGACGTATATAATGTTCCCACCGAAAAGTAGCAGCCGAAGCGCCAGGAATGTTGTAAAATATTACATCCGAGATGTTAGGTTCCCTTGGGTTAGGATATATATCGTTATAGACGTATATAATGTTCCCACCGAGACGTAGGGACCGACATGCCAGGAATGTTTTAAAATATTACATCCCAGATGTTAGGTTGCGTTAGGTTAGGATATACAAGGTTATAGACGTGTACAATGTACCCACGGAGACGTAGGGACCGACATGCCAGGAATGTTGTAAATTATTACATCCCAGATGTTATGTTGCGTTAGGTTAGTATATACAAGGTTATAGATGTATATAATGTCCCCATCGAGAAGTAGGCGACGACACGCCAGGAATGTTGTAAAATATTACACCCGAGATGTTAGGTTCCCTTAGGTTAGGATATATGACGTTATAGATGTATATAATGTCCCCATCCAGAAGTAGGCGACGACACGCCAGGAATGTTGTAAAATATTACATCCCAGATGTTAGGTTGCGTTAGGTTAGAATATACAACGTTATAGACGTATATAATGTCCCCATCGAGAAGCAGGCGGCGACACGACAGGAATGTTGTAAAATATTACATTCGACATGTTAGGTTGCCTTAGGCTAGGATATATATCGTTATAGACGTATACAATGTTCCCACCGAGAAGTAGGGACCGACATGGCAGGAATGTTGTAAAATATTACATCCGAAATGTTAGGTTGCCTTAGGTTAGGATATACAACGTTATAGATGTATATAATGTCCCCATCGAGAAGTAGCCGACGACACGCCAGGAATGTTGTAAAATATTACATTCTACAAGTGAGGTTGCTTTAGGCTAGGATATATAACGTTATAGACGTATATAATGTTCCCACCGAGAAATAGGGACTGACGCGTCAGGAATGTTCCAAAATATTACACCCGAGATGTTAGGTTCCCTTAGGTTAAGATATACAGCGTTATAGACGTATAGAATATCCCCATCGAGAAGCAGGCGACGACACGACAGGAATGTTGTAAAATATTACATTCGACATGTTAGGTTGCCTTAGGCTAGGATATATATCGTTATAGACGTATACAATGTTCCCACCGAGAAGTAGGGACCGACATGACAGGAATGTTGTAAAATATTACATCCGAGATGTTAGGTTGCCTTAGGTTAGGATATACAACGTTATAGATGTATATAATGTCCCCATCGAGAAGTAGGCGACGACACGCCAGGAATGTTGTAAAATATTACATTCTACAAGTGAGGTTGCCTTAGGCTAGGATATATAACGTTATAGACGTATATAATGTTCCCACCGAGAAATAGGGACTGACGCGTCAGGAATGTTCTAAAATATTACACCCGAGATGTTAGGTTCCCTTAGGTTAAGATATACAGCGTTATAGACGTATAGAATGTCCCCATCGAGAAGCAGGCGACGACACGACAGGAATGTTGTAAAATATTACATTCGACACGTTAGGTTGCCTTAGGTTAGGATATATATCGTTATAGACGTATATAATGTTCCCACCGAGACGTGGGGACCGACATGCCAGGGATCTTGTAAAATATTACATCCCAGATTTAGGTTGCTTTAGGTTAGGATATTCAACGTTATAGACGTATATAATGTCCCCATCGAGAAGCGGGCGACGACCCACCAGGAATGTTGTAAAATATTACATCCCAGATGTTAGGTTGCGTTAGGTTAGTATATACAAGGTTATAGACGTATATAGTGTCCCCATCGGGAAGCAGGCGACGACACGCCAGAATGTTGTAAAATATTACATCCGAGATGTTAGGTTGCCTTAGGTTAGGATATACAACGTTATAGATGTATATAATGTCCCCATCGAGAAGTAGGCGACGACACGCCAGGAATGTTGTAAAATATTACACCCGAGATGTTAGGTTCCCTTAGGTTAGGATATACGACGTTATAGATGTATATAATGTCCCCATCCAGAAGCAGGCGACGACACGCCAGGAATGTTGTAAAATATAACATCCCAGATGTTAGGTTGCGTTAGGTTAGAATATACAACGTTATAGACGTATATAATGTCCCCATCGAGAAGCAGGCGACGACACGACAGGAATGTTGTAAAATATTACATCCCAGATGTTAGGTTGCGTTAGCTTAGGATATACAACGTTCTAGACGTACATAAGGTCCCCATCGAGAAGCAGGCGACGACACGCCAGGAATGTTGAAAAATATAACATCCGAGATGTTATGTTGCCATACGTTAGGATATGTAACGTTATAGACGTATATAATGTTCCCACCGAAAAGTAGCAGCCGAAGCGCCAGGAATGTTGTAAAATATTACATCCGAGATGTTAGGTTGCCTTAGGTTAGGATATATATCTTTATAGACGTATATAATGTTCCCACCGAGACGTAGGGACCGACATGCCAGGAATGTTTTAAAATATTACATCCCAGATGTTAGGTTGCGTTAGGTTAGGATATACAAGGTTATAGACGTGTACAATGTACCCACGGAGACGTAGGGACCGACATGCCAGGAATGTTGTAAAATATTACATCCCAGATGTTATGTTGCGTTAGGTTAGTATATACAAGGTTATAGATGTATATAATGTCCCCATCGAGAAGTAGGCGACGACACGCCAGGAATGTTGTAAAATATTACATTCTACAAGTGAGGTTGCCTTAGGCTAGGATATATAACGTTATAGGCGTATATAATGTTCCCACCGAGAAATAGGGACTGACGCGTCAGGAATGTTCTAAAATATTACACCCGAGATGTTAGGTTCCCTTAGGTTAAGATATACAGCGTTATAGACGTATATAATGTCCCCATCGAGAAGCAGGCGGCGAGACGACAGGTATGTTGTAAAATATTACATTCGACACGTTAGGTTACCTTAGGCTAGGATATATATCGTTATAGACGTATACAATGTTCCCACCGAGAAGTAGGGACCGACATGACAGGAATGTTGTAAAATATTACATCCGAAATGTTAGGTTGCCTTAGGTTAGGATATACAACGTTATAGATGTATATAATGTCCCCATCGAGAAGTAGGCGACGACACGCCAGGAATGTTGTAAAATATTACATTCTACAAGTGAGGTTGCCTTAGGCTAGGATATATAACGTTATAGACGTATATAATGTTCCCACCGAGAAATAGGGACTGACGCGTCAGGAATGTTCTAAAATATTACACCCGAGATGTTAGGTTCCCTTAGGTTAAGATATACAGCGTTATAGACGTATAGAATGTCCCCATCGAGAAGCAGGCGACGACACGACAGGAATGTTGTAAAATATTACATTCGACATGTTAGGTTGCCTTAGGCTAGGATATATATCGTTATAGACGTATACAATGTTCCCACCTAGAAGTAGGGCCCGACATGCCAGGAATGTTGTAAAATATTACATCCGAGATGTTAGGTTGCCTTAGGTTAGGATATACAACGTTATAGATGTATATAATGTCCCCATCGAGAAGTAGGCGACGACACGCCAGAATGTTGTAAAATATTACATCCGAGATGTTAGGTTGCCTTAGGTTAGGATATACAACGTTATAGATGTATATAATGTCCCCATCGAGAAGTAGGCGACGACACGCCAGGAATGTTGTAAAATATTACATTCGACACGTTAGGTTGCCTTAGGCTAGTATATATATCGTTATAGACGTATACAATGTTCCCACCGAGAAGTAGGGCCCGACATGCCAGGAATGTTGTAAAATATTACATCCGAGATGTAAGGTTCCCTTAGGTTAGGATATATATCGTTATAGACGTATATAACGTTCCCACCGAGACGTAGGGACCGACATGCCAGGAATGTTGTAAAATATTACATCCCAGATGTTAGGTTGCGTTAGGTTAGGATATACAACGTTATAGACGTACATAAAGTCCCCATCGAGAAGCAGGCGACGACACGCCAGGAATGTTGTAATATATAACATCCGAGATGTTATGTTGCCATACGTTAGGATATGTAACGTTATAGACGTATATAATGTTCCCACCGAGACGTAGGGACCGACATGCCAGGAATGTTTTAAAATATTACATCCCAGATGTTAGGTTGCGTTAGGTTAGGATATACAAGGTTATAGACGTGTACAATGTACCCACGGAGACGTAGGGACCGACATGCCAGGAATGTTGTAAAATATTACATCCCAGAAGTTAGGTTGCGTTAGGTTAGTATATACAAGGTTATAGATGTATATAATGTCCCCATCGAGAAGTAGGCGACGACACGCCAGGAATGTTGTAAAATATTACACCCGAGATGTTAGGTTCCCTTAGGTTAGGATATATGACGTTATAGATGTATATAATGTCCCCATCCAGAAGTAGGCGACGACACGCCAGGAATGTTGTAAAATATTACATCCCAGATGTTAGGTTGCGTTAGGTTAGAATATACAACGTTATAGACGTATATAATGTCCCCATCGAGAAGCAGGCGGCGACACGACAGGAATGTTGTAAAATATTACATTCGACATGTTAGGTTGCCTTAGGCTAGGATATATATCGTGATAGACGTATACAATGTTCCCACCGAGAAGTAGGGACCGACATGACAGGAATGTTGTAAAATATTACATCCGAGATGTTAGGTTGCCTTAGGTTAGGATATACAACGTTATAGATGTATATAATGTCCCCATCGAGAAGTAGGCGACGACACGCCAGGAATGTTGTAAAATATTACATTCTACAAGTGAGGTTGCTTTAGGCTAGGATATATAACGTTATAGACGTATATAATGTTCCCACCGAGAAATAGGGACTGACGCGTCAGGAATGTTCTAAAATATTACACCCGAGATGTTAGGTTCCCTTAGGTTAAGATATACAGCGTTATAGACGTATAGAATATCCCCATCGAGAAGCAGGCGACGACACGACAGGAATGTTGTAAAATATTACATTCGACATGTTAGGTTGCCTTAGGCTAGGATATATATCGTTATAGACGTATACAATGTTCCCACCGAGAAGTAGGGACCGACATGACAGGAATGTTGTAAAATATTACATCCGAGATGTTAGGTTGCCTTAGGTTAGGATATACAACGTTATAGATGTATATAATGTCCCCATCGAGAAGTAGGCGACGACACGCCAGGAATGTTGTAAAATATTACATTCTACAAGTGAGGTTGCCTTAGGCTAGGATATATAACGTTATAGACGTATATAATGTTCCCACCGAGAAATAGGGACTGACGCGTCAGGAATGTTCTAAAATATTACACCCGAGATGTTAGGTTCCCTTAGGTTAAGATATACAGCGTTATAGACGTATAGAATGTCCCCATCGAGAAGCAGGCGACGACACGACAGGAATGTTGTAAAATATTACATTCGACACGTTAGGTTGCCTTAGGTTAGGATATATATCGTTATAGACGTATATAATGTTCCCACCGAGACGTGGGGACCGACATGCCAGGGATCTTGTAAAATATTACATCCCAGATTTAGGTTGCTTTAGGTTAGGATATTCAACGTTATAGACGTATATAATGTCCCCATCGAGAAGCGGGCGACGACCCACCAGGAATGTTGTAAAATATTACATCCCAGATGTTAGGTTGCGTTAGGTTAGTATATACAAGGTTATAGACGTATATAGTGTCCCCATCGAGAAGCAGGCGACGACACGCCAGAATGTTGTAAAATATTACATCCGAGATGTTAGGTTGCCTTAGGTTAGGATATACAACGTTATAGATGTATATAATGTCCCCATCGAGAAGTAGGCGACGACACGCCAGGAATGTTGTAAAATATTACACCCGAGATGTTAGGTTCCCTTAGGTTAGGATATACAACGTTATAGACGTATATAATGTCCCCATCGAGAAGCAGGCGACGACACGACAGGAATGTTGTAAAATATTACATCCGAGATGTTAGGTTGCCTTAGGTTAGGATATACAACGTTATAGATGTATATAATGTCCCCATCGAGAAGTAGGCGACGAGACGCCAGGAATGTTGTAAAATATTACACCCGAGATGTTAGGTTGCCTTAGGTTAGGATATACAACGTTATAGATGTATATAATGTCCCCATCGAGAAGTAGGCGACGACACGCCAGAATGTTGTAAAATATTACATCCGAGATGTTAGGTTGCCTTAGGTTAGGATATACAACGTTATAGATGTATATAATGTCCCCATCGAGAAGTAGGCGACGACACGCCAGGAATGTTGTAAAATATTACATTCGACACGTTAGGTTGCCTTAGGCTAGTATATATATCGTTATAGACGTATACAATGTTCCCACCGAGAAGTAGGGCCCGACATGCCAGGAATGTTGTAAAATATTACATCCGAGATGTAAGGTTCCCTTAGGTTAGGATATATATCGTTATAGACGTATATAACGTTCCCACCGAGACGTAGGGACCGACATGCCAGGAATGTTGTAAAATATTACATCCCAGATGTTAGGTTGCGTTAGGTTAGGATATACAACGTTATAGACGTACATAAAGTCCCCATCGAGAAGCAGGCGACGACACGCCAGGAATGTTGTAATATATAACATCCGAGATGTTATGTTGCCATACGTTAGGATATGTAACGTTATAGACGTATATAATGTTCCCACCGAGACGTAGGGACCGACATGCCAGGAATGTTTTAAAATATTACATCCCAGATGTTAGGTTGCGTTAGGTTAGGATATACAAGGTTATAGACGTGTACAATGTACCCACGGAGACGTAGGGACCGACATGCCAGGAATGTTGTAAAATATTACATCCCAGAAGTTAGGTTGCGTTAGGTTAGTATATACAAGGTTATAGATGTATATAATGTCCCCATCGAGAAGTAGGCGACGACACGCCAGGAATGTTGTAAAATATTACACCCGAGATGTTAGGTTCCCTTAGGTTAGGATATATGACGTTATAGATGTATATAATGTCCCCATCCAGAAGTAGGCGACGACACGCCAGGAATGTTGTAAAATATTACATCCCAGATGTTAGGTTGCGTTAGGTTAGAATATACAACGTTATAGACGTATATAATGTCCCCATCGAGAAGCAGGCGGCGACACGACAGGAATGTTGTAAAATATTACATTCGACATGTTAGGTTGCCTTAGGGTAGGATATATATCGTGATAGACGTATACAATGTTCCCACCGAGAAGTAGGGACCGACATGACAGGAATGTTGTAAAATATTACATCCGAGATGTTAGGTTGCCTTAGGTTAGGATATACAACGTTATAGATGTATATAATGTCCCCATCGAGAAGTAGGCGACGACACGCCAGGAATGTTGTAAAATATTACATTCTACAAGTGAGGTTGCTTTAGGCTAGGATATATAACGTTATAGACGTATATAATGTTCCCACCGAGAAATAGGGACTGACGCGTCAGGAATGTTCTAAAATATTACACCCGAGATGTTAGGTTCCCTTAGGTTAAGATATACAGCGTTATAGACGTATAGAATGTCCCCATCGAGAAGCAGGCGACGACACGACAGGAATGTTGTAAAATATTACATTCGACATGTTAGGTTGCCTTAGGCTAGGATATATATCGTTATAGACGTATACAATGTTCCCACCTAGAAGTAGGGCCCGACATGCCAGGAATGTTGTAAAATATTACATCCGAGATGTTAGGTTGCCTTAGGTTAGGATATACAACGTTATAGATGTATATAATGTCCCCATCGAGAAGTAGGCGACGAGACGCCAGGAATGTTGTAAAATATTACACCCGAGATGTTAGGTTGCCTTAGGTTAGGATATACAACGTTATAGATGTATATAATGTCCCCATCGAGAAGTAGGCGACGACACGCCAGAATGTTGTAAAATATTACATCCGAGATGTTAGGTTGCCTTAGGTTAGGATATACAACGTTATAGATGTATATAATGTCCCCATCGAGAAGTAGGCGACGACACGCCAGGAATGTTGTAAAATATTACATTCGACACGTTAGGTTGCCTTAAGCTAGTATATATATCGTTATAGACGTATACAATGTTCCCACCGAGAAGTAGGGCCCGACATGCCAGGAATGTTGTAAAATATTACATCCGAGATGTAAGGTTCCCTTAGGTTAGGATATATATCGTTATAGACGTATATAACGTTCCCACCGAGACGTAGGGACCGACATGCCAGGAATGTTGTAAAATATTACATCCCAGATGTTAGGTTGCGTTAGGTTAGGATATACAACGTTATAGACGTGCATAAAGTCCCCATCGAGAAGCAGGCGACGACACGCCAGGAATGTTGTAATATATAACATCCGAGATGTTATGTTGCCATACGTTAGGATATGTAACGTTATAGACGTATATAATGTTCCCACCGAGACGTAGGGACCGACATGCCAGGAATGTTTTAAAATATTACATCCCAGATGTTAGGTTGCGTTAGGTTAGGATATACAAGGTTATAGACGTGTACAATGTACCCACGGTGACGTAGGGACCGACATGCCAGGAATGTTGTAAAATATTACATCCCAGAAGTTAGGTTGCGTTAGGTTAGTATATACAAGGTTATAGATGTATATAATGTCCCCATCGAGAAGTAGGCGACGACACGCCAGGAATGTTGTAAAATATTACACCCGAGATGTTAGGTTCCCTTAGGTTAGGATATATGACGTTATAGATGTATATAATGTCCCCATCCAGAAGTAGGCGACGACACGCCAGGAATGTTGTAAAATATTACATCCCAGATGTTAGGTTGCGTTAGGTTAGAATATACAACGTTATAGACGTATATAATGTCCCCATCGAGAAGCAGGCGGCGACACGACAGGAATGTTGTAAAATATTACATTCGACATGTTAGGTTGCCTTAGGCTAGGATATATATCGTGATAGACGTATACAATGTTCCCACCGAGAAGTAGGGACCGACATGACAGGAATGTTGTAAAATATTACATCCGAGATGTTAGGTTGCCTTAGGTTAGGATATACAACGTTATAGATGTATATAATGTCCCCATCGAGAAGTAGGCGACGACACGCCAGGAATGTTGTAAAATATTACATTCTACAAGTGAGGTTGCTTTAGGCTAGGATATATAACGTTATAGACGTATATAATGTTCCCACCGAGAAATAGGGACTGACGCGTCAGGAATGTTCTAAAATATTACACCCGAGATGTTAGGTTCCCTTAGGTTAAGATATACAGCGTTATAGACGTATAGAATATCCCCATCGAGAAGCAGGCGACGACACGACAGGAATGTTGTAAAATATTACATTCGACATGTTAGGTTGTCTTAGGCTAGGATATATATCGTTATAGACGTATACAATGTTCCCACCGAGAAGTAGGGACCGACATGACAGGAATGTTGTAAAATATTACACCCGAGATGTTAGGTTGCCTTAGGTTAGGATATACAACGTTATAGATGTATATAATGTCCCCATCGAGAAGTAGGCGACGACACGCCAGGAATGTTGTAAAATATTACATTCTACAAGTGAGGTTGCCTTAGGCTAGGATATATAACGTTATAGACGTATATAATGTTCCCACCGAGAAATAGGGACTGACGCGTCAGGAATGTTCTAAAATATTACACCCGAGATGTTAGGTTCCCTTAGGTTAAGATATACAGCGTTATAGACGTATAGAATGTCCCCATCGAGAAGCAGGCGACGACACGACAGGAATGTTGTAAAATATTACATTCGACACGTTAGGTTGCCTTAGGTTAGGATATATATCGTTATAGACGTATATAATGTTCCCACCGAGACGTGGGGACCGACATGCCAGGGATCTTGTAAAATATTACATCCCAGATTTAGGTTGCTTTAGGTTAGGATATTCAACGTTATAGACGTATATAATGTCCCCATCGAGAAGCGGGCGACGACCCACCAGGAATGTTGTAAAATATTACATCCCAGATGTTAGGTTGCGTTAGGTTAGTATATACAAGGTTATAGACGTATATAGTGTCCCCATCGAGAAGCAGGCGACGACACGCCAGAATGTTGTAAAATATTACATCCGAGATGTTAGGTTGCCTTAGGTTAGGATATACAACGTTATAGATGTATATAATGTCCCCATCGAGAAGTAGGCGACGACACGCCAGGAATGTTGTAAAATATTACACCCGAGATGTTAGGTTCCCTTAGGTTAGGATATACAACGTTATAGACGTATATAATGTCCCCATCGAGAAGCAGGCGACGACACGACAGGAATGTTGTAAAATATTACATCCCAGATGTTAGGTTGCGTTAGCTTAGGATATACAACGTTCTAGACGTACATAAAGTCCCCATCGAGAAGCAGGCGACGACACGCCAGGAATGTTGAAAAATATAACATCCGAGATGTTATGTTGCCATACGTTAGGATATGTAACGTTATAGACGTATATAATGTTCCCACCGAAAAGTAGCAGCCGAAGCGCCAGGAATGTTGTAAAATATTACATCCGAGATGTTAGGTTGCCTTAGGTTAGGATATATATCTTTATAGACGTATATAATGTTCCCACCGAGACGTAGGGACCGACATGCCAGGAATGTTTTAAAATATTACATCCCAGATGTTAGGTTGCGTTAGGTTAGGATATACAAGGTTATAGACGTGTACAATGTACCCACGGAGACGTAGGGACCGACATGCCAGGAATGTTGTAAAATATTACATCCCAGATGTTATGTTGCGTTAGGTTAGTATATACAAGGTTATAGATGTATATAATGTCCCCATCGAGAAGTAGGCGACGACACGCCAGGAATGTTGTAAAATATTACATTCTACAAGTGAGGTTGCCTTAGGCTAGGATATATAACGTTATAGGCGTATATAATGTTCCCACCGAGAAATAGGGACTGACGCGTCAGGAATGTTCTAAAATATTACACCCGAGATGTTAGGTTCCCTTAGGTTAAGATATACAGCGTTATAGACGTATATAATGTCCCCATCGAGAAGCAGGCGGCGAGACGACAGGAATGTTGTAAAATATTACATTCGACACGTTAGGTTACCTTAGGCTAGGATATATATCGTTATAGACGTATACAATGTTCCCACCGAGAAGTAGGGACCGACATGACAGGAATGTTGTAAAATATTACATCCGAAATGTTAGGTTGCCTTAGGTTAGGATATACAACGTTATAGATGTATATAATGTCCCCATCGAGAAGTAGGCGACGACACGCCAGGAATGTTGTAAAATATTACATTCTACAAGTGAGGTTGCCTTAGGCTAGGATATATAACGTTATAGACGTATATAATGTTCCCACCGAGAAATAGGGACTGACGCGTCAGGAATGTTCTAAAATATTACACCCGAGATGTTAGGTTCCCTTAGGTTAAGATATACAGCGTTATAGACGTATAGAATGTCCCCATCGAGAAGCAGGCGACGACACGACAGGAATGTTGTAAAATATTACATTCGACATGTTAGGTTGCCTTAGGCTAGGATATATATCGTTATAGACGTATACAATGTTCCCACCTAGAAGTAGGGCCCGACATGCCAGGAATGTTGTAAAATATTACATCCGAGATGTTAGGTTGCCTTAGGTTAGGATATACAACGTTATAGATGTATATAATGTCCCCATCGAGAAGTAGGCGACGAGACGCCAGGAATGTTGTAAAATATTACACCCGAGATGTTAGGTTGCCTTAGGTTAGGATATACAACGTTATAGATGTATATAATGTCCCCATCGAGAAGTAGGCGACGACACGCCAGAATGTTGTAAAATATTACATCCGAGATGTTAGGTTGCCTTAGGTTAGGATATACAACGTTATAGATGTATATAATGTCCCCATCGAGAAGTAGGCGACGACACGCCAGGAATGTTGTAAAATATTACATTCGACACGTTAGGTTGCCTTAGGCTAGTATATATATCGTTATAGACGTATACAATGTTCCCACCGAGAAGTAGGGCCCGACATGCCAGGAATGTTGTAAAATATTACATCCGAGATGTAAGGTTCCCTTAGGTTAGGATATATATCGTTATAGACGTATATAACGTTCCCACCGAGACGTAGGGACCGACATGCCAGGAATGTTGTAAAATATTACATCCCAGATGTTAGGTTGCGTTAGGTTAGGATATACAACGTTATAGACGTACATAAAGTCCCCATCGAGAAGCAGGCGACGACACGCCAGGAATGTTGTAATATATAACATCCGAGATGTTATGTTGCCATACGTTAGGATATGTAACGTTATAGACGTATATAATGTTCCCACCGAGACGTAGGGACCGACATGCCAGGAATGTTTTAAAATATTACATCCCAGATGTTAGGTTGCGTTAGGTTAGGATATACAAGGTTATAGACGTGTACAATGTACCCACGGAGACGTAGGGACCGACATGCCAGGAATGTTGTAAAATATTACATCCCAGAAGTTAGGTTGCGTTAGGTTAGTATATACAAGGTTATAGATGTATATAATGTCCCCATCGAGAAGTAGGCGACGACACGCCAGGAATGTTGTAAAATATTACACCCGAGATGTTAGGTTCCCTTAGGTTAGGATATATGACGTTATAGATGTATATAATGTCCCCATCCAGAAGTAGGCGACGACACGCCAGGAATGTTGTAAAATATTACATCCCAGATGTTAGGTTGCGTTAGGTTAGAATATACAACGTTATAGACGTATATAATGTCCCCATCGAGAAGCAGGCGGCGACACGACAGGAATGTTGTAAAATATTACATTCGACATGTTAGGTTGCCTTAGGCTAGGATATATATCGTTATAGACGTATACAATGTTTCCACCGAGAAGTAGGGACCGACATGACAGTAATGTTGTAAAATATTACATCCGAGATGTTAGGTTGCCTTAGGTTAGGATATACAACGTTATAGATGTATATAATGTCCCCATCGAGAAGTAGGCGACGACACGCCAGGAATGTTGTAAAATATTACATTCTACAAGTGAGGTTGCCTTAGGCTGGGATATATAACGTTATAGACGTATATAATGTTCCCACCGAGAAATAGGGACTGACGCGTCAGGAATGTTCGAAAATATTACACCCGAGATGTTAGGTTCCCTTAGGTTAAGATATACAGCCTTATAGACGTATAGAATGTCCCCATCGAGAAGCAGGCGACGACACGACAGGAATGTTGTAAAATATTACATTCGACACGTTAGGTTGCCTTAGGCTAGTATATATATCGTTATAGACGTATACAATGTTCCCACCGAAAAGTAGCAGCCGAAGCGCCAGGAATGTTGTAAAATATTACATCCGAGATGTTAGGTTGCCTTAGGTTAGGATATATATCGTTATAGACGTATAGAATGTTCCCACCGAGAAGTAGGGGCCGACGCGTCAGCAATGTTGTAAAATATTACACCCGAGATGTTAGGTTCCCTTAGGTTAGGATATACAACGTTATAGACGTATAGAATGTTCCCACCGAGAAGTAGGGACCGACATGCCAGGAATGTTGTAAAATATTACATCCGAGATGTTAGGTTCCCTTAGGTTAGGATATACAACGTTATAGACGTATATAATGTCCCCATCGAGAAGCAGGCGACGACACGACAGGAATGTTGTAAAATATTACATCCCAGATGTTAGGTTGCGTTAGCTTAGGATATACAACGTTCTAGACGTACATAAAGTCCCCATCGAGAAGCAGGCGACGACACGCCAGGAATGTTGAAAAATATAACATCCGAGATGTTATGTTGCCATACGTTAGGATATGTAACGTTATAGACGTATATAATGTTCCCACCGAAAAGTAGCAGCCGAAGCGCCAGGAATGTTGTAAAATATTACATCTGAGATGTTAGGTTCCCTTGGGTTAGGATATATATCGTTATAGACGTATATAATGTTCCCACCGAGACGTAGGGACCGACATGCCAGGAATGTTTTAAAATATTACATCCCAGATGTTAGGTTGCGTTAGGTTAGGATATACAAGGTTATAGACGTGTACAATGTACCCACGGAGACGTAGGGACCGACATGCCAGGAATGTTGTAAAATATTACATCCCAGATGTTATGTTGCGTTAGGTTAGTATATACAAGGTTATAGATGTATATAATGTCCCCATCGAGAAGTAGGCGACGACACGCCAGGAATGTTGTAAAATATTACACCCGAGATGTTAGGTTCCCTTAGGTTAGGATATATGACGTTATAGATGTATATAATGTCCCCATCCAGAAGTAGGCGACGACACGCCAGGAATGTTGTAAAATATTACATCCCAGATGTTAGGTTGCGTTAGGTTAGAATATACAACGTTATAGACGTATATAATGTCCCCATCGAGAAGCAGGCGGCGACACGACAGGAATGTTGTAAAATATTACATTCGACATGTTAGGTTGCCTTAGGCTAGGATATATATCGTTATAGACGTATACAATGTTCCCACCGAGAAGTAGGGACCGACATGGCAGGAATGTTGTAAAATATTACATCCGAAATGTTAGGTTGCCTTAGGTTAGGATATACAACGTTATAGATGTATATAATGTCCCCATCGAGAAGTAGGCGACGACACGCCAGGAATGTTGTAAAATATTACATTCTACAAGTGAGGTTGCTTTAGGCTAGGATATATAACGTTATAGACGTATATAATGTTCCCACCGAGAAATAGGGACTGACGCGTCAGGAATGTTCTAAAATATTACACCCGAGATGTTAGGTTCCCTTAGGTTAAGATATACAGCGTTATAGACGTATAGAATATCCCCATCGAGAAGCAGGCGACGACACGACAGGAATGTTGTGAAATATTACATTCGACATGTTAGGTTGCCTTAGGCTAGGATATATATCGTTATAGACGTATACAATGTTCCCACCGAGAAGTAGGGACCGACATGACAGGAATGTTGTAAAATATTACATCCGAGATGTTAGGTTGCCTTAGGTTAGGATATACAACGTTATAGATGTATATAATGTCCCCATCGAGAAGTAGGCGACGACACGCCAGGAATGTTGTAAAATATTACATTCTACAAGTGAGGTTGCCTTAGGCTAGGATATATAACGTTATAGACGTATATAATGTTCCCACCGAGAAATAGGGACTGACGCGTCAGGAATGTTCTAAAATATTACACCCGAGATGTTAGGTTCCCTTAGGTTAAGATATACAGCGTTATAGACGTATAGAATGTCCCCATCGAGAAGCAGGCGACGACACGACAGGAATGTTGTAAAATATTACATTCGACACGTTAGGTTGCCTTAGGTTAGGATATATATCGTTATAGACGTATATAATGTTCCCACCGAGACGTGGGGACCGACATGCCAGGGATCTTGTAAAATATTACATCCCAGATTTAGGTTGCTTTAGGTTAGGATATTCAACGTTATAGACGTATATAATGTCCCCATCGAGAAGCGGGCGACGACCCACCAGGAATGTTGTAAAATATTACATCCCAGATGTTAGGTTGCGTTAGGTTAGTATATACAAGGTTATAGACGTATATAGTGTCCCCATCGGGAAGCAGGCGACGACACGCCAGAATGTTGTAAAATATTACATCCGAGATGTTAGGTTGCCTTAGGTTAGGATATACAACGTTATAGATGTATATAATGTCCCCATCGAGAAGTAGGCGACGACACGCCAGGAATGTTGTAAAATATTACACCCGAGATGTTAGGTTCCCTTAGGTTAGGATATACGACGTTATAGATGTATATAATGTCCCCATCCAGAAGCAGGCGACGACACGCCAGGAATGTTGTAAAATATAACATCCCAGATGTTAGGTTGCGTTAGGTTAGAATATACAACGTTATAGACGTATATAATGTCCCCATCGAGAAGCAGGCGACGACACGACAGGAATGTTGTAAAATATTACATCCCAGATGTTAGGTTGCGTTAGCTTAGGATATACAACGTTCTAGACGTACATAAGGTCCCCATCGAGAAGCAGGCGACGACACGCCAGGAATGTTGAAAAATATAACATCCGAGATGTTATGTTGCCATACGTTAGGATATGTAACGTTATAGACGTATATAATGTTCCCACCGAAAAGTAGCAGCCGAAGCGCCAGGAATGTTGTAAAATATTACATCCGAGATGTTAGGTTGCCTTAGGTTAGGATATATATCTTTATAGACGTATATAATGTTCCCACCGAGACGTAGGGACCGACATGCCAGGAATGTTTTAAAATATTACATCCCAGATGTTAGGTTGCGTTAGGTTAGGATATACAAGGTTATAGACGTGTACAATGTACCCACGGAGACGTAGGGACCGACATGCCAGGAATGTTGTAAAATATTACATCCCAGATGTTATGTTGCGTTAGGTTAGTATATACAAGGTTATAGATGTATATAATGTCCCCATCGAGAAGTAGGCGACGACACGCCAGGAATGTTGTAAAATATTACATTCTACAAGTGAGGTTGCCTTAGGCTAGGATATATAACGTTATAGGCGTATATAATGTTCCCACCGAGAAATAGGGACTGACGCGTCAGGAATGTTCTAAAATATTACACCCGAGATGTTAGGTTCCCTTAGGTTAAGATATACAGCGTTATAGACGTATATAATGTCCCCATCGAGAAGCAGGCGGCGAGACGACAGGAATGTTGTAAAATATTACATTCGACACGTTAGGTTACCTTAGGCTAGGATATATATCGTTATAGACGTATACAATGTTCCCACCGAGAAGTAGGGACCGACATGACAGGAATGTTGTAAAATATTACATCCGAAATGTTAGGTTGCCTTAGGTTAGGATATACAACGTTATAGATGTATATAATGTCCCCATCGAGAAGTAGGCGACGACACGCCAGGAATGTTGTAAAATATTACATTCTACAAGTGAGGTTGCCTTAGGCTAGGATATATAACGTTATAGACGTATATAATGTTCCCACCGAGAAATAGGGACTGACGCGTCAGGAATGTTCTAAAATATTACACCCGAGATGTTAGGTTCCCTTAGGTTAAGATATACAGCGTTATAGACGTATAGAATGTCCCCATCGAGAAGCAGGCGACGACACGACAGGAATGTTGTAAAATATTACATTCGACATGTTAGGTTGCCTTAGGCTAGGATATATATCGTTATAGACGTATACAATGTTCCCACCTAGAAGTAGGGCCCGACATGCCAGGAATGTTGTAAAATATTACATCCGAGATGTTAGGTTGCCTTAGGTTAGGATATACAACGTTATAGATGTATATAATGTCCCCATCGAGAAGTAGGCGACGAGACGCCAGGAATGTTGTAAAATATTACACCCGAGATGTTAGGTTGCCTTAGGTTAGGATATACAACGTTATAGATGTATATAATGTCCCCATCGAGAAGTAGGCGACGACACGCCAGAATGTTGTAAAATATTACATCCGAGATGTTAGGTTGCCTTAGGTTAGGATATACAACGTTATAGATGTATATAATGTCCCCATCGAGAAGTAGGCGACGACACGCCAGGAATGTTGTAAAATATTACATTCGACACGTTAGGTTGCCTTAGGCTAGTATATATATCGTTATAGACGTATACAATGTTCCCACCGAGAAGTAGGGCCCGACATGCCAGGAATGTTGTAAAATATTACATCCGAGATGTAAGGTTCCCTTAGGTTAGGATACATATCGTTATAGACGTATATAACGTTCCCACCGAGACGTAGGGACCGACATGCCAGGAATGTTGTAAAATATTACATCCCAGATGTTAGGTTGCGTTAGGTTAGGATATACAACGTTATAGACGTACATAAAGTCCCCATCGAGAAGCAGGCGACGACACGCCAGGAATGTTGTAATATATAACATCCGAGATGTTATGTTGCCATACGTTAGGATATGTAACGTTATAGACGTATATAATGTTCCCACCGAGACGTAGGGACCGACATGCCAGGAATGTTTTAAAATATTACATCCCAGATGTTAGGTTGCGTTAGGTTAGGATATACAAGGTTATAGACGTGTACAATGTACCCACGGAGACGTAGGGACCGACATGCCAGGAATGTTGTAAAATATTACATCCCAGAAGTTAGGTTGCGTTAGGTTAGTATATACAAGGTTATAGATGTATATAATGTCCCCATCGAGAAGTAGGCGACGACACGCCAGGAATGTTGTAAAATATTACACCCGAGATGTTAGGTTCCCTTAGGTTAGGATATATGACGTTATAGATGTATATAATGTCCCCATCCAGAAGTAGGCGACGACACGCCAGGAATGTTGTAAAATATTACATCCCAGATGTTAGGTTGCGTTAGGTTAGAATATACAACGTTATAGACGTATATAATGTCCCCATCGAGAAGCAGGCGGCGACACGACAGGAATGTTGTAAAATATTACATTCGACATGTTAGGTTGCCTTAGGCTAGGATATATATCGTTATAGACGTATACAATGTTTCCACCGAGAAGTAGGGACCGACATGACAGTAATGTTGTAAAATATTACATCCGAGATGTTAGGTTGCCTTAGGTTAGGATATACAACGTTATAGATGTATATAATGTCCCCATCGAGAAGTAGGCGACGACACGCCAGGAATGTTGTAAAATATTACATTCTACAAGTGAGGTTGCCTTAGGCTGGGATATATAACGTTATAGACGTATATAATGTTCCCACCGAGAAATAGGGACTGACGCGTCAGGAATGTTCGAAAATATTACACCCGAGATGTTAGGTTCCCTTAGGTTAAGATATACAGCCTTATAGACGTATAGAATGTCCCCATCGAGAAGCAGGCGACGACACGACAGGAATGTTGTAAAATATTACATTCGACACGTTAGGTTGCCTTAGGCTAGTATATATATCGTTATAGACGTATACAATGTTCCCACCGAAAAGTAGCAGCCGAAGCGCCAGGAATGTTGTAAAATATTACATCCGAGATGTTAGGTTGCCTTAGGTTAGGATATATATCGTTATAGACGTATAGAATGTTCCCACCGAGAAGTAGGGGCCGACGCGTCAGCAATGTTGTAAAATATTACACCCGAGATGTTAGGTTCCCTTAGGTTAGGATATACAACGTTATAGACGTATAGAATGTTCCCACCGAGAAGTAGGGACCGACATGCCAGGAATGTTGTAAAATATTACATCCGAGATGTTAGGTTGCCTTAGGTTAGGATATATATCGTTATAGACGTATATAATGTTCCCACCGAGACGTAGGGACCGACATGCCAGGAATGTTTTAAAATATTACATCCCAGATGTTAGGTTGCGTTAGGTTAGGATATACAAGGTTATAGACGTGTACAATGTACCCACGGAGACGTAGGGACCGACATGCCAGGAATGTTGTAAAATATTACATCCCAAATGTTAGGTTGCGTTAGGTTAGTATATACAAGGTTATAGATGTATATAATGTCCCCATCGAGAAGTAGGCGACGACACGCCAGGAATGTTGTAAAATATTACACCCGAGATGTTAGGTTCCCTTAGGTTAGGATATATGACGTTATAGATGTATATAATGTCCCCATCGAGAAGTAGGCGACGACACGCCAGGAATGTTGTAAAATATTACATTCTACAAGTGAGGTTGCCTTAGGCTAGGATATATAACGTTATAGACGTATATAATGTTCCCACCGAGAAATAGGGACTGACGCGTCAGGAATGTTCTAAAATATTACACCCGAGATGTTAGGTTCCCTTAGGTTAAGATATACAGCGTTATAGACGTATAGAATGTCCCCATCGAGAAGCAGGCGACGACACGACAGGAATGTTGTAAAATATTACATTCGACATGTTAGGTTGCCTTAGGCTAGGATATATATCGTTATAGACGTATACAATGTTCCCACCGAGAAGTAGGGCCCGACATGCCAGGAATGTTGTAAAATATTACATCCGAGATGTTAGGTTGCCTTAGGTTAGGATATACAACGTTATAGATGTATATAATGTCCTCATCGAGAAGTAGGCGACGACACGCCAGAATGTTGTAAAATATTACATCCGAGATGTTAGGTTGCCTTAGGTTAGGATATACAACGTTATAGATGTATATAATGTCCCCATCGAGAAGTAGGCGACGACACGCCAGGAATGTTGTAAAGTATTACATTCGACACGTTAGGTTGCCTTAGGCTAGTATATATATCGTTATAGACGTATACAATGTTCCCACCGAGAAGTAGGGCCCGACATGCCAGGAATGCTGTAAAATATTACATCCCAGATGTTAGGTTGCGTTAGGTTAGGATATACAACGTTATAGACGTACATAAAGTCCCCATCGAGAAGCAGGCGACGACACGCCAGGAATGTTGTAATATATAACATCCGAGATGTTATGTTGCCATACGTTAGGATATGTAACGTTATAGACGTATATAATGTTCCCACCGAAAAGTAGCAGCCGAAGCGCCAGGAATGTTGTAAAATATTACATCCGAGATGTTAGGTTGCCTTAGGTTAGGATATATATCTTTATAGACGTATATAATGTTCCCACCGAGACGTAGGGACCGACATGCCAGGAATGTTTTAAAATATTACATCCCAGATGTTAGGTTGCGTTAGGTTAGGATATACAAGGTTATAGACGTGTACAATGTACCCACGGAGACGTAGGGACCGACATGCCAGGAATGTTGTAAAATATTACATCCCAGATGTTATGTTGCGTTAGGTTAGTATATACAAGGTTATAGATGTATATAATGTCCCCATCGAGAAGTAGGCGACGACACGCCAGGAATGTTGTAAAATATTACATTCTACAAGTGAGGTTGCCTTAGGCTAGGATATATAACGTTATAGGCGTATATAATGTTCCCACCGAGAAATAGGGACTGACGCGTCAGGAATGTTCTAAAATATTACACCCGAGATGTTAGGTTCCCTTAGGTTAAGATATACAGCGTTATAGACGTATATAATGTCCCCATCGAGAAGCAGGCGGCGAGACGACAGGAATGTTGTAAAATATTACATTCGACACGTTAGGTTACCTTAGGCTAGGATATATATCGTTATAGACGTATACAATGTTCCCACCGAGAAGTAGGGACCGACATGACAGGAATGTTGTAAAATATTACATCCGAAATGTTAGGTTGCCTTAGGTTAGGATATACAACGTTATAGATGTATATAATGTCCCCATCGAGAAGTAGGCGACGACACGCCAGGAATGTTGTAAAATATTACATTCGACACGTTAGGTTGCCTTAGGCTAGTATATATATCGTTATAGACGTATACAATGTTCCCACCGAGAAGTAGGGCCCGACATGCCAGGAATGTTGTAAAATATTACATCCGAGATGTAAGGTTCCCTTAGGTTAGGATATATATCGTTATAGACGTATATAACGTTCCCACCGAGACGTAGGGACCGACATGCCAGGAATGTTGTAAAATATTACATCCCAGATGTTAGGTTGCGTTAGGTTAGGATATACAACGTTATAGACGTACATAAAGTCCCCATCGAGAAGCAGGCGACGACACGCCAGGAATGTTGTAATATATAACATCCGAGATGTTATGTTGCCATACGTTAGGATATGTAACGTTATAGACGTATATAATGTTCCCACCGAGACGTAGGGACCGACATGCCAGGAATGTTTTAAAATATTACATCCCAGATGTTAGGTTGCGTTAGGTTAGGATATACAAGGTTATAGACGTGTACAATGTACCCACGGAGACGTAGGGACCGACATGCCAGGAATGTTGTAAAATATTACATCCCAGAAGTTAGGTTGCGTTAGGTTAGTATATACAAGGTTATAGATGTATATAATGTCCCCATCGAGAAGTAGGCGACGACACGCCAGGAATGTTGTAAAATATTACACCCGAGATGTTAGGTTCCCTTAGGTTAGGATATATGACGTTATAGATGTATATAATGTCCCCATCCAGAAGTAGGCGACGACACGCCAGGAATGTTGTAAAATATTACATCCCAGATGTTAGGTTGCGTTAGGTTAGAATATACAACGTTATAGACGTATATAATGTCCCCATCGAGAAGCAGGCGGCGACACGACAGGAATGTTGTAAAATATTACATTCGACATGTTAGGTTGCCTTAGGCTAGGATATATATCGTTATAGACGTATACAATGTTTCCACCGAGAAGTAGGGACCGACATGACAGTAATGTTGTAAAATATTACATCCGAGATGTTAGGTTGCCTTAGGTTAGGATATACAACGTTATAGATGTATATAATGTCCCCATCGAGAAGTAGGCGACGACACGCCAGGAATGTTGTAAAATATTACATTCTACAAGTGAGGTTGCCTTAGGCTAGGATATATAACGTTATAGACGTATATAATGTTCCCACCGAGAAATAGGGACTGACGCGTCAGGAATGTTCGAAAATATTACACCCGAGATGTTAGGTTCCCTTAGGTTAAGATATACAGCCTTATAGACGTATAGAATGTCCCCATCGAGAAGCAGGCGACGACACGACAGGAATGTTGTAAAATATTACATTCGACACGTTAGGTTGCCTTAGGCTAGTATATATATCGTTATAGACGTATACAATGTTCCCACCGAAAAGTAGCAGCCGAAGCGCCAGGAATGTTGTAAAATATTACATCCGAGATGTTAGGTTGCCTTAGGTTAGGATATATATCGTTATAGACGTATAGAATGTTCCCACCGAGAAGTAGGGGCCGACGCGTCAGCAATGTTGTAAAATATTACACCCGAGATGTTAGGTTCCCTTAGGTTAGGATATACAACGTTATAGACGTATAGAATGTTCCCACCGAGAAGTAGGGACCGACATGCCAGGAATGTTGTAAAATATTACATCCGAGATGTTAGGTTGCCTTAGGTTAGGATATATATCGTTATAGACGTATATAATGTTCCCACCGAGACGTAGGGACCGACATGCCAGGAATGTTTTAAAATATTACATCCCAGACGTTAGGTTGCGTTAGGTTAGGATATACAAGGTTATAGACGTGTACAATGTACCCACGGAGACGTAGGGACCGACATGCCAGGAATGTTGTAAAATATTACATCCCAAATGTTAGGTTGCGTTAGGTTAGTATATACAAGGTTATAGATGTATATAATGTCCCCATCGAGAAGTAGGCGACGACACGCCAGGAATGTTGTAAAATATTACACCCGAGATGTTAGGTTCCCTTAGGTTAGGATATATGACGTTATAGATGTATATAATGTCCCCATCGAGAAGTAGGCGACGACACGCCAGGAATGTTGTAAAATATTACATTCTACAAGTGAGGTTGCCTTAGGCTAGGATATATAACGTTATAGACGTATATAATGTTCCCACCGAGAAATAGGGACTGACGCGTCAGGAATGTTCTAAAATATTACACCCGAGATGTTAGGTTCCCTTAGGTTAAGATATACAGCGTTATAGACGTATAGAATGTCCCCATCGAGAAGCAGGCGACGACACGACAGGAATGTTGTAAAATATTACATTCGACATGTTAGGTTGCCTTAGGCTAGGATATATATCGTTATAGACGTATACAATGTTCCCACCGAGAAGTAGGGCCCGACATGCCAGGAATGTTGTAAAATATTACATCCGAGATGTTAGGTTGCCTTAGGTTAGGATATACAACGTTATAGATGTATATAATGTCCTCATCGAGAAGTAGGCGACGACACGCCAGAATGTTGTAAAATATTACATCCGAGATGTTAGGTTGCCTTAGGTTAGGATATACAACGTTATAGATGTATATAATGTCCCCATCGAGAAGTAGGCGACGACACGCCAGGAATGTTGTAAAATATTACATTCGACACGTTAGGTTGCCTTAGGCTAGTATATATATCGTTATAGACGTATACAATGTTCCCACCGAGAAGTAGGGCCCGACATGCCAGGAATGCTGTAAAATATTACATCCCAGATGTTAGGTTGCGTTAGGTTAGGATATACAACGTTATAGACGTACATAAAGTCCCCATCGAGAAGCAGGCGACGACACGCCAGGAATGTTGTAATATATAACATCCGAGATGTTATGTTGCCATACGTTAGGATATGTAACGTTATAGACGTATATAATGTTCCCACCGAAAAGTAGCAGCCGAAGCGCCAGGAATTTCGTAAAATATTACATCCGAGATGTTAGGTTGCCTTAGGTTAGGATATATATCTTTATAGACGTATATAATGTTCCCACCGAGACGTAGGGACCGACATGCCAGGAATGTTTTAAAATATTACATCCCAGATGTTAGGTTGCGTTAGGTTAGGATATACAAGGTTATAGACGTGTACAATGTACCCACGGAGACGTAGGGACCGACATGCCAGGAATGTTGTAAAATATTACATCCCAGATGTTATGTTGCGTTAGGTTAGTATATACAAGGTTATAGATGTATATAATGTCCCCATCGAGAAGTAGGCGACGACACGCCAGGAATGTTGTAAAATATTACATTCTACAAGTGAGGTTGCCTTAGGCTAGGATATATAACGTTATAGGCGTATATAATGTTCCCACCGAGAAATAGGGACTGACGCGTCAGGAATGTTCTAAAATATTACACCCGAGATGTTAGGTTCCCTTAGGTTAAGATATACAGCGTTATAGACGTATATAATGTCCCCATCGAGAAGTAGGCGACGACACGCCAGGAATGTTGTAAAATATTACATTCTACAAGTGAGGTTGCCTTAGGCTAGGATATATAACGTTATAGACGTATATAATGTTCGCACCGAGAAATAGGGACTGACGCGTCAGGAATGTTCTAAAATATTACACCCGAGATGTTAGGTTCCCTTAGGTTAAGATATACAGCGTTATAGACGTATAGAATGTCCCCATCGAGAAGCAGGCGACGACACGACAGGAATGTTGTAAAATATTACATTCGACATGTTAGGTTGCCTTAGGCTAGGATATATATCGTTATAGACGTATACAATGTTCCCACCTAGAAGTAGGGCCCGACATGCCAGGAATGTTGTAAAATATTACATCCGAGATGTTAGGTTGCCTTAGGTTAGGATATACAACGTTATAGATGTATATAATGTCCCCATCGAGAAGTAGGCGACGAGACGCCAGGAATGTTGTAAAATATTACACCCGAGATGTTAGGTTGCCTTAGGTTAGGATATACAACGTTATAGATGTATATAATGTCCCCATCGAGAAGTAGGCGACGACACGCCAGAATGTTGTAAAATATTACATCCGAGATGTTAGGTTGCCTTAGGTTAGGATATACAACGTTATAGATGTATATAATGTCCCCATCGAGAAGTAGGCGACGACACGCCAGGAATGTTGTAAAATATTACATTCGACACGTTAGGTTGCCTTAGGCTAGTATATATATCGTTATAGACGTATACAATGTTCCCACCGAAAAGTAGCAGCCGAAGCGCCAGGAATGTTGTAAAATATTACATCCGAGATGTTAGGTTGCCTTAGGTTAGGATATATATCGTTATAGACGTATAGAATGTTCCCACCGAGAAGTAGGGGCCGACGCGTCAGCAATGTTGTAAAATATTACACCCGAGATGTTAGGTTCCCTTAGGTTAGGATATACAACGTTATAGACGTATAGAATGTTCCCACCGAGAAGTAGGGACCGACATGCCAGGAATGTTGTAAAATATTACATCCGAGATGTTAGGTTGCCTTAGGTTAGGATATATATCGTTATAGACGTATATAATGTTCCCACCGAGACGTAGGGACCGACATGCCAGGAATGTTTTAAAATATTACATCCCAGATGTTAGGTTGCGTTAGGTTAGGATATACAAGGTTATAGACGTGTACAATGTACCCACGGAGACGTAGGGACCGACATGCCAGGAATGTTGTAAAATATTACATCCCAAATGTTAGGTTGCGTTAGGTTAGTATATACAAGGTTATAGATGTATATAATGTCCCCATCGAGAAGTAGGCGACGACACGCCAGGAATGTTGTAAAATATTACACCCGAGATGTTAGGTTCCCTTAGGTTAGGATATATGACGTTATAGATGTATATAATGTCCCCATCGAGAAGTAGGCGACGACACGCCAGGAATGTTGTAAAATATTACATTCTACAAGTGAGGTTGCCTTAGGCTAGGATATATAACGTTATAGACGTATATAATGTTCCCACCGAGAAATAGGGACTGACGCGTCAGGAATGTTCTAAAATATTACACCCGAGATGTTAGGTTCCCTTAGGTTAAGATATACAGCGTTATAGACGTATAGAATGTCCCCATCGAGAAGCAGGCGACGACACGCCAGGAATGTTGTAATATATAACATCCGAGATGTTATGTTGCCATACGTTAGGATATGTAACGTTATAGACGTATATAATGTTCCCACCGAAAAGTAGCAGCCGAAGCGCCAGGAATGTCGTAAAATATTACATCCGAGATGTTAGGTTGCCTTAGGTTAGGATATATATCGTTATAGACGTATAGAATGTTCCCACCGAGAAGTAGGGGCCGACGCGTCAGCAATGTTGTAAAATATTACACCCGAGATGTTAGGTTCCCTTAGGTTAGGATATACAACGTTATAGACGTATAGAATGTTCCCACCGAGAAGTAGGGACCGACATGCCAGGAATGTTGTAAAATATTACATCCGAGATGTTAGGTTGCCTTAGGTTAGGGTATATATCGTTACAGACGTATATAATGTTCCCACCGAGATGTAGTGACCGACATGCCAGGAATGTTGTAAAATATTACATCCGAGATGTTAGGTTGCCTTAGGTAAGGATATATATGGTTATAGACGTATATAATGATCCCATAGAGAAGTAGGCGACGACACGCCAGGAATGTTGTAAAATATTACATTCTACAAGTTAGGTTGCCTTAGGCTAGGATATATAACGTTATAGACGTATATAATGTTCCCATCGAGAAGTAGGCGACGACACGCCAGGAATGTTGTAAAATATTATACCCGAGATGTTAGGTTCCCTTAGGTTAGGATATATGACGTTATAGACGTATATAATGTCCACATCCAGAAGCAGGCGACGACACGCCAGGAATGTTGTAAAATATTACATCCCAGATGTTAGGTTCCCTTAGGTTAGGATATATGACGTTATAGACGTATATAATGTCCCCATCGAGAAGCAGGCGACGACACGACAGGAATGTTGTAAAATATTACATTCGACATGTTAGGTTGCCTTAGGCTAGGATATATATCGTTATAGACGTATAGAATGTTCCCACCGAGAAGTAGGGACCGACATGCCAGGAATGTTGTAAAATATTACATCCGAGATGTTAGGTTGCCTTAGGTTAGGGTATATATCGTTACAGACGTATATAATGTTCCCACCGAGATGTAGTGACCGACATGCCAGGAATGTTGTAAAATATTACATCCGAGATGTTAGGTTGCCTTAGGTTAGGATATATATGGTTATAGACGTATATAATGATCCCACCGAGACGTAGGGACCGACATGCCAGGAAAGTATCAAAATATTACATCCGATATGTTAGGTTCCTTTAGGTTAGGATATATGACGTTATAGATGTATATAATGTCCACATCCAGAAGTAGGCGACGACACGCCAGGAATGTAGTAAAATATTACATCCCAGATGTTAGGATGCGTTAGGTTAGAATATACAACGTTATAGACGTATATAATGTCCCCATCGAGAAGCAGGCGACGACACGACAGGAATGTTGTAAAATATTACATTCGACATGTTAGGTTGCCTTAGGCTAGGATATATATCGTTATAGACGTACACAATGTTCCCACCGAGAAGTAGGGACCGACATGACAGGAATGTGGTAAAATATTACATCCGAGGTGTTAGGTTGCCTTAGGTTAGGATATACAACGTTATAGATGTATATAATGTTCCCATAGAGAAGTAGGCGACGACACGCCAGGAATGTTGTAAAATATTACATTCTACAAATTAGGTTGCCTTAGGCTAGGATATATAACGTTATAGACGTATATAATGTTCCCATCGAGAAGTAGGCGACGACACGCCAGGAATGTTGTAAAATATTACACCCGAGATGTTAGGTTCCCTTAGGTTAGGATATATGACGTTATAGATGTATATAATGTCCACATCCAGAAGCAGGCGACGACACGCCAGGAATGTTGTAAAATATTACATCCCAGATGTTAGGTTCCCTTAGGTTAGGATATATGACGTTATAGACGTATATAATGTCCCCATCGAGAAGCAGGCGACGACACGACAGGAATGTTGTAAAATATTACATTCGACATGTTAGGTTGCCTTAGGCTAGGATATATATCGTTATAGACGTATAGAATGTTCCCACCGAGAAGTAGGGACCGACATGCCAGGAATGTTGTAAAATATTACATCCGAGATGTTAGGTTGCCTTAGGTTAGGGTATATATCGTTACAGACGTATATAATGTTCCCACCGAGATGTAGTGACCGACATGCCAGGAATGTTGTAAAATATTACATCCGAGATGTTAGGTTGCCTTAGGTTAGGATATATATGGTTATAGACGTATATAATGATCCCACCGAGACGTAGGGACCGACATGCCAGGAAAGTATCAAAATATTACATCCGATATGTTAGGTTCCTTTAGGTTAGGATATATGACGTTATAGATGTATATAATGTCCACATCCAGAAGTAGGCGACGACACGCCAGGAATGTAGTAAAATATTACATCCCAGATGTTAGGATGCGTTAGGTTAGAATATACAACGTTATAGACGTATATAATGTCCCCATCGAGAAGCAGGCGACGACACGACAGGAATGTTGTAAAATATTACATTCGACATGTTAGGTTGCCTTAGGCTAGGATATATATCGTTATAGACGTACACAATGTTCCCACCGAGAAGTAGGGACCGACATGACAGGAATGTGGTAAAATATTACATCCGAGGTGTTAGGTTGCCTTAGGTTAGGATATACAACGTTATAGATGTATATAATGTTCCCATAGAGAAGTAGGCGACGACACGCCAGGAATGTTGTAAAATATTACATTCTACAAATTAGGTTGCCTTAGGCTAGGATATATAACGTTATAGACGTATATAATGTTCCCATCGAGAAGTAGGCGACGACACGCCAGGAATGTTGTAAAATATTACACCCGAGATGTTAGGTTCCCTTAGGTTAGGATATATGACGTTATAGATGTATATAATGTCCCCATCCAGAAGTAGGCGACGACACGCCAGGAATGTTGTAAAATATAACATCCCAGATGTTAGGTTGCGTTAGGTTAGAATATACAACGTTATAGACGTATATAATGTCCTCATCGAGAAGCAGGCGACGACACGACAGGAACGTTGTAAAATATTACATTCGACATGTTAGGTAGCCTTACGCTAGAATATATATCGCTATAGACGTATACAATGTTCCCACCGAGAAGTAGGGACCGACATGACAGGAATGTTGTAAAATATTACATCCGAGATGTTAGGTTGCCTTAGGTTAGGATATACAACGTTATAGATGTATATAATGTCCCCATCGAGAAGTAGGCGACGACACGCCAGGAATGTTGTAAAATATTACATTCTACAAGTGAGGTTGCCTTAGGCTAGGATATATAACGTTATAGACGTATATAATGTTCCCACCGAGAAATAGGGACTGACGCGTCAGGAATGTTCTAAAATATTACACCCGAGATGTTAGGTTCCCTTAGGTTAAGATATACAGCGTTATAGACGTATAGAATGTCCCCATCGAGAAGCAGGCGACGACACGACAGGAATGTTGTAAAATATTACACCCGAGATGTTAGGTTCCCTTAGGTTAGGATATACGACGTTATAGATGTATATAATGTCCCCATCCAGAAGCAGGCGACGACACGCCAGGAATGTTGTAAAATATAACATCCCAGATGTTAGGTTGCGTTAGGTTAGAATATACAACGTTATAGACGTATATAATGTCCCCATCGAGAAGCAGGCGACGACACGACAGGAATGTTGTAAAATATTACATCCCAGATGTTAGGTTGCGTTAGCTTAGGATATACAACGTTCTAGACGTACATAAAGTCCCCATCGAGAAGCAGGCGACGACACGCCAGGAATGTTGAAAAATATAACATCCGAGATGTTATGTTGCTATACGTTAGGATATGTAACGTTATAGACGTATATAATGTTCCCACCGAAAAGTAGCAGCCGAAGCGCCAGGAATGTTGTAAAATATTACATCCGAGATGTTAGGTTGCCTTAGGTTAGGATATATATCTTTATAGACGTATATAATGTTCCCACCGAGACGTAGGGACCGACATGCCAGGAATGTTTTAAAATATTACATCCCAGATGTTATGTTGCGTTAGGTTAGTATATACAAGGTTATAGATGTATATAATGTCCCCATCGAGAAGTAGGCGACGACACGCCAGGAATGTTGTAAAATATTACATTCTACAAGTGAGGTTGCCTTAGGCTAGGATATATAACGTTATAGGCGTATATAATGTTCCCACCGAGAAATAGGGACTGACGCGTCAGGAATGTTCTAAAATATTACACCCGAGATGTTAGGTTCCCTTAGGTTAAGATATACAGCGTTATAGACGTATATAATGTCCCCATCGAGAAGCAGGCGGCGAGACGACAGGAATGTTGTAAAATATTACATTCGACACGTTAGGTTACCTTAGGCTAGGATATATATCGTTATAGACGTATACAATGTTCCCACCGAGAAGTAGGGACCGACATGACAGGAATGTTGTAAAATATTACATCCGAAATGTTAGGTTGCCTTACGTTAGGATATACAACGTTATAGATGTATATAATGTCCCCATCGAGAAGTAGGCGACGACACGCCAGGAATGTTGTAAAATATTACATTCTACAAGTGAGGTTGCCTTAGGCTAGGATATATAACGTTATAGACGTATATAATGTTCCCACCGAGAAATAGGGACTGACGCGTCAGGAATGTTCTAAAATATTACACCCGAGATGTTAGGTTCCCTTAGGTTAAGATATACAGCGTTATAGACGTATAGAATGTCCCCATCGAGAAGCAGGCGACGACACGACAGGAATGTTGTAAAATATTACATTCGACATGTTAGGTTGCCTTAGGCTAGGATATATATCGTTATAGACGTATACAATGTTCCCACCTAGAAGTAGGGCCCGACATGCCAGGAATGTTGTAAAATATTACATCCGAGATGTTAGGTTGCCTTAGGTTAGGATATACAACGTTATAGATGTATATAATGTCCCCATCGAGAAGTAGGCGACGAGACGCCAGGAATGTTGTAAAATATTACACCCGAGATGTTAGGTTGCCTTAGGTTAGGATATACAACGTTATAGATGTATATAATGTCCCCATCGAGAAGTAGGCGACGACACGCCAGAATGTTGTAAAATATTACATCCGAGATGTTAGGTTGCCTTAGGTTAGGATATACAACGTTATAGATGTATATAATGTCCCCATCGAGAAGTAGGCGACGACACGCCAGGAATGTTGTAAAATATTACATTCGACACGTTAGGTTGCCTTAGGCTAGTATATATATCGTTATAGACGTATACAATGTTCCCACCGAGAAGTAGGGCCCGACATGCCAGGAATGTTGTAAAATATTACATCCGAGATGTAAGGTTCCCTTAGGTTAGGATATATATCGTTATAGACGTATATAACGTTCCCACCGAGACGTAGGGACCGACATGCCAGGAATGTTGTAAAATATTACATCCCAGATGTTAGGTTGCGTTAGGTTAGGATATACAACGTTATAGACGTACATAAAGTCCCCATCGAGAAGCAGGCGACGACACGCCAGGAATGTTGTAATATATAACATCCGAGATGTTATGTTGCCATACGTTAGGATATGTAACGTTATAGACGTATATAATGTTCCCACCGAGACGTAGGGACCGACATGCCAGGAATGTTTTAAAATATTACATCCCAGATGTTAGGTTGCGTTAGGTTAGGATATACAAGGTTATAGACGTGTACAATGTACCCACGGAGACGTAGGGACCGACATGCCAGGAATGTTGTAAAATATTACATCCCAGAAGTTAGGTTGCGTTAGGTTAGTATATACAAGGTTATAGATGTATATAATGTCCCCATCGAGAAGTAGGCGACGACACGCCAGGAATGTTGTAAAATATTACACCCGAGATGTTAGGTTCCCTTAGGTTAGGATATATGACGTTATAGATGTATATAATGTCCCCATCCAGAAGTAGGCGACGACACGCCAGGAATGTTGTAAAATATTACATCCCAGATGTTAGGTTGCGTTAGGTTAGAATATACAACGTTATAGACGTATATAATGTCCCCATCGAGAAGCAGGCGGCGACACGACAGGAATGTTGTAAAATATTACATTCGACATGTTAGGTTGCCTTAGGCTAGGATATATATCGTTATAGACGTATACAATGTTTCCACCGAGAAGTAGGGACCGACATGACAGTAATGTTGTAAAATATTACATCCGAGATGTTAGGTTGCCTTAGGTTAGGATATACAACGTTATAGATGTATATAATGTCCCCATCGAGAAGTAGGCGACGACACGCCAGGAATGTTGTAAAATATTACATTCTACAAGTGAGGTTGCCTTAGGCTAGGATATATAACGTTATAGACGTATATAATGTTCCCACCGAGAAATAGGGACTGACGCGTCAGGAATGTTCGAAAATATTACACCCGAGATGTTAGGTTCCCTTAGGTTAAGATATACAGCCTTATAGACGTATAGAATGTCCCCATCGAGAAGCAGGCGACGACACGACAGGAATGTTGTAAAATATTACATTCGACACGTTAGGTTGCCTTAGGCTAGTATATATATCGTTATAGACGTATACAATGTTCCCACCGAGAAGTAGGGCCCGACATGCCAGGAATGTTGTAAAATATTACATCCGAGATGTAAGGTTCCCTTAGGTTAGGATATATATCGTTATAGACGTATATAACGTTCCCACCGAGACGTAGGGACCGACATGCCAGGAATGTTGTAAAATATTACATCCCAGATGTTAGGTTGCTTTAGGTTAGGATATACAACGTTATAGACGTACATAAAGTCCCCATCGAGAAGCAGGCGACGACACGCCAGGAATGTTGTAATATATAACATCCGAGATGTTATGTTGCCATACGTTAGGATATGTAACGTTATAGACGTATATAATGTTCCCACCGAAAAGTAGCAGCCGAAGCGCCAGGAATGTTGTAAAATATTACATCCGAGATGTTAGGTTGCCTTAGGTTAGGATATATATCGTTATAGACGTATAGAATGTTCCCACCGAGAAGTAGGGGCCGACGCGTCAGCAATGTTGTAAAATATTACACCCGAGATGTTAGGTTCCCTTAGGTTAGGATATACAACGTTATAGACGTATAGAATGTTCCCACCGAGAAGTAGGGACCGACATGCCAGGAATGTTGTAAAATATTACATCCGAGATGTTAGGTTGCCTTAGGTTAGGATATATATCGTTATAGACGTATATAATGTTCCCACCGAGACGTAGGGACCGACATGCCAGGAATGTTTTAAAATATTACATCCCAGATGTTAGGTTGCGTTAGGTTAGGATATACAAGGTTATAGACGTGTACAATGTACCCACGGAGACGTAGGGACCGACATGCCAGGAATGTTGTAAAATATTACATCCCAGATGTTAGGTTGCGTTAGGTTAGTATATACAAGGTTATAGATGTATATAATGTCCCCATCGAGAAGTAGGCGACGACACGCCAGGAATGTTGTAAAATATTACACCCGAGATGTTAGGTTCCCTTAGGTTAGGATATATGACGTTATAGATGTATATAATGTCCCCATCGAGAAGTAGGCGACGACACGCCAGGAATGTTGTAAAATATTACATTCTACAAGTGAGGTTGCCTTAGGCTAGGATATATAACGTTATAGACGTATATAATGTTCCCACCGAGAAATAGAGACTGACGCGTCAGGAATGTTCTAAAATATTACACCCGAGATGTTAGGTTCCCTTAGGTTAAGATATACAGCGTTATAGACGTATAGAATGTCCCCATCGAGAAGCAGGCGACGACACGACAGGAATGTTGTAAAATATTACATTCGACATGTTAGGTTGCCTTAGGCTAGGATATATATCGTTATAGACGTATACAATGTTCCCACCGAGAAGTAGGGCCCGACATGCCAGGAATGTTGTAAAATATTACATCCGAGATGTTAGGTTGCCTTAGGTTAGGATATACAACGTCATAGATGTATATAATGTCCCCATCGAGAAGTAGGAGACGACACGCCAGGAATGTTGTAAAATATTACACCCGAGATGTTAGGTTCCCTTAGGTTAGGATATATGACGTTATAGATGTATATAATGTCCCCATCCAGAAGTAGGCGACGACACGCCAGGAATGTTGTAAAATATAACATCCCGGATGTTAGGTTGCGTTAGGTTAGAATATACAACGTTATAGACGTATATAATGTCCCCATCGAGAAGCAGGCGACGACACGACAGGAATGTTGTAAAATATTACATTCGACATGTTATGTTGCCTTAGGCTAGAATGTATATCGTTATAGACGTATACAATGTTCCCACCGAGAAGTAGGGACCGACATGCTAGGAATGTTGTAAAATATTACATCCGAGATGTTAGGTTGCCTTAGGTTAGGATATACAACGTTATAGACGTATATAATGTCCCGATCGTGAAGTAGGCGACGACACGCCAGGAATGTTGTAAAATATTACACCCGAGATGTTAGGTTCCCTTAGGTTAGGATATATGACGTTATAGATGTATATAATGTCCCCATCCAGAAGTAGGCGACGACACGCCAGGAATGTTGTAAAATATAACATCCCAGATGTTAGGTTGCGTTAGGTTAGAATATACAACGTTATCGACGTATATAATGTCCCCATCGAGAAGCAGGCGACGACACGACAGGAACGTTGTAAAATATTACATTCGACATGTTAGGTAGCCTTAGGCTAGAATATATATCGTTATACACGTATACAATGTTCCCACCGAGAAGTAGGGACCGACATGCCAGGAATGTTGTAAAATATTACATCCGAGATGTTAGGTTGCCTTAGGTTAGGATATACAACGTTATAGATGTATATAATGTCCCCATCGAGAAGTAGGCGAGGACACGCCAGGAATGTTGTAAAATATTACATTCTACATGTTGGGTTGCCTTAGGCTAGGATATATATCGTTATAGACGTATACATTGTTTCCACCGAGAAGTAGGGACCGACATGCCAGGAATGTTGTAAAATATTACATCCGAGATGTTAGGTTGCCTTAGGTTAGGATATATATCGTTATAGAGGTATATAATGTTCCCACCGAGACGTGGGGACCGACATGCCAGGGATCTTGTAAAATATTACATCCCAGATTTAGGTTGCTTTAGGTTAGGATATTCAACGTTATAGACGTATATAATGTCCCCATCGAGAAGCGGGCGACGACCCACCAGGAATGTTGTAAAATATTACATCCCAGATGTTAGGTTGCGTTAGGTTAGTATATACAAGGTTATAGACGTATATAATGTCCCCATCGAGAAGCAGGCGACGACACGCCAGAATGTTGTAAAATATTACATCCGAGATGTTAGGTTGCCTTAGGTTAGGATATACAACGTTATAGATGTATATAATGTCCCCATCGAGAAGTAGGCGACGACACGCCAGGAATGTTGTAAAATATTACACCCGAGATGTTAGGTTCCCTTAGGTTAGGATATATGACGTTATAGATGTATATAATGTCCCCATCCAGAAGTAGGCGACGACACGCCAGGAATGTTGTAAAATATAACATCCCAGATGTTAGGTTGCCTTAGGTTAGGGTATATATCGTTACAGACGTATATAATGTTCCCACCGAGATGTAGTGACCGACATGCCAGGAATGTTGTAAAGTATTACATCCGAGATGTTAGGTTGCCTTAGGTTAGGATATGTATCGTTATAGACGTATATAATGATCCCACCGAGACGTAGGGACCGACATGCCAGGAAAGTATCAAAATATTACATCCGATGTGTTAGGTTCCTTTAGGTTAGGATATATGACGTTATAGATGTATATAATGTCCACATCCAGAAGTAGGCGACGACACGCCAGGAATGTTGTAAAATATTACATCGCAGATGTTAGGTTGCGTTAGGTTAGAATATACAACGTTATAGACGTATATAATGTCCCCATCGAGAAGCAGGCGACGACACGACAGGAATGTTGTAAAATATTACATTCGACATGTTAGGTTGCCTTAGGCTAGGATATATATCGTTATAGACGTATACAATGTTCCCACCGAGAAGTAGGGACCGACATGACAGGAATGTGGTAAAATATTACATCCGAGATGTTAGGTTGCCTTAGGTTAGGATATACAACGTTATAGATGTATATAATGTTCCCATAGAGAAGTAGGCGACGACACGCCAGGAATGTTGTAAAATATTACGTTCTACAAGTTAGGTTGCCTTAGGCTAGGATATATAACGTTATAGACGTATATAATGTTCCCATCGAGAAGTAGGCGACGACACGCCAGGAATGCTGTAAAATATTATACCCGAGATGTTAGGTTCCCTTAGGTTAGGATATATGACGTTATAGATGTATATAACGACCCCATCCAGAAGTAGGCGACAACACGCCAGGAATGTTGTAAAATATTACATCCCAGATGTTAGGTTGCGTTAGGTTAGAATATACAACGTTATAGACGTATATAATGTCCCCATCGAGAAGCAGGCGGCGACACGACAGGAATGTTGTAAAATATTACATTCGACATGTTAGGTTGCCTTATGCTAGGATATATATCGTTATAGACGTATAGAATGTCCCCATCGAGAAGCAGGCGACGACACGACAGGAATGTTGTAAAATATTACATTCGACATGTTAGGTTGCCTTAGGCTAGGATATATATCGTTATAGACGTATACAATGTTCCCACCGAGAAGTAGGGCCCGACATGCCAGGAATGTTGTAAAATATTACATCCGAGATGTTAGGTTGCCTTAGGTTAGGATATACAACGTTATAGATGTATATAATGTCCTCATCGAGAAGTAGGCGACGACACGCCAGAATGTTGTAAAATATTACATCCGAGATGTTAGGTTGCCTTAGGTTAGGATATACAACGTTATAGATGTATATAATTTCCCCATCGAGAAGTAGGCGACGACACGCCAGGAATGTCGTAAAATATTACATCCGAGATGTTAGGTTGCCTTAGGTTAGGATATATATCGTTATAGACGTATAGAATGTTCCCACCGAGAAGTAGGGGCCGACGCGTCAGCAATGTTGTAAAATATTACACCCGAGATGTTAGGTTCCCTTAGGTTAGGATATACAACGTTATAGACGTATAGAATGTTCCCACCGAGAAGTAGGGACCGACATGCCAGGAATGTTGTAAAATATTACATCCGAGATGTTAGGTTGCCTTAGGTTAGGGTATATATCGTTACAGACGTATATAATGTTCCCACCGAGATGTAGTGACCGACATGCCAGGAATGTTGTAAAATATTACATCCGAGATGTTAGGTTGCCTTAGGTAAGGATATATATGGTTATAGACGTATATAATGATCCCATAGAGAAGTAGGCGACGACACGCCAGGAATGTTGTAAAATATTACATCCCAGATGTTAGGTTCCCTTAGGTTAGGATATATGACGTTATAGACGTATATAATGTCCCCATCGAGAAGCAGGCGACGACACGACAGGAATGTTGTAAAATATTACATTCGACATGTTAGGTTGCCTTAGGCTAGGATATATATCGTTATAGACGTATAGAATGTTCCCACCGAGAAGTAGGGACCGACATGCCAGGAATGTTGTAAAATATTACATCCGAGATGTTAGGTTGCCTTAGGTTAGGGTATATATCGTTACAGACGTATATAATGTTCCCACCGAGATGTAGTGACCGACATGCCAGGAATGTTGTAAAATATTACATCCGAGATGTTAGGTTGCCTTAGGTTAGGATATATATGGTATAGACGTATATAATGATCCCACCGAGACGTAGGGACCGACATGCCAGGAAAGTATCAAAATATTACATCCGATATGTTAGGTTCCTTTAGGTTAGGATATATGACGTTATAGATGTATATAATGTCCACATTCAGAAGTAGGCGACGACACGCCAGGAATGTAGTAAAATATTACATCCCAGATGTTAGGATGCGTTAGGTTAGAATATACAACGTTATAGACGTATATAATGTCCCCATCGAGAAGCAGGCGACGACACGACAGGAATGTTGTAAAATATTACATTCGACATGTTAGGTTGCCTTAGGCTAGGATATATATCGTTATAGACGTATACAATGTTCCCACCGAGAAGTAGGGACCGACATGACAGGAATGTGGTAAAATATTACATCCGAGATGTTAGGTTGCCTTAGGTTAGGATATACAACGTTATAGATGTATATAATGTTCCCATAGAGAAGTAGGCGACGACACGCCAGGAATGTTGTAAAATATTACATTCTACAAATTAGGTTGCCTTAGGCTAGGATATATAACGTTATAGACGTATATAATGTTCCCATCGAGAAGTAGGCGACGACACGCCAGGAATGTTGTAAAATATTACACCCGAGATGTTAGGTTCCCTTAGGTTAGGATATATGACGTTATAGATGTATATAATGTCCCCATCCAGAAGTAGGCGACGACACGCCAGGAATGTTGTAAAATATAACATCCCAGATGTTAGGTTGCGTTAGGTTAGAATATACAACGTTATAGACGTATATAATGTCCTCATCGAGAAGCAGGCGACGACACGACAGGAACGTTGTAAAATATTACATTCGACATGTTAGGTAGCCTTACGCTAGAATATATATCGCTATAGACGTATACAATGTTCCCACCGAGAAGTAGGGACCGACATGCCAGGAATGTTGTAAAATATTACATCCGAGATGTTAGGTTGCCTTAGGTTAGGATATATATCGTTATAGACGTATATAATGTTCCCATCGAGAAGTAGGCGACGACACGCCAGGAATGTTGTAAAATATTACACCCGAGATGTTAGGTTCCCTTAGGTTAGGATATATGACGTTATAGATGTATATAATGTCCCCATCCAGAAGTAGGCGACGACACGCCAGGAATGTTGTAAAATATAACATCCCAGATGTTAGGTTGCGTTAGGTTAGAATATACAACGTTATAGACGTATATAATGTTCCCATCGAGAAGCAGGCGACGACACGACAGGAACGTTGTAAAATATTACATTCGACATGTTAGGTAGCCTTAGGCTAGAATATATATCGCTATAGACGTATACAATGTTCCCACCGAGAAGTAGGGACCGACATGCCAGGAATGTTGTAAAATATTACATCCCAGATGTTAGGTTGCCTTAGGTTAGGACATATATCGTTATAGACGTATATAATGTTCCCACCGAGACGTGGGGACCGACATGCCAGGGATGTTGTAAAATATTACATCCCAGATTTAGGTTGCTTTAGGTTAGGATATTCAACGTTATAGACGTATATAATGTCCCCATCGAGAAGCGGGCGACGACCCACCAGGAATGTTGTAAAATATTACATCCCAGATGTTAGGTTGCGTTAGGTTAGTATATACAAGGTTATAGACGTATATAATGTCCCCATCGAGAAGCAGGCGACGACACGCCAGAATGTTGTAAAGTATTACATCCGAGATGTTAGGTTGCCTTAGGTTAGGATATACAACGTTATAGATGTATATAATGTCCCCATCGAGAAGTAGGCGACGACACGCCAGGAATGTTGTAAAATATTACACCCGAGATGTTAGGTTCCCTTAGGTTAGGATATATGACGTTATAGATGTATATAATGTCCCCATCCAGAAGTAGGCGACGACACGCCAGGAATGTTGTAAAATATAACATCCCAGATGTTAGGTTGTGTTAGGTTAGAATATACAACGTTATAGACGTATATAATGTTCCCATCGAGAAGCAGGCGACGACACGACAGGAACGTTGTAAAATATTACATTCGACATGTTAGGTAGCCTTAGGCTAGAATATATATCGCTATAGACGTATACAATGTTCCCACCGAGAAGTAGGGACCGACATGCCAGGAATGTTGTAAAATATTACATCCCAGATGTTAGGTTGCCTTAGGTTAGGACATATATCGTTATAGACGTATATAATGTTCCCACCGAGACGTGGGGACCGACATGCCAGGGATGTTGTAAAATATTACATCCCAGATTTAGGTTGCTTTAGGTTAGGATATTCAACGTTATAGACGTATATAATGTCCCCATCGAGAAGCGGGCGACGACCCACCAGGAATGTTGTAAAATTTTACATCCCAGATGTTAGGTTGCGTTAGGTTAGAATATACCACGATATTGACGTATATAATGTCCCCATCGAGAAGCAGGCGACGACACGACAGGAATGTTGTAAAATATTACATCCGAGATGTTAGGTTGCCTTAGATTAGGATATACAACGTTATAGATGTATATAATGTTCCCATAGAGAAGTAGGCGACGACACGCCAGGAATGTTGTAAAATATTACATTCTACAAGTTAGGTTGCCTTAGGCTAGGATATATAACGTTATAGACGTATATAATGTTCCCATCGAGAAGTAGGCGACGACACACCAGGAATGTTGTAAAATATTACACCCGAGATGTTAGGTTCCCTTAGGTTAGGATATATGACGTTATAGATGTATATAATGTCCCGATCCAGAAGTAGGCGACGACACGCCAGGAATGTTGTAAAATATAACATCCCAGATGTTAGGTTGCGTTAGGTTAGAATATACAACGTTATAGACGTATATAACGTCCCCATCGAGAAGCAGGCGACGACACGACAGGAATGTTGTAAAATATTACACCCGAGATGTTAGGTTCCCTTAGGTTAGGATATATGACGTTATAGATGCATATAATGTCCCCATCCAGAAGTAGGCGACGACACGCCAGGAATGTTGCAAAATATAACATCCCAGATGTTAGGTTGCGTTAGGTTAGAATATACAACGTTATAGACGTATATAATGTCCCCATCGAGAAGCAGGCGACGACACGACAGGAACGTTGTAAAATATTACATTCGACATGTTAGGTAGCCTTAGGCTAGAATATATATCGCTATAGACGTATACAATTTTCCCACCGAGAAGTAGGGACCGACATGCCAGGAATGTTGTAAAATATTACATCCGAGATGTTAGGTTGCCTTAGGTTAGGATATATATCGTTATAGACGTATATAATGTTCCCATCGAGAAGTAGGCGACGACACGCCAGGAATGTTGTAAAATATTACACCCGAGATGTTAGGTTCCCTTAGGTTAGGATATATGACGTTATAGATGTATATAATGTCCCCATCCAGAAGTAGGCGACGACACGCCAGGAATGTTGTAATATATAACATCCCAGATGTTAGGTTGCGTTAGGTTAGAATATACAACGTTATAGACGTATATAATGTTCCCATCGAGAAGCAGGCGACGACACGACAGGAACGTTGCAAAATATTACATTCGACATGTTAGGTAGCCTTAGGCTAGAATATATATCGCTATAGACGTATACAATTTTCCCACCGAGAAGTAGGGACCGACATGCCAGGAATGTTGTAAAATATTACATCCGAGATGTTAGGTTGCCTTGGGTTAGGATATATATCGTTATAGACGTATATAATGTTCCCACCGAGACGTGGGGACCGACATGCCAGGGATGTTGTAAAATATTACATCCCAGATTTAGGTTGCTTTAGGTTAGGATATTCAACGTTATAGACGTATATAATCTCCCCATCGAGAAGCGGGCGACGACCCACCAGGAATGTTGTAAAATATTACATCCCAGATGTTAGGTTGCGTTAGGTTAGTATATATAAGGTTATAGACGTATATAATGTCCCCATCGAGAAGCAGGGGACGACACGCCAGAATGTTGTAAAATATTATATCCGAGATGTAAGGTTCCCTTAGGTTAGGATATATATCGTTATAGACGTATATAACGTTCCCACCGAGACGTAGGGACCGACATGCCAGGAATGTTGTAAAATATTACATCCCAGATGTTAGGTTGCGTTAGGTTAGGATATACAACGTTATAGACGTACATAAAGTCCCCATCGAGAAGCAGGCGACGACACGCCAGGAATGTTTGTAATATATAACATCCGAGATGTTATGTTGCCATACGTTAGGATATGTAACGTTATAGACGTATATAATGTTCCCACCGAAAAGTAGCAGCCGAAGCGCCAGGAATGTTGTAAAATATTACATCCGAGATGTTAGGTTGCCTTAGGTTAGGATATATATCGTTATAGACGTATAGAATGTTCCCACCGAGAAGTAGGGGCCGACGCGTCAGCAATGTTGTAAAATATTACACCCGAGATGTTAGGTTCCCTTAGGTTAGGACATACAACGTTATAGACGTATAGAATGTTCCCACCGAGAAGTAGGGACCGACATACCAGGAATGTTGTAAAATATTACATCCGAGATGTTAGGTTGCCTTAGGTTAGGGTATATATCGTTACAGACGTATATAATGTTCCCACCGAGATGTAGTGACCGACATGCCAGGAATGTTGTAAAATATTACATCCGAGATGTTAGGTTGCCTTAGGTTAGGATATATATCGTTATAGACGTATATAATGATCCCACCGAGACGTAGGGACCGACATGCCAGGAAAGTATCAAAATATTACATCCGATATGTTAGGTTCCTTTAGGTCAGGATATATGACGTTATAGATGTATATAATGTCCAGATCCAGAAGTAGGCGACGACACGCCAGGAATGTAGTAAAATATTACATCCCAGATGTTAGGTTGCGTTAGGTTAGAATATACAACGTTATAGACGTATATAACGTCCCCATCGAGAAGCAGGCGACGACACGACAGGAATGTTGTAAAATATTACATTCGACATGTTAGGTTGCCTTAGGCTAGGATATATATCGTTATAGACGTATACAATGTTCCCACCGAGAAGTAGGGACCGACATGACAGGAATGTGGTAAAATATTACATCCGAGATGTTAGGTTGCCTTAGGTTAGGATATACAACGTTATAGATGTATATAATGTTCCCATAGAGAAGTAGGCGACGACACGCCAGGAATGTTGTAAAATATTACATTCTACAAGTTAGGTTGCCTTAGGCTAGGATATATAACGTTATAGACGTATATAATGTTCCCATCGAGAAGTAGGCGACGACACGCCAGGAATGTTGTAAAATATTACACCCGAGATGTTAGGTTCCCTTAGGTTAGGATATATGACGTTATAGATGTATATAATGTCCCCATCCAGAAGTAGGCGACGACACGCCAGGAATGTTGTAATATATAACATCCCAGATGTTAGGTTGCGTTAGGTTAGAATATACAACGTTATAGACGTATATAATGTTCCCATCGAGAAGCAGGCGACGACACGACAGGAACGTTGTAAAATATTACATTCGACATGTTAGGTAGCCTTAGGCTAGAATATATATCGCTATAGACGTATACAATGTTCCCACCGAGAAGTAGGGACCGACATGCCAGGAATGTTGTAAAATATTACATCCGAGATGTTAGGTTGCCTTAGGTTAGGATATATATCGTTATAGACGTATATAATGTTCCCACCGAGACGTGGGGACCGACATGCCAGGGATGTTGTAAAATATTACATCCCAGATTTAGGTTGCTTTAGGTTAGGATATTCAACGTTATAGACGTATATAATGTCCCCATCGAGAAGCGGGCGACGACCCACCAGGAATGTTGTAAAATATTACATCCCAGATGTTAGGTTGCGTTAGGTTAGAATATACAACGTTATAGACGTATATAACGTCCCCATCGAGAAGCAGGCGACGACACGACAGGAATGTTGTAAAATATTACACCCGAGATGTTAGGTTCCCTTAGGTTAGGATATATGACGTTATAGATGTATATAATGTCCCCATCCAGAAGTAGGCGACGACACGCCAGGAATGTTGCAAAATATAACATCCCAGATGTTAGGTTGCCTTGGGTTAGGATATATATCGTTATAGACGTATATAATGTTCCCACCGAGACGTGGGGACCGACATGCCAGGGATGTTGTAAAATATTACATCCCAGATTTAGGTTGCTTTAGGTTAGGATATTCAACGTTATAGACGTATATAATCTCCCCATCGAGAAGCGGGCGACGACCCACCAGGAATGTTGTAAAATATTACATCCCAGATGTTAGGTTGCGTTAGGTTAGTATATATAAGGTTATAGACGTATATAATGTCCCCATCGAGAAGCAGGCGACGACACGCCAGAATGTTGTAAAATATTATATCCGCGATGTAAGGTTCCCTTAGGTTAGGATATATATCGTTATAGACGTATATAACGTTCCCACCGAGACGTAGGGACCGACATGCCAGGAATGTTGTAAAATATTACATCCCAGATGTTAGGTTGCGTTAGGTTAGGATATACAACGTTATAGACGTACATAAAGTCCCCATCGAGAAGCAGGCGACGACACGCCAGGAATGTTTGTAATATATAACATCCGAGATGTTATGTTGCCATACGTTAGGATATGTAACGTTATAGACGTATATAATGTTCCCACCGAAAAGTAGCAGCCGAAGCGCCAGGAATGTTGTAAAATATTACATCCGAGATGTTAGGTTGCCTTAGGTTAGGGTATATATCGTTACAGACGTATATAATGTTCCCACCGAGATGTAGTGACCGACATGCCAGGAATGTTGTAAAATATTACATCCGAGATGTTAGGTTGCCTTAGGTTAGGATATATATCGTTATAGACGTATATAATGATCCCACCGAGACGTAGGGACCGACATGCCAGGAAAGTATCAAAATATTACATCCGATATGTTAGGTTCCTTTAGGTCAGGATATATGACGTTATAGATGTATATAATGTCCAGATCCAGAAGTAGGCGACGACACGCCAGGAATGTAGTAAAATATTACATCCCAGATGTTAGGTTACGTTAGGTTAGAATATACAACGTTATAGACGTATATAACGTCCCCATCGAGAAGCAGGCGACGAAACGACAGGAATGTTGTAAAATATTACATTCGACATGTTAGGTAGCCTTAGGCTAGAATATATATCGCTATAGACGTATACAATTTTCCCACCGAGAAGTAGGGACCGACATGCCAGGAATGTTGTAAAATATTACATCCGAGATGTTAGGTTGCCTTAGGTTAGGATATATATCGTTATAGACGTATATAATGTTCCCATCGAGAAGTAGGCGACGACACGCCAGGAATGTTGTAAAATATTACACCCGAGATGTTAGGTTCCCTTAGGTTAGGATATATGACGTTATAGATGTATATAATGTCCCCATCCAGAAGTAGGCGACGACACGCCAGGAATGTTGTAATATATAACATCCCAGATGTTAGGTTGCGTTAGGTTAGAATATACAACGTTATAGACGTATATAATGTTCCCATCGAGAAGCAGGCGACGACACGACAGGAACGTTGCAAAATATTACATTCGACATGTTAGGTAGCCTTAGGCTAGAATATATATCGCTATAGACGTATACAATGTTCCCACCGAGAAGTAGGGACCGACATGCCAGGAATGTTGTAAAATATTACATCCGAGATGTTAGGTTGCCTAGGGTTAGGATATATATCGTTATAGACGTATATAATGTTCCCACCGAGACGTGGGGACCGACATGCCAGGGATGTTGTAAAATATTACATCCCAGATTTAGGTTGCTTTAGGTTAGGATATTCAACGTTATAGACGTATATAATCTCCCCATCGAGAAGCGGGCGACGACCCACCAGGAATGTTGTAAAATATTACATCCCAGATGTTAGGTTGCGTTAGGTTAGTATATATAAGGTTATAGACGTATATAATGTCCCCATCGAGAAGCAGGCGACGACACGCCAGAATGTTGTAAAATATTATATCCGAGATGTAAGGTTCCCTTAGGTTAGGATATATATCGTTATAGACGTATATAACGTTCCCACCGAGACGTAGGGACCGACATGCCAGGAATGTTGTAAAATATTACATCCCAGATGTTAGGTTGCGTTAGGTTAGGATATACAACGTTATAGACGTACATAAAGTCCCCATCGAGAAGCAGGCGACGACACGCCAGGAATGTTTGTAATATATAACATCCGAGATGTTATGTTGCCATACGTTAGGATATGTAACGTTATAGACGCATATAATGTTCCCACCGAAAAGTAGCAGCCGAAGCGCCAGGAATGTTGTAAAATATTACATCCGAGATGTTAGGTTGCCTTAGGTTAGGATATATATCGTTATAGACGTATAGAATGTTCCCACCGAGAAGTAGGGGCCGACGCGTCAGCAATGTTGTAAAATATTACACCCGAGATGTTAGGTTCCCTTAGGTTAGGACATACAACGTTATAGACGTATAGAATGTTCCCACCGAGAAGTAGGGACCGACATACCAGGAATGTTGTAAAATATTACATCCGAGATGTTAGGTTGCCTTAGGTTAGGGTATATATCGTTACAGACGTATATAATGTTCCCACCGAGATGTAGTGACCGACATGCCAGGAATGTTGTAAAATATTACATCCGAGATGTTAGGTTGCCTTAGGTTAGGATATATATCGTTATAGACGTATATAATAATCCCACCGAGACGTAGGGACCGACATGCCAGGAAAGTATCAAAATATTACATCCGATATGTTAGGTTCCTTTAGGTCAGGATATATGACGTTATAGATGTATATAATGTCCAGATCCAGAAGTAGGCGACGACACGCCAGGAATGTTGTAAAATATTACATTCTACAAGTTAGGTTGCCTTAGGCTAGGATATATAACGTTATAGACGTATATAATGTTCCCATCGAGAAGTAGGCGACGACACGCCAGGAATGTTGTAAAATATTACACCCGAGATGTTAGGTTTCCTTAGGTTAGGATATATGACGTTATAGATGTATATAATGTCCCCATCCAGAAGTAGGCGACGACACGCCAGGAATGTTGTAATATATAACATCCCAGATGTTAGGTTGCGTTAGGTTAGAATATACAACGTTATAGACGTATATAATGTTCCCATCGAGAAGCAGGCGACGACACGACAGGAACGTTGTAAAATATTACATTCGACATGTTAGGTAGCCTTAGGCTAGAATATATATCGCTATAGACGTATACAATGTTCCCACCGAGAAGTAGGGACCGACATGCCAGGAATGTTGTAAAATATTACATCCGAGGTGTTAGGTTGCCTTAGGTTAGGATATATATCGTTATAGACGTATATAATGTTCCCACCGAGACGTGGGGACCGACATGCCAGGGATGTTGTAAAATATTACATCCCAGATTTAGGTTGCTTTAGGTTAGGATATTCAACGTTATAGACGTATATAATGTCCCCATCGAGAAGCGGGCGACGACCCACCAGGAATGTTGTAAATTATTACATCCCAGATGTTAGGTTGCGTTAGGTTAGTATATACAAGGTTATAGACGTATATAATGTCCCCATCGAGAAGCAGGCGACGACACGCCAGGAATGTTGTAAAATATTACATCCGAGATGAAAGGTTGCCTTAGGTTAGGATATATATCGTTATAGACTTATATAATGTTCCCACCGAGACGTGGGGACCGACATGCCAGGGATCTTGTAAAATATTACATCCCAGATGTTAGGTTGCCTCAGGTTAGGATATACAACGTTATAGATGTATATAATGTCCCCATCGAGAAGTAGGCGACGACACGCCAGGAATGTTGTAAAATATTACACCCGAGATGTTAGGTTCCCTTAGGTTAGGATATATAACGTTATAGATGTATATAATGTCCCCATTCAGAAGTAGGCGACGACACGCCAGGAATGTTGTAAAATATTACATCCCAGATGTTAGGTTGCGTTAGGTTAGAATATACAACGTTATAGACGTATATAATGTCCCCATCGAGAAGCAGGCGACGACACGACAGGAATGTTGTAAAATATTACATTCGACATGTTAGGTTGTCTTAGGCTAGGATATATATCGTTATAGACGTATACAATGTTCCCACCGAGAAGTAGGGTCCGACATGACAGGAATGTTGTAAAATATTACATCCGAGATGTTAGGTTGCCTTAGGTTAGGATATACAACGTTATAGATGTATATAATGTTCCCATAGAGAAGTAGGCGACGACACGCCAGGAATGTTGTAAAATATTACATTCTACAAGTTAGGTTGCCTTAGGCTAGGATATATAACGTTATAGACGTATATAATGTTCCCACCGAGAAATAGGGACTGACGCGTCACGAATGTTCTAAAATATTACACCCGAGATGTTAGGTTCCCTTAGGTTAGGATATATGACGTTATAGATGTATATAATGTCCCTATCCAGAAGTAGGCGACGACACGCCAGGAATGTTGTAAAATATTACATTCTACATGTTGGGTTGCCTTAGGCTAGGATATATATCGTTATAGACGTATACATTGTTTCCACCGAGAAGTAGGGACCGACATGCCAGGAATGTTGTAAAATATGACATTCTACATGTTGGGTTGCCTTAGGCTAGGATATATATCGTTATAGACGTATACATTGTTTCCACCGAGAAGTAGGGACCGACATGCCAGGAATGTTGTAAAATATTACATCCGAGATGAAAGGTTGCCTTAGGTTAGGATATATATCGTTATAGACTTATATAATGTTCCCACCGAGACGTGGGGACCGACATGCCAGGGATCTTGTAAAATATTACATCCCAGATTGTAGGTTGCCTCAGGTTAGGATATACAACGTTATAGATGTATATAACGTCCCCATCGAGAAGTAGGCGACGACACGCCAGGAATGTTGTAAAATATTACACCCGAGATGATAGGTTCCCTTAGGTTAGGATATATAACGTTATAGATGTATATAATGTCCCCATTCAGAAGTAGGTGACGACAAGCCAGGAATGTTGTAAAATATTACATCCCAGATGTTAGGTTGCGTTAGGTTAGAATATACAACGTTATAGACGTATATAATGTCCCCATCGAGAAGAAGGCGACGACACGACAGGAATGTTGTAAAATATTACATTCGACATGTTAGGTTGCCTTAGGCTAGGATATATATCGTTATAGACGTATACAATGTTCCCACCGAGAAGTAGGGACCGACATGACAGGAATGTTGTAAAATATTACATCCGAGATGTTAGGTTGCCTTAGGTTAGGATATACAACGTTATAGATGTATATAATGTTCCCATAGAGAAGCAGGCGACGACACGACAGGAATGTTGTAAAATATTACATTCGACATGTTAGGTTGCCTTAGGCTAGAATATATATCGTTATAGACGTATACAATGTTCCCACCGAGAAGTAGGGACCGACATGCTAGGAATGTTGTAAAATATTACATCAGAGATGTTAGGTTGCCTTAGGTTAGGATATACAACGTTATAGACGTATATTATGTCCCCATCGAGAAGCAGGCGACGACACGACAGGAATGTTGTAAAATATGACATTCTACATGTTGGGTTGCCTTAGGCTAGGATATATATCGTTATAGACGTATACATTGTTTCCACCGAGAAGTAGGGACCGACATGCCAGGAATGTTGTAAAATATTACATCCGAGATGAAAGGTTGCCTTAGGTTAGGATATATATCGTTATAGACTTATATAATGTTCCCACCGAGACGTGGGGACCGACATGCCAGGGATCTTGTAAAATATTACATCCCAGATGTTAGGTTGCCTCAGGTTAGGATATACAACGTTATAGATGTATATAATGTCCCCATCGAGAAGTAGGCGACGACACGCCAGGAATGTTGTAAAATATTACACCCGAGATGTTAGGTTCCCTTAGGTTAGGATATATAACGTTATAGATGTATATAATGTCCCCATTCAGAAGTAGGCGACGACACGCCAGGAATGTTGTAAAATATTACATCCCAGATGTTAGGTTGCGTTAGGTTAGAATATACAACGTTATAGACGTATATAATGTCCCCATCGAGAAGCAGGGACCGACATGCCAGGAATGTTGTAAAATATTACATCCGAGATGTTAGGTTGCTTTAGGTTAGGATATACAACGTTATAGATGTATATAATGTCCCCATCGAGAAGTAGGCGACGACACGCCAGGAATGTTGTAAAATATGACATTCTACATGATGGGTTGCCTTAGGCTAGGATATATATCGTTATAGACGTATACATTGTTTCCACCGAGAAGTAGGGACCGACATGCCAGGAATGTTGTAAAATATGACATTCTACATGTTGGGTTGCCTTAGGCTAGGATATATATCGTTATAGACGTATACATTGTTTCCACCGAGAAGTAGGGACCGACATGCCAGGAATGTTGTAAAATATTACACCCGAGATGATAGGTTCCCTTAGGTTAGGATATATAACGTTATAGATGTATATAATGTCCCCATTCAGAAGTAGGCGACGACACGCCAGGAATGTTGTAAAATATTACATCCCAGATGTTAGGTTGCGTTAGGTTAGAATATACAACGTTATAGACGTATATAATGTCCCCATCGAGAAGAAGGCGACGACACGACAGGAATGTTGTAAAATATTACATTCGACATGTTAGGTTGCCTTAGGCTAGGATATATATCGTTATAGACGTATACAATGTTCCCACCGAGAAGTAGGGACCGACATGCCAGGAATGTTGTAAAATATTACATCCGAGATGTTAGGTTGCTTTAGGTTATGATATATAGCGTTATAGACGTATATAATGTTCCCACCGAGAAGTAGGGGCCTACGTGCGAGGAATGTTGTAAAATATTACATTCGACATGTTAGGTTGTCTTAGGCTAGGATATATATCGTTATAGACGTATACAATGTTCCCACCGAGAAGTAGGGACCGACATGACAGGAATGTTGTAAAATATTACATCCGAGATGTTAGGTTGCCTTAGGTTAGGATATACAACGTTATAGATGTATATAATGTTCCCATAGAGAAGTAGGCGACGACACGCCAGGAATGTTGTAAAATATTACATTCTACAAGTTAGGTTGCCTTAGGCTAGGATATATAACGTTATAGACGTATATAATGTTCCCACCGAGAAATAGGGACTGACGCGTCACGAATGTTCTAAAATATTACACCCGAGATGTTAGGTTCCCTTAGGTTAGGATATATGACGTTATACATGTATATAATGTCCCTATCCAGAAGTAGGCGACGAAACGCCAGGAATGTTGTAAAATATTACATCCCAGAAGTTAGGTTGCTTTGGGTTAGGATATACAACGTTATAGACGTATATAATGTCCCCATCGAGAAGCAGGCGACGACACGCCAGGTATGTTATAAAATATTACACACGAGTTGTTAGGTTGCTTTAGGTTAGGATATATATCGTTATAGACTTATATAATGTTCCCACCCAGACGTGGGGACCGACATGCCAGGAATGTTGCAAAATATTACATCCCAGAAGTTAGGTTGCTTTGGGTTAGGATATACAACGTTATAGACGTATAGAATGTTCCCACCGAGATGTATGGACCGACATGCCAGGAATGTTGTAAAATATTACACACGAGTTGTTAGGTTGCTTTAGGTTAGGATATATATCGTTATAGACTTATATAATGTTCCTACCGAGACGTGGGGACCGACATGCCAGGAATGTTGTAAAATATTACATCCGAGATGTTAGGTTGCCTTAGGCTAGGATATATAACGTTATAGACGTATATCATATTCCCACCGAGAAATAGGGTCCGACGCGTCAGGAATGTTGTAAAATATTACATCCGATATGTTAGGTTGCCTTAGGTTAGGATGTACAACGTTATAGATGTATATAATGTCCCCATCCAGAAGTAGGTGACGACACGCCAGGAATGTTGTACAATATTACATGCGACATGTTAGTTTGCCTTAGGCTAGGATATCTAACCTTATAGACTTATATAATGTTACCACCGAGAACTACGGGCCGACATGTCAGGAATGATGTAAAATATTACACCCGAGATGTTAGGTTCCCTTAGGTTAGGATATACAACGTTATAGACGTATAGAATGTTCCCACCGAGAAGTAGGGTCCGACATGCCAGGAATGTTGTAAAATATTACATCCGAAATGTTAGGATCCCTTAGGTTAGGATATACAACGTTATAGACGTATAGAATGTCCACCACCGAGATGTAGGGACCGACATGCCAGGAATGTTCTAAAATATTACATCCGAGTTGTTAGGTTGCTTTAGGACAGGATATATATCGTTATAGACTTATTTAATGTTCCCACCGAGACGTGGGGACCGACATGCCAGGAATGTTGTAAAATATTACATCCCAGAAGTTAGGTTGCCTTAGGTTAGGATATACAACGTTATAGACGTATATAATGTCCCCTTTGAGAAGCAGGCTACGACACGCCAGAATGTTATAAAATATTACACTCGACATGTTAGGTTGCCTTAGGCTAGGATATATAACGTTATAGACGTATATAATATTCCCACCGAGAAATAGGGGCCGACGCGTCAGGAATGTTGTAAAATATTACATCAGATATGTTAGGTTGCCTTAGGCTAGGATATATAACGTTATAGACGTATATAATATTCCCACCGAGAAATAGGGGCCGACGCGTCAGGAATGTTGCAAAATATTACACCCGAAATGTTAGGTTCCCTTAGGTTAGGATATACAACGTTATAGACGTATAGAATGTCCACACCTAGATGTAGGGACCGACATGCCAGGAATGTTCTAAAATATTACATCCGAGTTGTTAGGTTGCTTTAGGTTATGATATATATCGTTATAGACGTATATAATGTTCCCACCGAGACGTGGGGACCGACATGCCAGGGATCTTGTAAAATATTACATCCCAGATGTTAGGTTGCTTTAAGTTAGGATATTCAACGTTATAGACGTATATAATGTCCCCATCGAGAAGCAGGCGACGACACGCCAGGAATGTTGTAAAATATTACATCCGAGATGTTAGGTTGCCTTAGGCTAGGATATATAACGTTATAGACGTATATAATGTCCCCATCCAGAAGTAGGTGACGACACACCAGGAATGTTGTACAATATTACATCCGATATGTTAGGTTGCCTTAGCTTGGGATGTACAACGTTATAGATGTATATAATGTCCCCATCCAGAAGTAGGTGACGACACACCAGGAATGTTGTACAATATTACATGCGACATGTTAGGTTGCCTTAGGCTAGGATATCTAACCTTATAGACGTATATAATGTTACCACCGAGAACTACGGGCCGACACGACAGGAATGATGTAAAATATTACATTCGACATGTTAGGTCGCCTTAGGCTAGGATATATAACGTTGTAGACGTATATAATATTCCCACCGAGAAATAGGGGCCGACGCGTCAGGAATGTTGTAAAATATTACATCCCAGATGTTAGGTTGCGTTAGGTTAGGATATACAACGTTATAGACGTATATAATGTCCCCTTTGTGATGCAGGCGACGACACGCCAGAATGTTGTAAAATATTACATTCGACATGTTAGGTTGCCTTAGGCTAGGATATATAACGCTTTAGACGTATATAATATTCCCACCGAGAAATAGGCGCCGAAGCGTCAGGAATGTTGTAAAATATTACATCCGATATGTTAGGTTGCCTTAGGTTAGGATGTACAACGTTATAGATGTATATAATGTCCCCATGGAGAAGTAGGCGACGACACACCAGGAATGTTGTAAAATATTACATTCTACATGTTGTGTTGCCTTAGGCTAGGATATATATCGTTATAGACGTATACATTGTTTCCACCGAGAAGTAGGGACCGACATGCCAGGAATGTTGTAAAATATTACATCCGAGATGTTAGGTTGCCTTAGGCTAGGATATATAACGTTATAGACGTATATAATATTCCCACCGAGAAATAGGGGCCGACGCGTCAGGAATGTTGTAAAATATTACATCCGATATGTTAGGTTGCCTTAGGTTAGGATGTACAACGTTATAGATGTATATAATGTCCCCATCCAGAAGTAGGTGACGACACGCCAGGAATGTTGTACAATATTACATGCGACATGTTAGGTTGCCTTAGGCTAGGATATCTAACCTTATAGACTTATATAATGTTACCACCGAGAACTACGGGCCGACACGTCAGGAATGATGTAAAATATTACACCCGAGATGTTAGGTTCCCTTAGGTTAGGATATACAACGTTATAGACGTATAGAATGTTCCCACCGAGAAGTAGGGTCCGACATGCCAGGAATGTTGTAAAATATTACATCCGAAATGTTAGGATCCCTTAGGTTAGGATATACAACGTTATAGACGTATAGAATGTCCCCACCGAGATGTAGGGACCGACATGCCAGGAATGTTCTAAAATATTACATCCGAGTTGTTAGGTTGCTTTAGGACAGGATATATATCGTTATAGACTTATATAATGTTCCCACCGAGACGTGGGGACCGACATGCCAGGAATGTTGTAAAATATTACATCCCAGAAGTTAGGTTGCTTTGGGTTAGGATATACAACGTTATAGACGTATATAATGTCCCCATCGAGAAGCAGGCGACGACACGCCAGGTATGTTATAAAATATTACACACGAGTTGTTAGGTTGCTTTAGGTTAGGATATATATCGTTATAGACTTATATAATGTTCCCACCCAGACGTGGGGACCGACATGCCAGGAATGTTGCAAAATATTACTTCCCAGAAGTTAGGTTGCTTTGGGTTAGGATATACAACGTTATAGACGTATAGAATGTTCCCACCGAGATGTATGGACCGACATGCCAGGAATGTTGTAAAATATTACACACGAGTTGTTAGGTTGCTTTAGGTTAGGATATATATCGTTATAGACTTATATAATGTTCCTACCGAGACGTGGGGACCGACATGCCAGGAATGTTGTAAAATATTACATCCCAGAAGTTAGGTTGCTTTGGGTTAGGATATACAACGTTATAGACGTATATAATGTCCCCATCGAGAAGCAGGCGACGACACGCCAGGAATGTTGTAAAATATTACATCCGATATGTTAGGTTGCCTTAGGTTAGGATATACAACGTTATAGACGTATATAATGTCCCCTTTGAGAAGCAGGCTACGACACGCCAGAATGTTATAAAATATTACATTCGACATGTTAGGTTGCCTTAGGCTAGGATATATAACGTTATAGACGTATATAATATTCCCACCGAAAAATAGGGGCCGACGCGTCAGGAATGTTGTAAAATATTACATCAGATATGTTAGGTTGCCTTAGGCTAGGATATATAACGTTCTAGACGTAGATAATATTCCCACCGAGAAATAAGGGCCGACGCGTCAGGAATGTTGCAAAATATTACACCCGAAATGTTAGGTTCCCTTAGGTTAGGATATACAACGTTATAGACGTATAGAATGTCCACACCGAGATGTAGGGACCGACATGCCAGGAATGTTCTAAAATATTACATCCGAGTTGTTAGGTTGCTTTAGGTTAGGATATATATCGTTATAGACTTATATAATGTTCCCACCGAGACGTGGGAACCGACATGCCAGGAATGTTGTAAAATACTACATCCTAGAAGTTAGGTTGCTTTGGGTTAGGATATACAACGTTATAGACGTATATAATGTCCCCATCGAGAAGCAGGCGACGACACGCCAGGAATGTTGTAAAATATTACATCCGAGATGTTAGGTTGCCTTAGGCTAGGATATATAACGTTATAGACGTATATAATATTCCCACCGAGAAATAGGGGCCGACGCGTCAGGAATGTTGTAAAATATTACATCCGAGATGTTAGGTTGCCTTAGGCTAGGATATATAACGTTATAGACGTATATAATATTCCCACCGAGAAATAGGGGCCGACACGTCAGGAATGTTGTAAAATATTACATCCGATATGTTAGGTTGCCTTAGGTTAGGATGTACAACGTTATAGACGTATAGAATGTTCCCACCGAGAAGTAGGGTCCGACATGCCAGGAATGTTGTAAAATATTACATCCGAAATGTTAGGATCCCTTAGGTTAGGATATACAACGTTATAGACGTATAGAATGTCCCCACCGAGATGTAGGAACCGACATGCCAGGAATGTTCTAAAATATTACATCCGAGTTGTTAGGTTGCTTTAGGACAGGATATATATCGTTATAGACTTAGATAATGTTCCCACCGAGACGTGGGAACCGACATGCCAGGAATGTTGTAAAATATTACATCCCAGAAGTTAGGTTGCTTTGGGTTAGGATATTCAACGTTATAGACGTATATAATGTCCCCATCGAGAAGCGGGCGACGACCCACCAGGAATGTTGTAAAATAGTACATCCGAGATGATATGTTGCCTTACGACAGGATATATAACGTTACAGACGTATATGATGTTCCCACCGAGAAGTACGCGCTCACACGCCAGAAATGTTGTCAAATATTACATCCGAGATGTCAGGTTGCCTTAGGCTAGCATATATAACGTTGTAAGCGTATATAATGTTACCACCGTGAACTACGGGCCGACACGTCAGGAATGATGTAAAATATTACATTCGACATGTTAGGTCGCCTTAGGCTAGGATATATATCGCTATAAACGTATATGATGTTCCCACCGAGAAGTGCGGGTTAACACGCCAGGAATGTTATCAAATATTACATCCGAGATGTTAGGTCGCCTTAGGCTAGGATATATAACGTTATAGACGTATACAATATTCCCACCGAGGAATAGCGGCCGACGCGTCAGGAATGTTGTAAAATATTACACCCGAGATGTTAGGTTCCCTTAGGTTAGGATATATGACGTTATAGATGTATATAATGTCCCCATCGAGAAGTAGGCGACGACACGCCAGGAATGTTGTAAAATATTACACCCGAGATGTTAGGTTCCCTTAGGTTAGGATATATAACGTTATAGATGTATATAATGTCCCCATTCAGAAGTAGGCGACGACACGCCAGGAATGTTGTAAAATATTACATCCCAGATGTTAGGTTGCGTTAGGTTAGAATATACAACGTTATAGACGTATATAATGTCCCCATCGAGAAGCAGGCGACGACACGACAGGAATGTTGTAAAATATTACATTCGACATGTTAGGTTGTCTTAGGCTAGGATATATATCGTTATAGACGTATACAATGTTCCCACCGAGAAGTAGGGTCCGACATGACAGGAATGTTGTAAAATATTACATCCGAGATGTTAGGTTGCCTTAGGTTAGGATATACAACGTTATAGATGTATATAATGTTCCCATAGAGAAGTAGGCGACGACACGCCAGGAATGTTGTAAAATATTACATTCTACAAGTTAGGTTGCCTTAGGCTAGGATATATAACGTTATAGACGTATATAATGTTCCCACCGAGAAATAGGGACTGACGCGTCACGAATGTTCTAAAATATTACACCCGAGATGTTAGGTTCCCTTAGTATAGGATATATGACGTTATAGATGTATATAATGTCCCTATCCAGAAGTAGGCGACGACACGCCAGGAATGTTGTAAAATATTACATTCTACATGTTGGGTTGCCTTAGGCTAGGATATATATCGTTATAGACGTATACATTGTTTCCACCGAGAAGTAGGGACCGACATGCCAGGAATGTTGTAAAATATGACATTCTACATGTTGGGTTGCCTTAGGCTAGGATATATATCGTTATAGACGTATACATTGTTTCCACCGAGAAGTAGGGACCGACATGCCAGGAATGTTGTAAAATATTACATCCGAGATGAAAGGTTGCCTTAGGTTAGGATATATATCGTTATAGACTTATATAATGTTCCCACCGAGACGTGGGGACCGACATGCCAGGGATCTTGTAAAATATTACATCCCAGATTGTAGGTTGCCTCAGGTTAGGATATACAACGTTATAGATGTATATAACGTCCCCATCGAGAAGTAGGCGACGACACGCCAGGAATGTTGTAAAATATTACACCCGAGATGATAGGTTCCCTTAGGTTAGGATATATAACGTTATAGATGTATATAATGTCCCCATTCAGAAGTAGGTGACGACAAGCCAGGAATGTTGTAAAATATTACATCCCAGATGTTAGGTTGCGTTAGGTTAGAATATACAACGTTATAGACGTATATAATGTCCCCATCGAGAAGAAGGCGACGACACGACAGGAATGTTGTAAAATATTACATTCGACATGTTAGGTTGCCTTAGGCTAGGATATATATCGTTATAGACGTATACAATGTTCCCACCGAGAAGTAGGGACCGACATGACAGGAATGTTGTAAAATATTACATCCGAGATGTTAGGTTGCCTTAGGTTAGGATATACAACGTTATAGATGTATATAATGTTCCCATAGAGAAGCAGGCGACGACACGACAGGAATGTTGTAAAATATTACATTCGACATGTTAGGTTGCCTTAGGCTAGAATATATATCGTTATAGACGTATACAATGTTCCCACCGAGAAGTAGGGACCGACATGCTAGGAATGTTGTAAAATATTACATCCGAGATGTTAGGTTGCCTTAGGTTAGGATATACAACGTTATAGACGTATATTATGTCCCCATCGAGAAGCAGGCGACGACACGCCAGGAATGTTGTAAAATATTACATCCGAGATGTTAGGTTGCCTTAGGCTAGGATATATAACGTTATAGACGTATATAATATTCCCACCGAGAAATAGGGGCCGACGCGTCAGGAATGTTGTAAAATATTACATCCGAGATGTTAGGTTGCCTTAGGCTAGGATATATAACGTTATAGACGTATATAATATTCCCACCGAGAAATAGGGGCCGACACGTCAGGAATGTTGTAAAATATTACATCCGATATGTTAGGTTGCCTTAGGTTAGGATGTACAACGTTATAGACGTATAGAATGTTCCCACCGAGAAGTAGGGTCCGACATGCCAGGAATGTTGTAAAATATTACATCCGAAATGTTAGGATCCCTTAGGTTAGGATATACAACGTTATAGACGTATAGAATGTCCCCACCGAGATGTAGGAACCGACATGCCAGGAATGTTCTAAAATATTACATCCGAGTTGTTAGGTTGCTTTAGGACAGGATATATATCGTTATAGACTTAGATAATGTTCCCACCGAGACGTGGGAACCGACATGCCAGGAATGTTGTAAAATATTACATCCCAGAAGTTAGGTTGCTTTGGGTTAGGATATTCAACGTTATAGACGTATATAATGTCCCCATCGAGAAGCGGGCGACGACCCACCAGGAATGTTGTAAAATAGTACATCCGAGATGTTATGTTGCCTTACGACAGGATATATAACGTTACAGACGTATATGATGTTCCCACCGAGAAGTACGCGCTCACACGCCAGAAATGTTGTCAAATATTACATCCGAGATGTCAGGTTGCCTTAGGCTAGCATATATAACGTTGTAAGCGTATATAATGTTACCACCGTGAACTACGGGCCGACACGTCAGGAATGATGTAAAATATTACATTCGACATGTTAGGTCGCCTTAGGCTAGGATATATATCGCTATAAACGTATATGATGTTCCCACCGAGAAGTGCGGGTTAACACGCCAGGAATGTTATCAAATATTACATCCGAGATGTTAGGTCGCCTTAGGCTAGGATATATAACGTTATAGACGTATACAATATTCCCACCGAGGAATAGCGGCCGACGCGTCAGGAATGTTGTAAAATATTACACCCGAGATGTTAGGTTCCCTTAGGTTAGGATATATGACGTTATAGATGTATATAATGTCCCCATCGAGAAGTAGGCGACGACACGCCAGGAATGTTGTAAAATATTACACCCGAGATGTTAGGTTCCCTTAGGTTAGGATATATAACGTTATAGATGTATATAATGTCCCCATTCAGAAGTAGGCGACGACACGCCAGGAATGTTGTAAAATATTACATCCCAGATGTTAGGTTGCGTTAGGTTAGAATATACAACGTTATAGACGTATATAATGTCCCCATCGAGAAGCAGGCGACGACACGACAGGAATGTTGTAAAATATTACATTCGACATGTTAGGTTGTCTTAGGCTAGGATATATATCGTTATAGACGTATACAATGTTCCCACCGAGAAGTAGGGTCCGACATGACAGGAATGTTGTAAAATATTACATCCGAGATGTTAGGTTGCCTTAGGTTAGGATATACAACGTTATAGATGTATATAATGTTCCCATAGAGAAGTAGGCGACGACACGCCAGGAATGTTGTAAAATATTACATTCTACAAGTTAGGTTGCCTTAGGCTAGGATATATAACGTTATAGACGTATATAATGTTCCCACCGAGAAATAGGGACTGACGCGTCACGAATGTTCTAAAATATTACACCCGAGATGTTAGGTTCCCTTAGGTTAGGATATATGACGTTATAGATGTATATAATGTCCCTATCCAGAAGTAGGCGACGACACGCCAGGAATGTTGTAAAATATTACATTCTACATGTTGGGTTGCCTTAGGCTAGGATATATATCGTTATAGACGTATACATTGTTTCCACCGAGAAGTAGGGACCGACATGCCAGGAATGTTGTAAAATATGACATTCTACATGTTGGGTTGCCTTAGGCTAGGATATATATCGTTATAGACGTATACATTGTTTCCACCGAGAAGTAGGGACCGACATGCCAGGAATGTTGTAAAATATTACATCCGAGATGAAAGGTTGCCTTAGGTTAGGATATATATCGTTATAGACTTATATAATGTTCCCACCGAGACGTGGGGACCGACATGCCAGGGATCTTGTAAAATATTACATCCCAGATTGTAGGTTGCCTCAGGTTAGGATATACAACGTTATAGATGTATATAACGTCCCCATCGAGAAGTAGGCGACGACACGCCAGGAATGTTGTAAAATATTACACCCGAGATGATAGGTTCCCTTAGGTTAGGATATATAACGTTATAGATGTATATAATGTCCCCATTCAGAAGTAGGTGACGACAAGCCAGGAATGTTGTAAAATATTACATCCCAGATGTTAGGTTGCGTTAGGTTAGAATATACAACGTTATAGACGTATATAATGTCCCCATCGAGAAGAAGGCGACGACACGACAGGAATGTTGTAAAATATTACATTCGACATGTTAGGTTGCCTTAGGCTAGGATATATATCGTTATAGACGTATACAATGTTCCCACCGAGAAGTAGGGACCGACATGACAGGAATGTTGTAAAATATTACATCCGAGATGTTAGGTTGCCTTAGGTTAGGATATACAACGTTATAGATGTATATAATGTTCCCATAGAGAAGCAGGCGACGACACGACAGGAATGTTGTAAAATATTACATTCGACATGTTAGGTTGCCTTAGGCTAGAATATATATCGTTATAGACGTATACAATGTTCCCACCGAGAAGTAGGGACCGACATGCTAGGAATGTTGTAAAATATTACATCCGAGATGTTAGGTTGCCTTAGGTTAGGATATACAACGTTATAGACGTATATTATGTCCCCATCGAGAAGCAGGCGACGACACGACAGGAATGTTGTAAAATATGACATTCTACATGTTGGGTTGCCTTAGGCTAGGATATATATCGTTATAGACGTATACATTGTTTCCACCGAGAAGTAGGGACCGACATGCCAGGAATGTTGTAAAATATTACATCCGAGATGAAAGGTTGCCTTAGGTTAGGATATATATCGTTATAGACTTATATAATGTTCCCACCGAGACGTGGGGACCGACATGCCAGGGATCTTGTAAAATATTACATCCCAGATGTTAGGTTGCCTCAGGTTAGGATATACAACGTTATAGATGTATATAATGTCCCCATCGAGAAGTAGGCGACGACACGCCAGGAATGTTGTAAAATATTACACCCGAGATGTTAGGTTCCCTTAGGTTAGGATATATAACGTTATAGATGTATATAATGTCCCCATTCAGAAGTAGGCGACGACACGCCAGGAATGTTGTAAAATATTACATCCCAGATGTTAGGTTGCGTTAGGTTAGAATATACAACGTTATAGACGTATATAATGTCCCCATCGAGAAGCAGGGACCGACATGCCAGGAATGCTGTAAAATATTACATCCGAGATGTTAGGTTGCTTTAGGTTAGGATATACAACGTTATAGATGTATATAATGTCCCCATCGAGAAGTAGGCGACGACACGCCAGGAATGTTGTAAAATATGACATTCTACATGATGGGTTGCCTTAGGCTAGGATATATATCGTTATAGACGTATACATTGTTTCCACCGAGAAGTAGGGACCGACATGCCAGGAATGTTGTAAAATATGACATTCTACATGTTGGGTTGCCTTAGGCTAGGATATATATCGTTATAGACGTATACATTGTTTCCACCGAGAAGTAGGGACCGACATGCCAGGAATGTTGTAAAATATTACACCCGAGATGATAGGTTCCCTTAGGTTAGGATATATAACGTTATAGATGTATATAATGTCCCCATTCAGAAGTAGGCGACGACACGCCAGGAATGTTGTAAAATATTACATCCCAGATGTTAGGTTGCGTTAGGTTAGAATATACAACGTTATAGACGTATATAATGTCCCCATCGAGAAGAAGGCGACGACACGACAGGAATGTTGTAAAATATTACATTCGACATGTTAGGTTGCCTTAGGCTAGGATATATATCGTTATAGACGTATACAATGTTCCCACCGAGAAGTAGGGACCGACATGCCAGGAATGTTGTAAAATATTACATCCGAGATGTTAGGTTGCTTTAGGTTATGATATATAGCGTTATAGACGTATATAATGTTCCCACCGAGAAGTAGGGGCCTACGTGCGAGGAATGTTGTAAAATATTACATTCGACATGTTAGGTTGTCTTAGGCTAGGATATATATCGTTATAGACGTATACAATGTTCCCACCGAGAAGTAGGGACCGACATGACAGGAATGTTGTAAAATATTACATCCGAGATGTTAGGTTGCCTTAGGTTAGGATATACAACGTTATAGATGTATATAATGTTCCCATAGAGAAGTAGGCGACGACACGCCAGGAATGTTGTAAAATATTACATTCTACAAGTTAGGTTGCCTTAGGCTAGGATATATAACGTTATAGACGTATATAATGTTCCCACCGAGAAATAGGGACTGACGCGTCACGAATGTTCTAAAATATTACACCCGAGATGTTAGGTTCCCTTAGGTTAGGATATATGACGTTATACATGTATATAATGTCCCTATCCAGAAGTAGGCGACGAAACGCCAGGAATGTTGTAAAATATTACATCCCAGAAGTTAGGTTGCTTTGGGTTAGGATATACAACGTTATAGACGTATATAATGTCCCCATCGAGAAGCAGGCGACGACACGCCAGGTATGTTATAAAATATTACACACGAGTTGTTAGGTTGCTTTAGGTTAGGATATATATCGTTATAGACTTATATAATGTTCCCACCCAGACGTGGGGACCGACATGCCAGGAATGTTGCAAAATATTACATCCCAGAAGTTAGGTTGCTTTGGGTTAGGATATACAACGTTATAGACGTATAGAATGTTCCCACCGAGATGTATGGACCGACATGCCAGGAATGTTGTAAAATATTACACACGAGTTGTTAGGTTGCTTTAGGTTAGGATATATATCGTTATAGACTTATATAATGTTCCTACCGAGACGTGGGGACCGACATGCCAGGAATGTTGTAAAATATTACATCCGAGATGTTAGGTTGCCTTAGGCTAGGATATATAACGTTATAGACGTATATCATATTCCCACCGAGAAATAGGGGCCGACGCGTCAGGAATGTTGTAAAATATTACATCCGATATGTTAGGTTGCCTTAGGTTAGGATGTACAACGTTATAGATGTATATAATGTCCCCATCCAGAAGTAGGTGACGACACGCCAGGAATGTTGTACAATATTACATGCGACATGTTAGTTTGCCTTAGGCTAGGATATCTAACCTTATAGACTTATATAATGTTACCACCGAGAACTACGGGCCGACACGTCAGGAATGATGTAAAATATTACACCCGAGATGTTAGGTTCCCTTAGGTTAGGATATACAACGTTATAGACGTATAGAATGTTCCCACCGAGAAGTAGGGTCCGACATGCCAGGAATGTTGTAAAATATTACATCCGAAATGTTAGGATCCCTTAGGTTAGGATATACAACGTTATAGACGTATAGAATGTCCACCACCGAGATGTAGGGACCGACATGCCAGGAATGTTCTAAAATATTACATCCGAGTTGTTAGGTTGCTTTAGGACAGGATATATATCGTTATAGACTTATTTAATGTTCCCACCGAGACGTGGGGACCGACATGCCAGGAATGTTGTAAAATATTACATCCCAGAAGTTAGGTTGCCTTAGGTTAGGATATACAACGTTATAGACGTATATAATGTCCCCTTTGAGAAACAGGCTACGACACGCCAGAATGTTATAAAATATTACACTCGACATGTTAGGTTGCCTTAGGCTAGGATATATAACGTTATAGACGTATATAATATTCCCACCGAGAAATAGGGGCCGACGCGTCAGGAATGTTGTAAAATATTACATCAGATATGTTAGGTTGCCTTAGGCTAGGATATATAACGTTATAGACGTATATAATATTCCCACCGAGAAATAGGGGCCGACGCGTCAGGAATGTTGTAAAATATTACATCAGATATGTTAGGTTGCCTTAGGCTAGGATATATAACGTTCTAGACGTATATAATATTCCCACCGAGAAATAGGGGCCGACGCGTCAGGAATGTTGCAAAATATTACACCCGAAATGTTAGGTTCCCTTAGGTTAGGATATACAACGTTATAGACGTATAGAATGTCCACACCTAGATGTAGGGACCGACATGCCAGGAATGTTCTAAAATATTACATCCGAGTTGTTAGGTTGCTTTAGGTTATGATATATATCGTTATAGACGTATATAATGTTCCCACCGAGACGTGGGGACCGACATGCCAGGGATCTTGTAAAATATTACATCCCAGATGTTAGGTTGCTTTAAGTTAGGATATTCAACGTTATAGACGTATATAATGTCCCCATCGAGAAGCAGGCGACGACACGCCAGGAATGTTGTAAAATATTACATCCGAGATGTTAGGTTGCCTTAGGCTAGGATATATAACGTTATAGACGTATATAATGTCCCCATCCAGAAGTAGGTGACGACACACCAGGAATGTTGTACAATATTACATCCGATATGTTAGGTTGCCTTAGCTTGGGATGTACAACGTTATAGATGTATATAATGTCCCCATCCAGAAGTAGGTGACGACACACCAGGAATGTTGTACAATATTACATGCGACATGTTAGGTTGCCTTAGGCTAGGATATCTAACCTTATAGACGTATATAATGTTACCACCGAGAACTACGGGCCGACACGACAGGAATGATGTAAAATATTACATTCGACATGTTAGGTCGCCTTAGGCTAGGATATATAACGTTGTAGACGTATATAATATTCCCACCGAGAAATAGGGGCCGACGCGTCAGGAATGTTGTAAAATATTACATCCCAGATGTTAGGTTGCGTTAGGTTAGGATATACAACGTTATAGACGTATATAATGTCCCCTTTGTGATGCAGGCGACGACACGCCAGAATGTTGTAAAATATTACATTCGACATGTTAGGTTGCCTTAGGCTAGGATATATAACGCTTTAGACGTATATAATATTCCCACCGAGAAATAGGCGCCGAAGCGTCAGGAATGTTGTAAAATATTACATCCGATATGTTAGGTTGCCTTAGGTTAGGATGTACAACGTTATAGATGTATATAATGTCCCCATGGAGAAGTAGGCGACGACACACCAGGAATGTTGTAAAATATTACATTCTACATGTTGTGTTGCCTTAGGCTAGGATATATATCGTTATAGACGTATACATTGTTTCCACCGAGAAGTAGGGACCGACATGCCAGGAATGTTGTAAAATATTACATCCGACATGTTAGGTTGCCTTAGGCTAGGATATATAACGTTATAGACGTATATAATATTCCCACCGAAAAATAGGGGCCGACGCGTCAGGAATGTTGTAAAATATTACATCAGATATGTTAGGTTGCCTTAGGCTAGGATATATAACGTTCTAGACGTAGATAATATTCCCACCGAGAAATAAGGGCCGACGCGTCAGGAATGTTGCAAAATATTACACCCGAAATGTTAGGTTCCCTTAGGTTAGGATATACAACGTTATAGACGTATAGAATGTCCACACCGAGATGTAGGGACCGACATGCCAGGAATGTTCTAAAATATTACATCCGAGTTGTTAGGTTGCTTTAGGTTAGGATATATATCGTTATAGACTTATATAATGTTCCCACCGAGACGTGGGAACCGACATGCCAGGAATGTTGTAAAATACTACATCCTAGAAGTTAGGTTGCTTTGGGTTAGGATATACAACGTTATAGACGTATATAATGTCCCCATCGAGAAGCAGGCGACGACACGCCAGGAATGTTGTAAAATATTACATCCGAGATGTTAGGTTGCCTTAGGCTAGGATATATAACGTTATAGACGTATATAATATTCCCACCGAGAAATAGGGGCCGACGCGTCAGGAATGTTGTAAAATATTACATCCGAGATGTTAGGTTGCCTTAGGCTAGGATATATAACGTTATAGACGTATATAATATTCCCACCGAGAAATAGGGGCCGACACGTCAGGAATGTTGTAAAATATTACATCCGATATGTTAGGTTGCCTTAGGTTAGGATGTACAACGTTATAGACGTATAGAATGTTCCCACCGAGAAGTAGGGTCCGACATGCCAGGAATGTTGTAAAATATTACATCCGAAATGTTAGGATCCCTTAGGTTAGGATATACAACGTTATAGACGTATAGAATGTCCCCACCGAGATGTAGGAACCGACATGCCAGGAATGTTCTAAAATATTACATCCGAGTTGTTAGGTTGCTTTAGGACAGGATATATATCGTTATAGACTTAGATAATGTTCCCACCGAGACGTGGGAACCGACATGCCAGGAATGTTGTAAAATATTACATCCCAGAAGTTAGGTTGCTTTGGGTTAGGATATTCAACGTTATAGACGTATATAATGTCCCCATCGAGAAGCGGGCGACGACCCACCAGGAATGTTGTAAAATAGTACATCCGAGATGTTATGTTGCCTTACGACAGGATATATAACGTTACAGACGTATATGATGTTCCCACCGAGAAGTACGCGCTCACACGCCAGAAATGTTGTCAAATATTACATCCGAGATGTCAGGTTGCCTTAGGCTAGCATATATAACGTTGTAAGCGTATATAATGTTACCACCGTGAACTACGGGCCGACACGTCAGGAATGATGTAAAATATTACATTCGACATGTTAGGTCGCCTTAGGCTAGGATATATATCGCTATAAACGTATATGATGTTCCCACCGAGAAGTGCGGGTTAACACGCCAGGAATGTTATCAAATATTACATCCGAGATGTTAGGTCGCCTTAGGCTAGGATATATAACGTTATAGACGTATACAATATTCCCACCGAGGAATAGCGGCCGACGCGTCAGGAATGTTGTAAAATATTACACCCGAGATGTTAGGTTCCCTTAGGTTAGGATATATGACGTTATAGATGTATATAATGTCCCCATCGAGAAGTAGGCGACGACACGCCAGGAATGTTGTAAAATATTACACCCGAGATGTTAGGTTCCCTTAGGTTAGGATATATAACGTTATAGATGTATATAATGTCCCCATTCAGAAGTAGGCGACGACACGCCAGGAATGTTGTAAAATATTACATCCCAGATGTTAGGTTGCGTTAGGTTAGAATATACAACGTTATAGACGTATATAATGTCCCCATCGAGAAGCAGGCGACGACACGACAGGAATGTTGTAAAATATTACATTCGACATGTTAGGTTGTCTTAGGCTAGGATATATATCGTTATAGACGTATACAATGTTCCCACCGAGAAGTAGGGTCCGACATGACAGGAATGTTGTAAAATATTACATCCGAGATGTTAGGTTGCCTTAGGTTAGGATATACAACGTTATAGATGTATATAATGTTCCCATAGAGAAGTAGGCGACGACACGCCAGGAATGTTGTAAAATATTACATTCTACAAGTTAGGTTGCCTTAGGCTAGGATATATAACGTTATAGACGTATATAATGTTCCCACCGAGAAATAGGGACTGACGCGTCACGAATGTTCTAAAATATTACACCCGAGATGTTAGGTTCCCTTAGGTTAGGATATATGACGTTATAGATGTATATAATGTCCCTATCCAGAAGTAGGCGACGACACGCCAGGAATGTTGTAAAATATTACATTCTACATGTTGGGTTGCCTTAGGCTAGGATATATATCGTTATAGACGTATACATTGTTTCCACCGAGAAGTAGGGACCGACATGCCAGGAATGTTGTAAAATATGACATTCTACATGTTGGGTTGCCTTAGGCTAGGATATATATCGTTATAGACGTATACATTGTTTCCACCGAGAAGTAGGGACCGACATGCCAGGAATGTTGTAAAATATTACATCCGAGATGAAAGGTTGCCTTAGGTTAGGATATATATCGTTATAGACTTATATAATGTTCCCACCGAGACGTGGGGACCGACATGCCAGGGATCTTGTAAAATATTACATCCCAGATTGTAGGTTGCCTCAGGTTAGGATATACAACGTTATAGATGTATATAACGTCCCCATCGAGAAGTAGGCGACGACACGCCAGGAATGTTGTAAAATATTACACCCGAGATGATAGGTTCCCTTAGGTTAGGATATATAACGTTATAGATGTATATAATGTCCCCATTCAGAAGTAGGTGACGACAAGCCAGGAATGTTGTAAAATATTACATCCCAGATGTTAGGTTGCGTTAGGTTAGAATATACAACGTTATAGACGTATATAATGTCCCCATCGAGAAGAAGGCGACGACACGACAGGAATGTTGTAAAATATTACATTCGACATGTTAGGTTGCCTTAGGCTAGGATATATATCGTTATAGACGTATACAATGTTCCCACCGAGAAGTAGGGACCGACATGACAGGAATGTTGTAAAATATTACATCCGAGATGTTAGGTTGCCTTAGGTTAGGATATACAACGTTATAGATGTATATAATGTTCCCATAGAGAAGCAGGCGACGACACGACAGGAATGTTGTAAAATATTACATTCGACATGTTAGGTTGCCTTAGGCTAGAATATATATCGTTATAGACGTATACAATGTTCCCACCGAGAAGTAGGGACCGACATGCTAGGAATGTTGTAAAATATTACATCCGAGATGTTAGGTTGCCTTAGGTTAGGATATACAACGTTATAGACGTATATTATGTCCCCATCGAGAAGCAGGCGACGACACGCCAGGAATGTTGTAAAATATTACATCCGAGATGTTAGGTTGCCTTAGGCTAGGATATATAACGTTATAGACGTATATAATATTCCCACCGAGAAATAGGGGCCGACGCGTCAGGAATGTTGTAAAATATTACATCCGAGATGTTAGGTTGCCTTAGGCTAGGATATATAACGTTATAGACGTATATAATATTCCCACCGAGAAATAGGGGCCGACACGTCAGGAATGTTGTAAAATATTACATCCGATATGTTAGGTTGCCTTAGGTTAGGATGTACAACGTTATAGACGTATAGAATGTTCCCACCGAGAAGTAGGGTCCGACATGCCAGGAATGTTGTAAAATATTACATCCGAAATGTTAGGATCCCTTAGGTTAGGATATACAACGTTATAGACGTATAGAATGTCCCCACCGAGATGTAGGAACCGACATGCCAGGAATGTTCTAAAATATTACATCCGAGTTGTTAGGTTGCTTTAGGACAGGATATATATCGTTATAGACTTAGATAATGTTCCCACCGAGACGTGGGAACCGACATGCCAGGAATGTTGTAAAATATTACATCCCAGAAGTTAGGTTGCTTTGGGTTAGGATATTCAACGTTATAGACGTATATAATGTCCCCATCGAGAAGCGGGCGACGACCCACCAGGAATGTTGTAAAATAGTACATCCGAGATGTTATGTTGCCTTACGACAGGATATATAACGTTACAGACGTATATGATGTTCCCACCGAGAAGTACGCGCTCACACGCCAGAAATGTTGTCAAATATTACATCCGAGATGTCAGGTTGCCTTAGGCTAGCATATATAACGTTGTAAGCGTATATAATGTTACCACCGTGAACTACGGGCCGACACGTCAGGAATGATGTAAAATATTACATTCGACATGTTAGGTCGCCTTAGGCTAGGATATATATCGCTATAAACGTATATGATGTTCCCACCGAGAAGTGCGGGTTAACACGCCAGGAATGTTATCAAATATTACATCCGAGATGTTAGGTCGCCTTAGGCTAGGATATATAACGTTATAGACGTATACAATATTCCCACCGAGGAATAGCGGCCGACGCGTCAGGAATGTTGTAAAATATTACACCCGAGATGTTAGGTTCCCTTAGGTTAGGATATATGACGTTATAGATGTATATAATGTCCCCATCGAGAAGTAGGCGACGACACGCCAGGAATGTTGTAAAATATTACACCCGAGATGTTAGGTTCCCTTAGGTTAGGATATATAACGTTATAGATGTATATAATGTCCCCATTCAGAAGTAGGCGACGACACGCCAGGAATGTTGTAAAATATTACATCCCAGATGTTAGGTTGCGTTAGGTTAGAATATACAACGTTATAGACGTATATAATGTCCCCATCGAGAAGCAGGCGACGACACGACAGGAATGTTGTAAAATATTACATTCGACATGTTAGGTTGTCTTAGGCTAGGATATATATCGTTATAGACGTATACAATGTTCCCACCGAGAAGTAGGGTCCGACATGACAGGAATGTTGTAAAATATTACATCCGAGATGTTAGGTTGCCTTAGGTTAGGATATACAACGTTATAGATGTATATAATGTTCCCATAGAGAAGTAGGCGACGACACGCCAGGAATGTTGTAAAATATTACATTCTACAAGTTAGGTTGCCTTAGGCTAGGATATATAACGTTATAGACGTATATAATGTTCCCACCGAGAAATAGGGACTGACGCGTCACGAATGTTCTAAAATATTACACCCGAGATGTTAGGTTCCCTTAGGTTAGGATATATGACGTTATAGATGTATATAATGTCCCTATCCAGAAGTAGGCGACGACACGCCAGGAATGTTGTAAAATATTACATTCTACATGTTGGGTTGCCTTAGGCTAGGATATATATCGTTATAGACGTATACATTGTTTCCACCGAGAAGTAGGGACCGACATGCCAGGAATGTTGTAAAATATGACATTCTACATGTTGGGTTGCCTTAGGCTAGGATATATATCGTTATAGACGTATACATTGTTTCCACCGAGAAGTAGGGACCGACATGCCAGGAATGTTGTAAAATATTACATCCGAGATGAAAGGTTGCCTTAGGTTAGGATATATATCGTTATAGACTTATATAATGTTCCCACCGAGACGTGGGGACCGACATGCCAGGGATCTTGTAAAATATTACATCCCAGATTGTAGGTTGCCTCAGGTTAGGATATACAACGTTATAGATGTATATAACGTCCCCATCGAGAAGTAGGCGACGACACGCCAGGAATGTTGTAAAATATTACACCCGAGATGATAGGTTCCCTTAGGTTAGGATATATAACGTTATAGATGTATATAATGTCCCCATTCAGAAGTAGGTGACGACAAGCCAGGAATGTTGTAAAATATTACATCCCAGATGTTAGGTTGCGTTAGGTTAGAATATACAACGTTATAGACGTATATAATGTCCCCATCGAGAAGAAGGCGACGACACGACAGGAATGTTGTAAAATATTACATTCGACATGTTAGGTTGCCTTAGGCTAGGATATATATCGTTATAGACGTATACAATGTTCCCACCGAGAAGTAGGGACCGACATGACAGGAATGTTGTAAAATATTACATCCGAGATGTTAGGTTGCCTTAGGTTAGGATATACAACGTTATAGATGTATATAATGTTCCCATAGAGAAGCAGGCGACGACACGACAGGAATGTTGTAAAATATTACATTCGACATGTTAGGTTGCCTTAGGCTAGAATATATATCGTTATAGACGTATACAATGTTCCCACCGAGAAGTAGGGACCGACATGCTAGGAATGTTGTAAAATATTACATCCGAGATGTTAGGTTGCCTTAGGTTAGGATATACAACGTTATAGACGTATATTATGTCCCCATCGAGAAGCAGGCGACGACACGACAGGAATGTTGTAAAATATGACATTCTACATGTTGGGTTGCCTTAGGCTAGGATATATATCGTTATAGACGTATACATTGTTTCCACCGAGAAGTAGGGACCGACATGCCAGGAATGTTGTAAAATATTACATCCGAGATGAAAGGTTGCCTTAGGTTAGGATATATATCGTTATAGACTTATATAATGTTCCCACCGAGACGTGGGGACCGACATGCCAGGGATCTTGTAAAATATTACATCCCAGATGTTAGGTTGCCTCAGGTTAGGATATACAACGTTATAGATGTATATAATGTCCCCATCGAGAAGTAGGCGACGACACGCCAGGAATGTTGTAAAATATTACACCCGAGATGTTAGGTTCCCTTAGGTTAGGATATATAACGTTATAGATGTATATAATGTCCCCATTCAGAAGTAGGCGACGACACGCCAGGAATGTTGTAAAATATTACATCCCAGATGTTAGGTTGCGTTAGGTTAGAATATACAACGTTATAGACGTATATAATGTCCCCATCGAGAAGCAGGGACCGACATGCCAGGAATGTTGTAAAATATTACATCCGAGATGTTAGGTTGCTTTAGGTTAGGATATACAACGTTATAGATGTATATAATGTCCCCATCGAGAAGTAGGCGACGACACGCCAGGAATGTTGTAAAATATGACATTCTACATGATGGGTTGCCTTAGGCTAGGATATATATCGTTATAGACGTATACATTGTTTCCACCGAGAAGTAGGGACCGACATGCCAGGAATGTTGTAAAATATGACATTCTACATGTTGGGTTGCCTTAGGCTAGGATATATATCGTTATAGACGTATACATTGTTTCCACCGAGAAGTAGGGACCGACATGCCAGGAATGTTGTAAAATATTACACCCGAGATGATAGGTTCCCTTAGGTTAGGATATATAACGTTATAGATGTATATAATGTCCCCATTCAGAAGTAGGCGACGACACGCCAGGAATGTTGTAAAATATTACATCCCAGATGTTAGGTTGCGTTAGGTTAGAATATACAACGTTATAGACGTATATAATGTCCCCATCGAGAAGAAGGCGACGACACGACAGGAATGTTGTAAAATATTACATTCGACATGTTAGGTTGCCTTAGGCTAGGATATATATCGTTATAGACGTATACAATGTTCCCACCGAGAAGTAGGGACCGACATGCCAGGAATGTTGTAAAATATTACATCCGAGATGTTAGGTTGCTTTAGGTTATGATATATAGCGTTATAGACGTATATAATGTTCCCACCGAGAAGTAGGGGCCTACGTGCGAGGAATGTTGTAAAATATTACATTCGACATGTTAGGTTGTCTTAGGCTAGGATATATATCGTTATAGACGTATACAATGTTCCCACCGAGAAGTAGGGACCGACATGACAGGAATGTTGTAAAATATTACATCCGAGATGTTAGGTTGCCTTAGGTTAGGATATACAACGTTATAGATGTATATAATGTTCCCATAGAGAAGTAGGCGACGACACGCCAGGAATGTTGTAAAATATTACATTCTACAAGTTAGGTTGCCTTAGGCTAGGATATATAACGTTATAGACGTATATAATGTTCCCACCGAGAAATAGGGACTGACGCGTCACGAATGTTCTAAAATATTACACCCGAGATGTTAGGTTCCCTTAGGTTAGGATATATGACGTTATACATGTATATAATGTCCCTATCCAGAAGTAGGCGACGAAACGCCAGGAATGTTGTAAAATATTACATCCCAGAAGTTAGGTTGCTTTGGGTTAGGATATACAACGTTATAGACGTATATAATGTCCCCATCGAGAAGCAGGCGACGACACGCCAGGTATGTTATAAAATATTACACACGAGTTGTTAGGTTGCTTTAGGTTAGGATATATATCGTTATAGACTTATATAATGTTCCCACCCAGACGTGGGGACCGACATGCCAGGAATGTTGCAAAATATTACATCCCAGAAGTTAGGTTGCTTTGGGTTAGGATATACAACGTTATAGACGTATAGAATGTTCCCACCGAGATGTATGGACCGACATGCCAGGAATGTTGTAAAATATTACACACGAGTTGTTAGGTTGCTTTAGGTTAGGATATATATCGTTATAGACTTATATAATGTTCCTACCGAGACGTGGGGACCGACATGCCAGGAATGTTGTAAAATATTACATCCGAGATGTTAGGTTGCCTTAGGCTAGGATATATAACGTTATAGACGTATATCATATTCCCACCGAGAAATAGGGGCCGACGCGTCAGGAATGTTGTAAAATATTACATCCGATATGTTAGGTTGCCTTAGGTTAGGATGTACAACGTTATAGATGTATATAATGTCCCCATCCAGAAGTAGGTGACGACACGCCAGGAATGTTGTACAATATTACATGCGACATGTTAGTTTGCCTTAGGCTAGGATATCTAACCTTATAGACTTATATAATGTTACCACCGAGAACTACGGGCCGACACGTCAGGAATGATGTAAAATATTACACCCGAGATGTTAGGTTCCCTTAGGTTAGGATATACAACGTTATAGACGTATAGAATGTTCCCACCGAGAAGTAGGGTCCGACATGCCAGGAATGTTCTAAAATATTACATCCGAGTTGTTAGGTTGCTTTAGGACAGGATATATATCGTTATAGACTTATTTAATGTTCCCACCGAGACGTGGGGACCGACATGCCAGGAATGTTGTAAAATATTACATCCCAGAAGTTAGGTTGCCTTAGGTTAGGATATACAACGTTATAGACGTATATAATGTCCCCTTTGAGAAACAGGCTACGACACGCCAGAATGTTATAAAATATTACACTCGACATGTTAGGTTGCCTTAGGCTAGGATATATAACGTTATAGACGTATATAATATTCCCACCGAGAAATAGGGGCCGACGCGTCAGGAATGTTGTAAAATATTACATCAGATATGTTAGGTTGCCTTAGGCTAGGATATATAACGTTATAGACGTATATAATATTCCCACCGAGAAATAGGGGCCGACGCGTCAGGAATGTTGTAAAATATTACATCAGATATGTTAGGTTGCCTTAGGCTAGGATATATAACGTTCTAGACGTATATAATATTCCCACCGAGAAATAGGGGCCGACGCGTCAGGAATGTTGCAAAATATTACACCCGAAATGTTAGGTTCCCTTAGGTTAGGATATACAACGTTATAGACGTATAGAATGTCCACACCTAGATGTAGGGACCGACATGCCAGGAATGTTCTAAAATATTACATCCGAGTTGTTAGGTTGCTTTAGGTTATGATATATATCGTTATAGACGTATATAATGTTCCCACCGAGACGTGGGGACCGACATGCCAGGGATCTTGTAAAATATTACATCCCAGATGTTAGGTTGCTTTAAGTTAGGATATTCAACGTTATAGACGTATATAATGTCCCCATCGAGAAGCAGGCGACGACACGCCAGGAATGTTGTAAAATATTACATCCGAGATGTTAGGTTGCCTTAGGCTAGGATATATAACGTTATAGACGTATATAATGTCCCCATCCAGAAGTAGGTGACGACACACCAGGAATGTTGTACAATATTACATCCGATATGTTAGGTTGCCTTAGCTTGGGATGTACAACGTTATAGATGTATATAATGTCCCCATCCAGAAGTAGGTGACGACACACCAGGAATGTTGTACAATATTACATGCGACATGTTAGGTTGCCTTAGGCTAGGATATCTAACCTTATAGACGTATATAATGTTACCACCGAGAACTACGGGCCGACACGACAGGAATGATGTAAAATATTACATTCGACATGTTAGGTCGCCTTAGGCTAGGATATATAACGTTGTAGACGTATATAATATTCCCACCGAGAAATAGGGGCCGACGCGTCAGGAATGTTGTAAAATATTACATCCCAGATGTTAGGTTGCGTTAGGTTAGGATATACAACGTTATAGACGTATATAATGTCCCCTTTGTGATGCAGGCGACGACACGCCATAATGTTGTATAATATTACATTCGACATGTTAGGTTGCCTTAGGCTAGGATATATAACGCTTTAGACGTATATAATATTCCCACCGAGAAATAGGCGCCGAAGCGTCAGGAATGTTGTAAAATATTACATCCGATATGTTAGGTTGCCTTAGGTTAGGATGTACAACGTTATAGATGTATATAATGTCCCCATGGAGAAGTAGGCGACGACACACCAGGAATGTTGTAAAATATTACATTCTACATGTTGTGTTGCCTTAGGCTAGGATATATATCGTTATAGACGTATACATTGTTTCCACCGAGAAGTAGGGACCGACATGCCAGGAATGTTGTAAAATATTACATCCGAGATGTTAGGTTGCCTTAGGCTAGGATATATAACGTTATAGACGTATATAATATTCCCACCGAGAAATAGGGGCCGACGCGTCAGGAATGTTGTAAAATATTACATCCGATATGTTAGGTTGCCTTAGGTTAGGATGTACAACGTTATAGATGTATATAATGTCCCCATCCAGAAGTAGGTGACGACACGCCAGGAATGTTGTACAATATTACATGCGACATGTTAGGTTGCCTTAGGCTAGGATATCTAACCTTATAGACTTATATAATGTTACCACCGAGAACTACGGGCCGACACGTCAGGAATGATGTAAAATATTACACCCGAGATGTTAGGTTCCCTTAGGTTAGGATATACAACGTTATAGACGTATAGAATGTTCCCACCGAGAAGTAGGGTCCGACATGCCAGGAATGTTGTAAAATATTACATCCGAAATGTTAGGATCCCTTAGGTTAGGATATACAACGTTATAGACGTATAGAATGTCCCCACCGAGATGTAGGGACCGACATGCCAGGAATGTTCTAAAATATTACATCCGAGTTGTTAGGTTGCTTTAGGACAGGATATATATCGTTATAGACTTATATAATGTTCCCACCGAGACGTGGGGACCGACATGCCAGGAATGTTGTAAAATATTACATCCCAGAAGTTAGGTTGCTTTGGGTTAGGATATACAACGTTATAGACGTATATAATGTCCCCATCGAGAAGCAGGCGACGACACGCCAGGTATGTTATAAAATATTACACACGAGTTGTTAGGTTGCTTTAGGTTAGGATATATATCGTTATAGACTTATATAATGTTCCCACCCAGACGTGGGGACCGACATGCCAGGAATGTTGCAAAATATTACTTCCCAGAAGTTAGGTTGCTTTGGGTTAGGATATACAACGTTATAGACGTATAGAATGTTCCCACCGAGATGTATGGACCGACATGCCAGGAATGTTGTAAAATATTACACACGAGTTGTTAGGTTGCTTTAGGTTAGGATATATATCGTTATAGACTTATATAATGTTCCTACCGAGACGTGGGGACCGACATGCCAGGAATGTTGTAAAATATTACATCCCAGAAGTTAGGTTGCTTTGGGTTAGGATATACAACGTTATAGACGTATATAATGTCCCCATCGAGAAGCAGGCGACGACACGCCAGGAATGTTGTAAAATATTACATCCGATATGTTAGGTTGCCTTAGGTTAGGATATACAACGTTATAGACGTATATAATGTCCCCTTTGAGAAGCAGGCTACGACACGCCAGAATGTTATAAAATATTACATTCGACATGTTAGGTTGCCTTAGGCTAGGATATATAACGTTATAGACGTATATAATATTCCCACCGAAAAATAGGGACCGACGCGTCAGGAATGTTGTAAAATATTACATCAGATATGTTAGGTTGCCTTAGGCTAGGATATATAACGTTCTAGACGTAGATAATATTCCCACCGAGAAATAAGGGCCGACGCGTCAGGAATGTTGCAAAATATTACACCCGAAATGTTAGGTTCCCTTAGGTTAGGATATACAACGTTATAGACGTATAGAATGTCCACACCGAGATGTAGGGACCGACATGCCAGGAATGTTCTAAAATATTACATCCGAGTTGTTAGGTTGCTTTAGGTTAGGATATATATCGTTATAGACTTATATAATGTTCCCACCGAGACGTGGGAACCGACATGCCAGGAATGTTGTAAAATACTACATCCTAGAAGTTAGGTTGCTTTGGGTTAGGATATACAACGTTATAGACGTATATAATGTCCCCATCGAGAAGCAGGCGACGACACGCCAGGAATGTTGTAAAATATTACATCCGAGATGTTAGGTTGCCTTAGGCTAGGATATATAACGTTATAGACGTATATAATATTCCCACCGAGAAATAGGGGCCGACGCGTCAGGAATGTTGTAAAATATTACATCCGAGATGTTAGGTTGCCTTAGGCTAGGATATATAACGTTATAGACGTATATAATATTCCCACCGAGAAATAGGGGCCGACACGTCAGGAATGTTGTAAAATATTACATCCGATATGTTAGGTTGCCTTAGGTTAGGATGTACAACGTTATAGACGTATAGAATGTTCCCACCGAGAAGTAGGGTCCGACATGCCAGGAATGTTGTAAAATATTACATCCGAAATGTTAGGATCCCTTAGGTTAGGATATACAACGTTATAGACGTATAGAATGTCCCCACCGAGATGTAGGAACCGACATGCCAGGAATGTTCTAAAATATTACATCCGAGTTGTTAGGTTGCTTTAGGACAGGATATATATCGTTATAGACTTAGATAATGTTCCCACCGAGACGTGGGAACCGACATGCCAGGAATGTTGTAAAATATTACATCCCAGAAGTTAGGTTGCTTTGGGTTAGGATATTCAACGTTATAGACGTATATAATGTCCCCATCGAGAAGCGGGCGACGACCCACCAGGAATGTTGTAAAATAGTACATCCGAGATGTTATGTTGCCTTACGACAGGATATATAACGTTACAGACGTATATGATGTTCCCACCGAGAAGTACGCGCTCACACGCCAGAAATGTTGTCAAATATTACATCCGAGATGTCAGGTTGCCTTAGGCTAGCATATATAACGTTGTAAGCGTATATAATGTTACCACCGTGAACTACGGGCCGACACGTCAGGAATGATGTAAAATATTACATTCGACATGTTAGGTCGCCTTAGGCTAGGATATATATCGCTATAAACGTATATGATGTTCCCACCGAGAAGTGCGGGTTAACACGCCAGGAATGTTATCAAATATTACATCCGAGATGTTAGGTCGCCTTAGGCTAGGATATATAACGTTATAGACGTATACAATATTCCCACCGAGGAATAGCGGCCGACGCGTCAGGAATGTTGTAAAATATTACACCCGAGATGTTAGGTTCCCTTAGGTTAGGATATATGACGTTATAGATGTATATAATGTCCCCATCCAGAAGTAGGCGGCGACACGTCAGGAATGTTGTAAAATATTACATCCCAGATGTTAGGTTGCGTTAGGTTAGAATATACAACGTTATAGATGTATATAATGTCCCCATCGAGAAGTAGGCGACGACACACTAGGAATGTTGTAAAATATTACATTCTACATGTTGTGTTGCCTTAGGCTAGGATATATATCGTTATAGACGTATACATTGTTTCCACCGAGAAGTAGGGACCGACATGCCAGGAATGTTGTAAAATATTACATCCGAGATGTTAGGTTGCTTTAGGTTATGATATATAGCGTTATAGACGTATATAATGTTCCCACCGAGAAGTAGGGGCCTACGTGCGAGGAATGTTGTAAAATATTACAATCGACATGTTAGGATTGCCTTAGGCTAGGATATATAACGTTATAGACGTATATAATGTTCCCACCGAGAAGTAGGATCCGACGAGCCAGGAATGTTGTAAAATATTACGCTCGACATGTTAGGTTACCCTAGGCTAGGATATATAGCGTTATAGACGTATATAATGGTCCCACCGAGAAGTGGGGGCCGACAAGCCAGGAATGTTATAAAATATTACATTCGAAAGATTAGGTTGCCTTAGGCTAGGAGATATAGCGTTATAGACGTATATAATGTTCCCACCGAGAAGTGGGGGCCGACGTGCCAGGAATGTAGTTAAATATTACATCCGAGATGTTAGGTTGCCTTAGGTTAGGATATACAACGTTATAGATGTATATAATGTCCCCATCGAGAAGTAGGCGACGACACGCCAGGAATGTTGTAAAATATTACATCCGAGATGTTAGGTTGCCTTAGGCTAGGATATCTAACCTTATAGACGTATATAATGTTACCACCGAGAACTACGGGCCGACACGACAGGAATGATGTAAAATATTACATTCGACATGTTAGGTCGCCTTAGGCTAGGATATATAACGTTGTAGACGTATATAATATTCCCACCGAGAAATAGGGGCCGACGCGTCAGGAATGTTGTAAAATATTACATCCCAGATGTTAGGTTGCGTTAGGTTAGGATATACAACGTTATAGACGTATATAATGTCCCCTTTGAGAAGCAGGCGACGACACGCCAGAATGTTGTAAAATATTGCATTCGACATGTTAGGTTGCCTTAGGCTAGGATATGTCACGTTATAGACGTATATAATATTCCCCCCGAGAAATAGGGGCCGACGCGTCAGGAATGTTGCAAAATATTACACCCGAAATGTTAGGTTCCCTTAGGTTAGGATATTCAACGTTATAGACGTATATAATATTCCCACCGAGAAATAGGGGCCGACGCATCAGGAATGTTGTAAAATATTACACCCGAAATGTTAGGTTCCCTTAGGTTAGGATATACAACGTTATAGACGTATAGAATGTTCCCACCGAGATGTAGGGACCGTCATGCCAGGAATGTTCTAAAATATTACATTCGAGTTGTTTGGTTGCTTTAGGTTAGGATATATATCGTTATAGACTTATATAATGTTCCCACCGAGACGTGGGGACCGACATGCCAGGAATGTTGTAAAATATTACATCCCAGAAGTTTGGTTGCTTTCGGTTAGGATATACAACGTTATAGACGTATAGAATGTTCCCACCGAGATGTATGGACCGACATGCCAGGAATGTTGTAAAATATTACACACGAGTTGTTAGGTTGCTTTAGGTTAGGATATATATCGTTATAGACTTATATAATGTTCCTACCGAGACGTGGGGACCGACATGCCAGGAATGTTGTAAAATATTACATCCGAGATGTTAGGTTGCCTTAGGCTAGGATATATAACGTTATAGACGTATATCATATTCCCACCGAGAAATAGGGGCCGACGCGTCAGGAATGTTGTAAAATATTACATCCGATATGTTAGGTTGCCTTAGGTTAGGATGTACAACGTTATAGATGTATATAATGTCCCCATCCAGAAGTAGGTGACGACACGCCAGGAATGTTGTACAATATTACATGCGACATGTTAGTTTGCCTTAGGCTAGGATATCTAACCTTATAGACTTATATAATGTTACCACCGAGAACTACGGGCCGACACGTCAGGAATGATGTAAAATATTACACCCGAGATGTTAGGTTCCCTTAGGTTAGGATATACAACGTTATAGACGTATAGAATGTTCCCACCGAGAAGTAGGGTCCGACATGCCAGGAATGTTGTAAAATATTACATCCGAAATGTTAGGATCCCTTAGGTTAGGATATACAACGTTATAGACGTATAGAATGTCCACCACCGAGATGTAGGGACCGACATGCCAGGAATGTTCTAAAATATTACATCCGAGTTGTTAGGTTGCTTTAGGACAGGATATATATCGTTATAGACTTATATAATGTTCCCACCGAGACGTGGGGACCGACATGCCAGGAATGTTGTAAAATATTACATCCCAGAAGTTAGGTTGCCTTAGGTTAGGATATACAACGTTATAGACGTATATAATGTCCCCTTTGAGAAGCAGGCTACGACACGCCAGAATGTTATAAAATATTACACTCGACATGTTAGGTTGCCTTAGGCTAGGATATATAACGTTATAGACGTATATAATATTCCCACCGAGAAATAGGGGCCGACGCGTCAGGAATGTTGTAAAATATTACATCAGATATGTTAGGTTGCCTTAGGCTAGGATATATAACGTTATAGACGTATATAATATTCCCACCGAGAAATAGGGGCCGACGCGTCAGGAATGTTGTAAAATATTACATCAGATATGTTAGGTTGCCTTAGGCTAGGATATATAACGTTCTAGACGTATATAATATTCCCACCGAGAAATAGGGGCCGACGCGTCAGGAATGTTGCAAAATATTACACCCGAAATGTTAGGTTCCCTTAGGTTAGGATATACAACGTTATAGACGTATAGAATGTCCACACCGAGATGTAGGGACCGACATGCCAGGAATGTTCTAAAATATTACATCCGAGTTGTTAGGTTGCTTTAGGTTATGATATATATCGTTATAGACGTATATAATGTTCCCACCGAGACGTGGGGACCGACATGCCAGGGATCTTGTAAAATATTACATCCCAGATGTTAGGTTGCTTTAAGTTAGGATATTCAACGTTATAGACGTATATAATGTCCCCATCGAGAAGCAGGCGACGACACGCCAGGAATGTTGTAAAATATTACATCCGAGATGTTAGGTTGCCTTAGGCTAGGATATATAACGTTATAGACGTATATAATGTCCCCATCCAGAAGTAGGTGACGACACACCAGGAATGTTGTACAATATTACATCCGATATGTTAGGTTGCCTTAGGTTAGGATGTACAACGTTATAGATGTATATAATGTCCCCATCGAGAAGTAGGCGACGACACACCAGGAATGTTGTAAAATATTACATTCTACATGTTGTGTTGCCTTAGGCTAGGATATATATCGTTATAGACGTATACATTGTTTCCACCGAGAAGTAGGGACCGACATGCCAGGAATGTTGTAAAATATTACATCCGAGATGTTAGGTTGCCTTAGGCTAGGATATATAACGTTATAGACGTATATAATATTCCCACCGAGAAATAGGGGCCGACGCGTCAGGAATGTTGTAAAATATTACATCCGATATGTTAGGTTGCCTTAGGTTAGGATGTACAACGTTATAGATGTATATAATGTCCCCATCCAGAAGTAGGTGACGACACGCCAGGAATGTTGTACAATATTACATGCGACATGTTAGGTTGCCTTAGGCTAGGATATCTAACCTTATAGACTTATATAATGTTACCACCGAGAACTACGGGCCGACACGTCAGGAATGATGTAAAATATTACACCCGAGATGTTAGGTTCCCTTAGGTTAGGATATACAACGTTATAGACGTATAGAATGTTCCCACCGAGAAGTAGGGTCCGACATGCCAGGAATGTTGTAAAATATTACATCCGAAATGTTAGGATCCCTTAGGTTAGGATATACAACGTTATAGACGTATAGAATGTCCCCACCGAGATGTAGGAACCGACATGCCAGGAATGTTCTAAAATATTACATCCGAGTTGTTAGGTTGCTTTAGGACAGGATATATATCGTTATAGACTTAGATAATGTTCCCACCGAGACGTGGGAACCGACATGCCAGGAATGTTGTAAAATATTACATCCCAGAAGTTAGGTTGCTTTGGGTTAGGATATTCAACGTTATAGACGTATATAATGTCCCCATCGAGAAGCGGGCGACGACCCACCAGGAATGTTGTAAAATAGTACATCCGAGATGTTATGTTGCCTTACGACAGGATATATAACGTTACAGACGTATATGATGTTCCCACCGAGAAGTACGCGCTCACACGCCAGAAATGTTGTCAAATATTACATCCGAGATGTCAGGTTGCCTTAGGCTAGCATATATAACGTTGTAAGCGTATATAATGTTACCACCGTGAACTACGGGCCGACACGTCAGGAATGATGTAAAATATTACATCCCAGATGTTAGGTTGCGTTAGGTTAGAATATACAACGTTATAGATGTATATAATGTCCCCATCGAGAAGTAGGCGACGACACACCAGGAATGTTGTAAAATATTACATTCTACATGTTGTGTTGCCTTAGGCTAGGATATATATCGTTATAGACGTATACATTGTTTCCACCGAGAAGTAGGGACCGACATGCCAGGAATGTTGTAAAATATTACATCCGAGATGTTAGGTTGCTTTAGGTTATGATATATAGCGTTATAGACGTATATAATGTTCCCACCGAGAAGTAGGGGCCTACGTGCGAGGAATGTTGTAAAATATTACAATCGACATGTTAGGATTGCCTTAGGCTAGGATATATAACGTTATAGACGTATATATTGTTCCCACCGAGAAGTAGGATCCGACGAGCCAGGAATGTTGTAAAATATTACGCTCGACATGTTAGGTTACCCTAGGCTAGGATATATAGCGTTATAGACGTATATAATGGTCCCACCGAGAAGTGGGGGCCGACAAGCCAGGAATGTTATAAAATATTACATTCGAAAGATTAGGTTGCCTTAGGCTAGGAGATATAGCGTTATAGACGTATATAATGTTCCCACCGAGAAGTGGGGGCCGACGTGCCAGGAATGTAGTTAAATATTACATCCGAGATGTTAGGTTGCCTTAGGTTAGGATATACAACGTTATAGATGTATATAATGTCCCCATCGAGAAGTAGGCGACGACACGCCAGGAATGTTGTAAAATATTACATCCGAGATGTTAGGTTGCCTTAGGCTAGGATATCTAACCTTATAGACGTATATAATGTTACCACCGAGAACTACGGGCCGACACGACAGGAATGATGTAAAATATTACATTCGACATGTTAGGTCGCCTTAGGCTAGGATATATAACGTTGTAGACGTATATAATATTCCCACCGAGAAATAGGGGCCGACGCGTCAGGAATGTTGTAAAATATTACATCCCAGATGTTAGGTTGCGTTAGGTTAGGATATACAACGTTATAGACGTATATAATGTCCCCTTTGAGAAGCAGGCGACGACACGCCAGAATGTTGTAAAATATTGCATTCGACATGTTAGGTTGCCTTAGGCTAGGATATGTCACGTTATAGACGTATATAATATTCCCCCCGAGAAATAGGGGCCGACGCGTCAGGAATGTTGTAAAATATTACACCCGAAATGTTAGGTTCCCTTAGGTTAGGATGTACAAAGTTATAGACGTATCTAATGTCCCCATCGAGAAGCAGGCGACGACACGCCAGAATGTTGTAAAATATTACATCCGTGATGTTATGTTGCCTTACGTTAGGATATATAACGTTATAGAAGTATATAATATTCCCACCGAGAAATAGGGGCCGACGCGTCAGGAATGTTGTAAAATATTACACCCGAAATGTTAGGTTCCCTTAGGTTAGGATATACAACGTTATAGACGTATATAATGTCCCCATCGAGAAGCAGGCGACGACACGCCAGGAATGTTATAAAATATTACATTCGAGATGTTAGGTTTCCTTAGGTTAGGATATACAACGTTATAGATGTATATAATGACCCTATCGAGAAGTACGCGACGACACTCCAGGAATGTTGTAAAATATTACATCCCAGATATTAGGTTGCGTTTGGTAAGGATATACAACGTTATAGACGTATATTATGTCCCCATCGAGAAGCAGGCGACGACACGCCAGGTATGTTATAAAATATTACACACGAGTTGTTAGGTTGCTTTAGGTTAGGATATATATCGTTATAGACTTATATAATGTTCCCACCCAGACGTGGGGACCGACATGCCAGGAATGTTGCAAAATATTACTTCCCAGATGTTAGGTTGCTTTGGGTTAGGATATACAACGTTATAGACGTATATAATATCCCCATCGAGAAGCAGGCGACGACACGCCAGGAATGTTGTAAAATATTACATCCGAGATGTTAGGTTGCCTTAGGCTAGGATATATAACGTTATAGACGTATATAATGTCCCCATCCAGAAGTAGGTGACGACACACCAGGAATGTTGTACAATATTACATGCGACATGTTAGGTTGCCTTAGGCTAGGATATCTAACCTTATAGACGTATATAATGTTACCACCGAGAACTACGGGCCGACACGGCAGGAATGATGTAAAATATTACATTCGACATGTTAGGTCGCCTTAGGCTAGGATATATAACGTTGTAGACGTATATAATATTCCCACCGAGAAATAGGCGCCGAAGCGTCAGGAATGTTGTAAAATATTACATCCGATATGTTAGGTTGCCTTAGGTTAGGATGTACAACGTTATAGATGTATATAATGTCCCCATCCAGAAGTAGGTGACGACACGCCAGGAATGTTGTACAATATTACATGCGACATGTTAGGTTGCCTTAGGCTAGGATATCTAACCTTATAGACTTATATAATGTTACCACCGAGAACTACGGGCCGACACGTCAGGAATGATGTAAAATATTACACCCGAGATGTTAGGTTCCCTTAGGTTAGGATATACAACGTTATAGACGTATAGAATGTTCCCACCGAGAAGTAGGGACCGACATGCCAGGAATGTTGTAAAATATTACATCCGAAATGTTAGGATCCCTTAGCTTAGGATATTCAACGTTATAGACGTATAGAATGTCCCCACCGAGATGTAGGGACCGACATGCCAGGAATGTTCTAAAATATTACATCCGAGTTGTTAGGTTGCTTTAGGACAGGATATATATCGTTATAGACTTATATAATGTTCCCACCGAGACGTGGGGACCGACATGCCAGGAATGTTGTAAAATATTACATCCCAGAAGTTAGGTTGCTTTGGGTTAGGATATACAACGTTATAGACGTATATAATGTCCCCATCGAGAAGCAGGCGACGACACGCCAGGTATGTTATAAAATATTACACACGAGTTGTTAGGTTGCTTTAGGTTAGGATATATAACGTTATAGACCTATATAATATTCCCACCGAGAAATAGGGGCCGACGCGTCAGGAATGTTGTAAAATATTACATCCGATATGTTAGGTTGCCTTAGGTTAGGATGTACAACGTTATAGATGTATATAATGTCCCCATCCATAAGTAGGTGACGACACGCCAGGAATGTTGTACAATATTACATGCGACATGTTAGGTTGCCTTAGGCTAGGATATCTAACCTTATAGACTTATATAATGTTACCACCGAGAACTACGGGCCGACACGACAGGAATGATGTAAAATATTACGCCCGAGATGTTAGGTGCCCTTAGGTTAGGATATACAACGTTATAGACGTATATAATATTCCCACCGAGAAATAGGGGCCGACGCGTCAGGAATGACGCAAAATATTACACCCGAAATGTTAGGTTCCCTTAGGTTAGGATATACAACGTTATAGACGTATAGAATGTCCACACCGAGATGTAGGGACCGACATGCCAGGAATGTTCTAAAATATTACATCCGAGTTATTAGGTTGCTTTAGGTTAGGATATATATCGTTATAGACTTATATAATGTTCCCACCGAGACGTGGGGCCGACATGCCAGGAATGTTGTAAAATATTACATCCCAGAAGTTAGGTTGCTTTGGGTTAGGATATACAACGTTATAGACGTATATTATGTCCCCATCGAGAAGCAGGCGACGACACGCCAGGAATGTTGTAAAATATTACATTCGACATGTTAGGTTGCCTTAGGCTAGGATATATAACGTTATAGACGTATATAATGTCCCCATCCAGAAGTAGGTGACGACACACCAGGAATGTTGTACAATATTACATGCGACATGTTAGGTTGCCTTAGGCTAGGATATCTAACCTTATAGACGTATATAATGTTACCACCGAGAACTACGGGCCGACACGACAGGAATGATGTAAAATATTACATTCGACATGTTAGGTCGCCTTAGGCTAGGATATATAACGTTGTAGACGTATATAATATTCCCACCGAGAAATAGGGGCCGACGGGTCAGGAATGTTGTAAAATATTACATCCCAGATGTTAGGTTGCGTTAGGTTAGGATATACAACGTTATAGACGTATATAATGTCCCCTTTGTGATGCAGGCGACGACACGCCAGAATGTTGTAAAATATTACATTCGACATGTTAGGTTGCCTTAGGCTAGGATATATAACGTTTTAGACGTATATAATATTCCCACCGAGAAATAGGCGCCGAAGCGTCAGGAATGTTGTAAAATATTACATCCGATATGTTAGGTTGCCTTAGGTTAGGATGTACAACGTTATAGATGTATATAATGTCCCCATCCAGAAGTAGGTGACGACACGCCAGGAATGTTGTACAATATTACATGCGACATGTTAGGTTGCCTTAGGCTAGGATATCTAACCTTATAGACTTATATAATGTTACCACCGAGAACTACGGGCCGACACGTCAGGAATGATGTAAAATATTACACCCCAGATGTTAGGTTCCCTTAGGTTAGGATATACAACGTTATAGACGTATAGAATGTCCACACCGAGATGTAGGGACCGACATGCCAGGAATGTTCTAAAATATTACATCCGAGTTATTAGGTTGCTTTAGGTTAGGATATATATCGTTATAGAATTATATAATGTTCCCACCGAGACGTGGGGCCGACATGCCAGGAATGTTGTAAAATATTACATCCCAGAAGTTAGGTTGCTTTGGGTTAGGATATACAACGTTATAGACGTATATAATGTCCCCATCGAGAAGCAGGCGACGACACGACAGGAATGTTGTAAAATATTACATCCGAGATGTTAGGTTGCCTTAGGCTAGGATATATAACGTTATAGACGTATATAATGTCCCCATCCAGAAGTAGGTGACGACACACCAGGAATGTTGTACAATATTACATCCGATATGTTAGGTTGCCTTAGCTTGGGATGTACAACGTTATAGATGTATATAATGTCCCCATCCAGAAGTAGGTGACGACACACCAGGAATGTTGTACAATATTACATGCGACATGTTAGGTTGCCTTAGGCTAGGATATCTAACCTTATAGACGTATATAATGTTACCACCGAGAACTACGGGCCGACACGACAGGAATGATGTAAAATATTACATTCGACATGTTAGGTCGCCTTAGGCTAGGATATATAACGTTGTAGACGTATATAATATTCCCACCGAGAAATAGGGGCCGACGCGTCAGGAATGTTGTAAAATATTACATCCCAGATGTTAGGTTGCGTTAGGTTAGGATATACAACGTTATAGACGTATATAATGTCCCCTTTGAGAAGCAGGCGACGACACGCCAGAATGTTGTAAAATATTGCATTCGACATGTTAGGTTGCCTTAGGCTAGGATATGTCACGTTATAGACGTATATAATATTCCCCCCGAGAAATAGGGACCGACGCGTCAGGAATGTTGCAAAATATTACACCCGAAATGTTAGGTTCCCTTAGGTTAGGATATACAACGTTATAGACGTATAGAATGTTCCCACCGAGATGTATGGACCGTCATGCCAGGAATGTTCTAAAATATTACATTCGAGTTGTTTGGTTGCTTTAGGTTAGGATATATATCGTTATAGACTTATATAATGTTCCCACCGAGACGTGGGGACCGACATGCCAGGAATGTTGTAAAATATTACATCCCAGAAGTTTGGTTGCTTTCGGTTAGGATATACAACGTTATAGACGTATATAATGTCCCCATCAAGAAGAAGGCGACGACACGCCAGAATGTTGTAAAATATTACGTCCGAGATGTTAGGTTCCCTTAGGTTAGGATGTACAAAAGTTATAGACGTATCTAATGTCCCCATCGAGAAGCAGGCGACGACACGCCAGAATGTTGTAAAATATTACATCCGTGATGTTATGTTGCCTTACGTTAGGATATATAACGTTATAGAAGTATATAATATTCCCACCGAGAAATAGGGGCCGACGCGTCAGGAATGTTGTAAAATATTACACCCGAAATGTTAGGTTCCCTTAGGTTAGGATATACAACGTTATAGACGTATATAATGTCCCCATCGAGAAGCAGGCGACGACACGCCAGGAATGTTATAAAATATTACATTCGAGATGTTAGGTTTCCTTAGGTTAGGATATACAACGTTATAGATGTATATAATGACCCTATCGAGAAGTACGCGACGACACTCCAGGAATGTTGTAAAATATTACATCCCAGATATTAGGTTGCGTTTGGTAAGGATATACAACGTTATAGACGTATATTATGTCCCCATCGAGAAGCAGGCGACGACACGCCAGGTATGTTATAAAATATTACACACGAGTTGTTAGGTTGCTTTAGGTTAGGATATATATCGTTATAGACTTATATAATGTTCCCACCCAGACGTGGGGACCGACATGCCAGGAATGTTGCAAAATATTACTTCCCAGATGTTAGGTTGCTTTGGGTTAGGATATACAACGTTATAGACGTATATAATGTCCCCATCGAGAAGCAGGCGACGACACGCCAGGAATGTTGTAAAATATTACATCCGAGATGTTAGGTTGCCTTAGGCTAGGATATATAACGTTATAGACGTATATAATGTCCCCATCCAGAAGTAGGTGACGACACACCAGGAATGTTGTACAATATTACATGCGACATGTTAGGTTGCCTTAGGCTAGGATATCTAACCTTATAGACGTATATAATGTTACCACCGAGAACTACGGGCCGACACGGCAGGAATGATGTAAAATATTACATTCGACATGTTAGGTCGCCTTAGGCTAGGATATATAACGTTGTAGACGTATATAATATTCCCACCGAGAAATAGGGGCCGACGCGTCAGGAATGTTGTAAAATATTACATCCCAGATGTTAGGTTGCGTTAGGTTAGGATATACAACGTTATAGACGTATATAATGTCCCCTTTGTGATGCAGGCGACGACACGCCAGAATGTTGTAAAATATTACATTCGACATGTTAGGTTGCCTTAGGCTAGGATATATAACGTTTTAGACGTATATAATATTCCCACCGAGAAATAGGCGCCGAAGCGTCAGGAATGTTGTAAAATATTACATCCGATATGTTAGGTTGCCTTAGGTTAGGATGTACAACGTTATAGATGTATATAATGTCCCCATCCAGAAGTAGGTGACGACACGCCAGGAATGTTGTACAATATTACATGCGACATGTTAGGTTGCCTTAGGCTAGGATATCTAACCTTATAGACTTATATAATGTTACCACCGAGAACTACGGGCCGACACGTCAGGAATGATGTAAAATATTACACCCCAGATGTTAGGTTCCCTTAGGTTAGGATATACAACGTTATAGACGTATAGAATGTCCACACCGAGATGTAGGGACCGACATGCCAGGAATGTTCTAAAATATTACATCCGAGTTATTAGGTTGCTTTAGGTTAGGATATATATCGTTATAGAATTATATAATGTTCCCACCGAGACGTGGGGCCGACATGCCAGGAATGTTGTAAAATATTACATCCCAGAAGTTAGGTTGCTTTGGGTTAGGATATACAACGTTATAGACGTATATAATGTCCCCATCGAGAAGCAGGCGACGACACGACAGGAATGTTGTAAAATATTACATCCGAGATGTTAGGTTGCCTTAGGCTAGGATATATAACGTTATAGACGTATATAATGTCCCCATCCAGAAGTAGGTGACGACACACCAGGAATGTTGTACAATATTACATCCGATATGTTAGGTTGCCTTAGCTTGGGATGTACAACGTTATAGATGTATATAATGTCCCCATCCAGAAGTAGGTGACGACACACCAGGAATGTTGTACAATATTACATGCGACATGTTAGGTTGCCTTAGGCTAGGATATCTAACCTTATAGACGTATATAATGTTACCACCGAGAACTACGGGCCGACACGACAGGAATGATGTAAAATATTACATTCGACATGTTAGGTCGCCTTAGGCTAGGATATATAACGTTGTAGACGTATATAATATTCCCACCGAGAAATAGGGGCCGACGCGTCAGGAATGTTGTAAAATATTACATCCCAGATGTTAGGTTGCGTTAGGTTAGGATATACAACGTTATAGACGTATATAATGTCCCCTTTGAGAAGCAGGCGACGACACGCCAGAATGTTGTAAAATATTGCATTCGACATGTTAGGTTGCCTTAGGCTAGGATATGTCACGTTATAGACGTATATAATATTCCCCCCGAGAAATAGGGACCGACGCGTCAGGAATGTTGCAAAATATTACACCCGAAATGTTAGGTTCCCTTAGGTTAGGATATACAACGTTATAGACGTATAGAATGTTCCCACCGAGATGTATGGACCGTCATGCCAGGAATGTTCTAAAATATTACATTCGAGTTGTTTGGTTGCTTTAGGTTAGGATATATATCGTTATAGACTTATATAATGTTCCCACCGAGACGTGGGGACCGACATGCCAGGAATGTTGTAAAATATTACATCCCAGAAGTTTGGTTGCTTTCGGTTAGGATATACAACGTTATAGACGTATATAATGTCCCCATCAAGAAGAAGGCGACGACACGCCAGAATGTTGTAAAATATTACGTCCGAGATGTTAGGTTCCCTTAGGTTAGGATGTACAAAGTTATAGACGTATCTAATGTCCCCATCGAGAAGCAGGCGACGACACGCCAGAATGTTGTAAAATATTACATCCGTGATGTTATGTTGCCTTACGTTAGGATATATAACGTTATAGAAGTATATAATATTCCCACCGAGAAATAGGGGCCGACGCGTCAGGAATGTTGTAAAATATTACACCCGAAATGTTAGGTTCCCTTAGGTTAGGATATACAACGTTATAGACGTATATAATGTCCCCATCGAGAAGCAGGCGACGACACGCCAGGAATGTTATAAAATATTACATTCGAGATGTTAGGTTTCCTTAGGTTAGGATATACAACGTTATAGATGTATATAATGACCCTATCGAGAAGTACGCGACGACACTCCAGGAATGTTGTAAAATATTACATCCCAGATATTAGGTTGCGTTTGGTAAGGATATACAACGTTATAGACGTATATTATGTCCCCATCGAGAAGCAGGCGACGACACGCCAGGTATGTTATAAAATATTACACACGAGTTGTTAGGTTGCTTTAGGTTAGGATATATATCGTTATAGACTTATATAATGTTCCCACCCAGACGTGGGGACCGACATGCCAGGAATGTTGCAAAATATTACTTCCCAGATGTTAGGTTGCTTTGGGTTAGGATATACAACGTTATAGACGTATATAATGTCCCCATCGAGAAGCAGGCGACGACACGCCAGGAATGTTGTAAAATATTACATCCGAGATGTTAGGTTGCCTTAGGCTAGGATATATAACGTTATAGACGTATATAATGTCCCCATCCAGAAGTAGGTGACGACACACCAGGAATGTTGTACAATATTACATGCGACATGTTAGGTTGCCTTAGGCTAGGATATCTAACCTTATAGACGTATATAATGTTACCACCGAGAACTACGGGCCGACACGGCAGGAATGATGTAAAATATTACATTCGACATGTTAGGTCGCCTTAGGCTAGGATATATAACGTTGTAGACGTATATAATATTCCCACCGAGAAATAGGGGCCGACGCGTCAGGAATGTTGTAAAATATTACATCCCAGATGTTAGGTTGCGTTAGGTTAGGATATACAACGTTATAGACGTATATAATGTCCCCTTTGTGATGCAGGCGACGACACGCCAGAATGTTGTAAAATATTACATTCGACATGTTAGGTTGCCTTAGGCTAGGATATATAACGTTTTAGACGTATATAATATTCCCACCGAGAAATAGGCGCCGAAGCGTCAGGAATGTTGTAAAATATTACATCCGATATGTTAGGTTGCCTTAGGTTAGGATGTACAACGTTATAGATGTATATAATGTCCCCATCCAGAAGTAGGTGACGACACGCCAGGAATGTTGTACAATATTACATGCGACATGTTAGGTTGCCTTAGGCTAGGATATCTAACCTTATAGACTTATATAATGTTACCACCGAGAACTACGGGCCGACACGACAGGAATGATGTAAAATATTACACCCCAGATGTTAGGTTCCCTTAGGTTAGGATATACAACGTTATAGACGTATAGAATGTCCACACCGAGATGTAGGGACCGACATGCCAGGAATGTTCTAAAATATTACATCCGAGTTATTAGGTTGCTTTAGGTTAGGATATATATCGTTATAGAATTATATAATGTTCCCACCGAGACGTGGGGCCGACATGCCAGGAATGTTGTAAAATATTACATCCCAGAAGTTAGGTTGCTTTGGGTTAGGATATACAACGTTATAGACGTATATAATGTCCCCATCGAGAAGCAGGCGACGACACGACAGGAATGTTGTAAAATATTACATCCGAGATGTTAGGTTGCCTTAGGCTAGGATATATAACGTTATAGACGTATATAATGTCCCCATCCAGAAGTAGGTGACGACACACCAGGAATGTTGTACAATATTACATCCGATATGTTAGGTTGCCTTAGCTTGGGATGTACAACGTTATAGATGTATATAATGTCCCCATCCAGAAGTAGGTGACGACACACCAGGAATGTTGTACAATATTACATGCGACATGTTAGGTTGCCTTAGGCTAGGATATCTAACCTTATAGACGTATATAATGTTACCACCGAGAACTACGGGCCGACACGACAGGAATGATGTAAAATATTACATTCGACATGTTAGGTCGCCTTAGGCTAGGATATATAACGTTGTAGACGTATATAATATTCCCACCGAGAAATAGGGGCCGACGCGTCAGGAATGTTGTAAAATATTACATCCCAGATGTTAGGTTGCGTTAGGTTAGGATATACAACGTTATAGACGTATATAATGTCCCCTTTGAGAAGCAGGCGACGACACGCCAGAATGTTGTAAAATATTGCATTCGACATGTTAGGTTGCCTTAGGCTAGGATATGTCACGTTATAGACGTATATAATATTCCCCCCGAGAAATAGGGGCCGACGCGTCAGGAATGTTGCAAAATATTACACCCGAAATGTTAGGTTCCCTTAGGTTAGGATATACAACGTTATAGACGTATAGAATGTTCCCACCGAGATGTATGGACCGTCATGCCAGGAATGTTCTAAAATATTACATTCGAGTTGTTTGGTTGCTTTAGGTTAGGATATATATCGTTATAGACTTATATAATGTTCCCACCGAGACGTGGGGACCGACATGCCAGGAATGTTGTAAAATATTACATCCCAGAAGTTTGGTTGCTTTCGGTTAGGATATACACCGTTATAGACGTATATAATGTCCCCATCAAGAAGAAGGCGACGACACGCCAGAATGTTGTAAAATATTACGTCCGAGATGTTAGGTTCCCTTAGGTTAGGATGTACAAAGTTATAGACGTATCTAATGTCCCCATCGAGAAGCAGGCGACGACACGCCAGAATGTTGTAAAATATTACATCCGTGATGTTATGTTGCCTTACGTTAGGATATATAACGTTATAGAAGTATATAATATTCCCACCGAGAAATAGGGGCCGACGCGTCAGGAATGTTGTAAAATATTACACCCGAAATGTTAGGTTCCCTTAGGTTAGGATATACAACGTTATAGACGTATATAATGTCCCCATCGAGAAGCAGGCGACGACACGCCAGGAATGTTATAAAATATTACATTCGAGATGTTAGGTTTCCTTAGGTTAGGATATACAACGTTATAGATGTATATAATGACCCTATCGAGAAGTACGCGACGACACTCCAGGAATGTTGTAAAATATTACATCCCAGATATTAGGTTGCGTTTGGTAAGGATATACAACGTTATAGACGTATATTATGTCCCCATCGAGAAGCAGGCGACGACACGCCAGGAATGTTGTAAAATATTACATTCGACATGTTAGGTTGCCTTAGGCTAGGATATGTCACGTTATAGACGTATATAATATTCCCCCCGAGAAATAGGGGCCGACGCGTCAGGAATGTTGCAAAATATTACACCCGAAATGTTAGGTTCCCTTAGGTTAGGATATTCAACGTTATAGACGTATATAATATTCCCACCGAGAAATAGGGGCCGACGCATCAGGAATGTTGTAAAATATTACACCCGAAATGTTAGGTTCCCTTAGGTTAGGATATACAACGTTATAGACGTATAGAATGTTCCCACCGAGATGTAGGGACCGTCATGCCAGGAATGTTCTAAAATATTACATTCGAGTTGTTTGGTTGCTTTAGGTTAGGATATATATCGTTATAGACTTATATAATGTTCCCACCGAGACGTGGGGACCGACATGCCAGGAATGTTGTAAAATATTACATCCCAGAAGTTTGGTTGCTTTCGGTTAGGATATACAACGTTATAGACGTATATAATGTCCCCATCAAGAAGAAGGCGACGACACGCCAGAATGTTGTAAAATATTACGTCCGAGATGTTAGGTTCCCTTAGGTTAGGATGTACAAAGTTATAGACGTATCTAATGTCCCCATCGAGGAGCAGGCGACGACACGCCAGAATGTTGTAAAATATTACATCCGTGATGTTATGTTGCCTTACGTTAGGATATATAACGTTATAGAAGTATATAATATTCCCACCGAGAAATAGGGGCCGACGCGTCAGGAATGTTGTAAAATATTACACCCGAAATGTTAGGTTCCCTTAGGTTAGGATATACAACGTTATAGACGTATATAATGTCCCCATCGAGAAGCAGGCGACGACACGCCAGGAATGTTATAAAATATTACATTCGAGATGTTAGGTTTCCTTAGGTTAGGATATACAACGTTATAGATGTATATAATGACCCTATCGAGAAGTACGCGACGACACTCCAGGAATGTTGTAAAATATTACATCCCAGATATTAGGTTGCGTTTGGTAAGGATATACAACGTTATAGACGTATATTATGTCCCCATCGAGAAGCAGGCGACGACACGCCAGGTATGTTATAAAATATTACACACGAGTTGTTAGGTTGCTTTAGGTTAGGATATATATCGTTATAGACTTATATAATGTTCCCACCCAGACGTGGGGACCGACATGCCAGGAATGTTGCAAAATATTACTTCCCAGATGTTAGGTTGCTTTGGGTTAGGATATACAACGTTATAGACGTATATAATGTCCCCATCGAGAAGCAGGCGACGACACGCCAGGAATGTTGTAAAATATTACATCCGAGATGTTAGGTTGCCTTAGGCTAGGATATATAACGTTATAGACGTATATAATGTCCCCATCCAGAAGTAGGTGACGACACACCAGGAATGTTGTACAATATTACATGCGACATGTTAGGTTGCCTTAGGCTAGGATATCTAACCTTATAGACGTATATAATGTTACCACCGAGAACTACGGGCCGACACGGCAGGAATGATGTAAAATATTACATTCGACATGTTAGGTCGCCTTAGGCTAGGATATATAACGTTGTAGACGTATATAATATTCCCACCGAGAAATAGGGGCCGACGCGTCAGGAATGTTGTAAAATATTACATCCCAGATGTTAGGTTGCGTTAGGTTAGGATATACAACGTTATAGACGTATATAATGTCCCCTTTGTGATGCAGGCGACGACACGCCAGAATGTTGTAAAATATTACATTCGACATGTTAGGTTGCCTTAGGCTAGGATATATAACGTTTTAGACGTATATAATATTCCCACCGAGAAATAGGCGCCGAAGCGTCAGGAATGTTGTAAAATATTACATCCGATATGTTAGGTTGCCTTAGGTTAGGATGTACAACGTTATAGATGTATATAATGTCCCCATCCAGAAGTAGGTGACGACACGCCAGGAATGTTGTACAATATTACATGCGACATGTTAGGTTGCCTTAGGCTAGGATATCTAACCTTATAGACTTATATAATGTTACCACCGAGAACTACGGGCCGACACGTCAGGAATGATGTAAAATATTACACCCGAGATGTTAGGTTCCCTTAGGTTAGGATATACAACGTTATAGACGTATAGAATGTTCCCACCGAGAAGTAGGGACCGACATGCCAGGAATGTTGTAAAATATTACATCCGAAATGTTAGGATCCCTTAGCTTAGGATATTCAACGTTATAGACGTATAGAATGTCCCCACCGAGATGTAGGGACCGACATGCCAGGAATGTTCTAAAATATTACATCCGAGTTGTTAGGTTGCTTTAGGACAGGATATATATCGTTATAGACTTATATAATGTTCCCACCGAGACGTGGGGACCGACATGCCAGGAATGTTGTAAAATATTACATCCCAGAAGTTAGGTTGCTTTGGGTTAGGATATACAACGTTATAGACGTATATAATGTCCCCATCGAGAAGCAGGCGACGACACGCCAGGTATGTTATAAAATATTACACACGAGTTGTTAGGTTGCTTTAGGTTAGGATATATAACGTTATAGACCTATATAATATTCCCACCGAGAAATAGGGGCCGACGCGTCAGGAATGTTGTAAAATATTACATCCGATATGTTAGGTTGCCTTAGGTTAGGATGTACAACGTTATAGATGTATATAATGTCCCCATCCAGAAGTAGGTGACGACACGCCAGGAATGTTGTACAATATTACATGCGACATGTTAGGTTGCCTTCGGCTAGGATATCTAACCTTATAGACTTATATAATGTTACCACCGAGAACTACGGGCCGACACGACAGGAATGATGTAAAATATTACGCCCGAGATGTTAGGTTCCCTTAGGTTAGGATATACAACGTTATAGACGTATATAATATTCCCACCGAGAAATAGGGGCCGACGCGTCAGGAATGACGCAAAATATTACACCCGAAATGTTAGGTTCCCTTAGGTTAGGATATACAACGTTATAGACGTATAGAATGTCCACACCGAGATGTAGGGACCGACATGCCAGGAATGTTCTAAAATATTACATCCGAGTTATTAGGTTGCTTTAGGTTAGGATATATATCGTTATAGACTTATATAATGTTCCCACCGAGACGTGGGGCCGACATGCCAGGAATGTTGTAAAATATTACATCCCAGAAGTTAGGTTGCTTTGGGTTAGGATATACAACGTTATAGACGTATATTATGTCCCCATCGAGAAGCAGGCGACGACACGCCAGGAATGTTGTAAAATATTACATTCGACATGTTAGGTTGCCTTAGGCTAGGATATATAACGTTATAGACGTATATAATGTCCCCATCCAGAAGTAGGTGACGACACACCAGGAATGTTGTACAATATTACATGCGACATGTTAGGTTGCCTTAGGCTAGGATATCTAACCTTATAGACGTATATAATGTTACCACCGAGAACTACGGGCCGACACGACAGGAATGATGTAAAATATTACATTCGACATGTTAGGTCGCCTTAGGCTAGGATATATAACGTTGTAGACGTATATAATATTCCCACCGAGAAATAGGGGCCGACGCGTCAGGAATGTTGTAAAATATTACATCCCAGATGTTAGGTTGCGTTAGGTTAGGATATACAACGTTATAGACGTATATAATGTCCCCTTTGTGATGCAGGCGACGACACGCCAGAATGTTGTAAAATATTACATTCGACATGTTAGGTTGCCTTAGGCTAGGATATATAACGTTTTAGACGTATATAATATTCCCACCGAGAAATAGGCGCCGAAGCGTCAGGAATGTTGTAAAATATTACATCCGATATGTTAGGTTGCCTTAGGTTAGGATGTACAACGTTATAGATGTATATAATGTCCCCATCCAGAAGTAGGTGACGACACGCCAGGAATGTTGTACAATATTACATGCGACATGTTAGGTTGCCTTAGGCTAGGATATCTAACCTTATAGACTTATATAATGTTACCACCGAGAACTACGGGCCGACACGTCAGGAATGATGTAAAATATTACACCCCAGATGTTAGGTTCCCTTAGGTTAGGATATACAACGTTATAGACGTATAGAATGTCCACACCGAGATGTAGGGACCGACATGCCAGGAATGTTCTAAAATATTACATCCGAGTTATTAGGTTGCTTTAGGTTAGGATATATATCGTTATAGAATTATATAATGTTCCCACCGAGACGTGGGGCCGACATGCCAGGAATGTTGTAAAATATTACATCCCAGAAGTTAGGTTGCTTTGGGTTAGGATATACAACGTTATAGACGTATATAATGTCCCCATCGAGAAGCAGGCGACGACACGACAGGAATGTTGTAAAATATTACATCCGAGATGTTAGGTTGCCTTAGGCTAGGATATATAACGTTATAGACGTATATAATGTCCCCATCCAGAAGTAGGTGACGACACACCAGGAATGTTGTACAATATTACATCCGATATGTTAGGTTGCCTTAGCTTGGGATGTACAACGTTATAGATGTATATAATGTCCCCATCCAGAAGTAGGTGACGACACACCAGGAATGTTGTACAATATTACATGCGACATGTTAGGTTGCCTTAGGCTAGGATATCTAACCTTATAGACGTATATAATGTTACCACCGAGAACTACGGGCCGACACGACAGGAATGATGTAAAATATTACATTCGACATGTTAGGTCGCCTTAGGCTAGGATATATAACGTTGTAGACGTATATAATATTCCCACCGAGAAATAGGGGCCGACGCGTCAGGAATGTTGTAAAATATTACATCCCAGATGTTAGGTTGCGTTAGGTTAGGATATACAACGTTATAGACGTATATAATCTCCCCATCGAGAAGCAGGCGACGACACGCCAGAATGTTGTAAAATATTACATCCGAGATGTTAGGTTGTGATATATAACGTTATAGACGTATATAATATTCCCACCGAGAAGTAGGGACCGACATGCCAGGAATGTTGTAAAATATTACATCCGATATGTTAGGTTGCCTTAGGTTAGGATGTACAACGTTATAGATGTATATAATGTCCCCATCCAGAAGTAGGTGACGACACGCCAGGAATGTTGTACAATATTACATGCGACATGTTAGGTTGCCTTAGGCTAGGATATCTAACCTTATAGACTTATATAATGTTACCACCGAGACGTGGGGACCGACATGCCAGGAATGTTGTAAAATATTACATCCCAGAAGTTAGGTTGCTTTGGGTTAGGTTATACAACGTTATAGACGTATATAATGTCCCCATCGAGAAGCAGGCGACGACACGCCAGGTATGTTATAAAATATTACACACGAGTTGTTAGGTTGCTTTAGGTTAGGATATATATCGTTATAGACTTATATAATGTTCCCACCCAGACGTGGGGACCGACATGCCAGGAATGTTGCAAAATATTACTTCCCAGAAGTTAGGTTGCTTTGGGTTAGGATATACAACGTTATAGACGTATATAATGTCCCCATCGAGAAGCAGGCGACGACACGCCAGGAATGTTGTAAAATATTACATCCGAGATGTTAGGTTGCCTTAGGCTAGGATATATAACGTTATAGACGTATATAATGTCCCCATCCAGAAGTAGGTGACGACACACCAGGAATGTTGTACAATATTACATCCGATATGTTAGGTTGCCTTAGCTTGGGATGTACAACGTTATAGATGTATATAATGTCCCCATCCAGAAGTAGGTGACGACACACCAGGAATGTTGTACAATATTACATGCGACATGTTAGGTTGCCTTAGGCTAGGATATCTAACCTTATAGACGTATATAATGTTACCACCGAGAACTACGGGCCGACACGGCAGGAATGATGTAAAATATTACATTCGACATGTTAGGTCGCCTTAGGCTAGGATATATAACGTTGTAGACGTATATAATATTCCCACCGAGAAATAGGGGCCGACGCGTCAGGAATGTTGTAAAATATTACATCCCAGATGTTAGGTTGCGTTAGGTTAGGATATACAACGTTATAGACGTATATAATGTCCCCTTTGTGATGCAGGCGACGACACGCCAGAATGTTGTAAAATATTACATTCGACATGTTAGGTTGCCTTAGGCTAGGATATATAACGTTTTAGACGTATATAATATTCCCACCGAGAAATAGGCGCCGAAGCGTCAGGAATGTTGTAAAATATTACATCCGATATGTTAGGTTGCCTTAGGTTAGGATGTACAACGTTATAGATGTATATAATGTCCCCATCCAGAAGTAGGTGACGACACGCCAGGAATGTTGTACAATATTACATGCGACATGTTAGGTTGCCTTAGGCTAGGATATCTAACCTTATAGACTTATATAATGTTACCACCGAGAACTACGGGCCGACACGTCAGGAATGATGTAAAATATTACACCCCAGATGTTAGGTTCCCTTAGGTCAGGATATACAACGTTATAGACGTATAGAATGTCCACACCGAGATGTAGGGACCGACATGCCAGGAATGTTCTAAAATATTACATCCGAGTTATTAGGTTGCTTTAGGTTAGGATATATATCGTTATAGACTTATATAATGTTCCCACCGAGACGTGGGGCCGACATGCCAGGAATGTTGTAAAATATTACATCCCAGAAGTTAGGTGGCTTTGGGTTAGGATATACAACGTTATAGACGTATATAATGTCCCCATCGAGAAGCAGGCGACGACACGACAGGAATGTTGTAAAATATTACATCCGAGATGTTAGGTTGCCTTAGGCTAGGATATATAACGTTATAGACGTATATAATGTCCCCATCCAGAAGTAGGTGACGACACACCAGGAATGTTGTACAATATTACATCCGATATGTTAGGTTGCCTTAGCTTGGGATGTACAACGTTATAGATGTATATAATGTCCCCATCCAGAAGTAGGTGACGACACACCAGGAATTTTGTACAATATTACATGCGACATGTTAGGTTGCCTTAGGCTGGGATATCTAACCTTATAGACGTATATAATGTTACCACCGAGAACTACGGGCCGACACGACAGGAATGATGTAAAATATTACATTCGACATGTTAGGTCGCCTTAGGCTAGGATATATAACGTTGTAGACGTATATAATATTCCCACCGAGAAATAGGGGCCGACGCGTCAGGAATGTTGTAAAATATTACATCCCAGATGTTAGGTTGCGTTAGGTTAGGATATACAACGTTATAGACGTATATAATGTCCCCTTTGTGATGCAGGCGACGACACGCCAGAATGTTGTAAAATATTACATTCGACATGTTAGGTTGCCTTAGGCTAGGATATATAACGTTTTAGACGTATATAATATTCCCACCGAGAAATAGGCGCCGAAGCGTCAGGAATGTTGTAAAATATTACATCCGATATGTTAGGTTGCCTTAGGTTAGGATGTACAACGTTATAGATGTATATAATGTCCCCATCCAGAAGTAGGTGACGACACGCCAGGAATGTTGTACAATATTACATGCGACATGTTAGGTTGCCTTAGGCTAGGACATCTAACCTTATAGACTTATATAATGTTACCACCGAGACGTGGGGACCGACATGCCAGGAATGTTGTAAAATATTACATCCCAGAAGTTAGGTTGCTTTGGGTTAGGTTATACAACGTTATAGACGTATATAATGTCCCCATCGAGAAGCAGGCGACGACACGCCAGGTATGTTATAAAATATTACACACGAGTTGTTAGGTTGCTTTAGGTTAGGATATATATCGTTATAGACTTATATAATGTTCCCACCCAGACGTGGGGACCGACATGCCAGGAATGTTGCAAAATATTACTTCCCAGAAGTTAGGTTGCTTTGGGTTAGGATATACAACGTTATAGACGTATATAATGTCCCCATCGAGAAGCAGGCGACGACACGCCAGGAATGTTGTAAAATATTACATCCGAGATGTTAGGTTGCCTTAGGCTAGGATATATAACGTTATAGACGTATATAATGTCCCCATCCAGAAGTAGGTGACGACACACCAGGAATGTTGTACAATATTACATCCGATATGTTAGGTTGCCTTAGCTTGGGATGTACAACGTTATAGATGTATATAATGTCCCCATCCAGAAGTAGGTGACGACACACCAGGAATGTTGTACAATATTACATGCGACATGTTAGGTTGCCTTAGGCTAGGATATCTAACCTTATAGACGTATATAATGTTACCACCGAGAACTACGGGCCGACACGGCAGGAATGATGTAAAATATTACATTCGACATGTTAGGTCGCCTTAGGCTAGGATATATAACGTTGTAGACGTATATAATATTCCCACCGAGAAATAGGGGCCGACGCGTCAGGAATGTTGTAAAATATTACATCCCAGATGTTAGGTTGCGTTAGGTTAGGATATACAACGTTATAGACGTATATAATGTCCCCTTTGTGATGCAGGCGACGACACGCCAGAATGTTGTAAAATATTACATTCGACATGTTAGGTTGCCTTAGGCTAGGATATATAACGTTTTAGACGTATATAATATTCCCACCGAGAAATAGGCGCCGAAGCGTCACGAATGTTGTAAAATATTACATCCGATATGTTAGGTTGCCTTAGGTTAGGATGTACAACGTTATAGATGTATATAATGTCCCCATCCAGAAGTAGGTGACGACACGCCAGGAATGTTGTACAATATTACATGCGACATGTTAGGTTGCCTTAGGCTAGGATATCTAACCTTATAGACTTATATAATGTTACCACCGAGAACTACGGGCCGACACGTCAGGAATGATGTAAAATATTACACCCCAGATGTTAGGTTCCCTTAGGTCAGGATATACAACGTTATAGACGTATAGAATGTCCACACCGAGATGTAGGGACCGACATGCCAGGAATGTTCTAAAATATTACATCCGAGTTATTAGGTTGCTTTAGGTTAGGATATATATCGTTATAGACTTATATAATGTTCCCACCGAGACGTGGGGCCGACATGCCAGGAATGTTGTAAAATATTACATCCCAGAAGTTAGGTGGCTTTGGGTTAGGATATACAACGTTATAGACGTATATAATGTCCCCATCGAGAAGCAGGCGACGACACGACAGGAATGTTGTAAAATATTACATCCGAGATGTTAGGTTGCCTTAGGCTAGGATATATAACGTTATAGACGTATATAATGTCCCCATCCAGAAGTAGGTGACGACACACCAGGAATGTTGTACAATATTACATCCGATATGTTAGGTTGCCTTAGCTTGGGATGTACAACGTTATAGATGTATATAATGTCCCCATCCAGAAGTAGGTGACGACACACCAGGAATGTTGTACAATATTACATGCGACATGTTAGGTTGCCTTAGGCTGGGATATCTAACCTTATAGACGTATATAATGTTACCACCGAGAACTACGGGCCGACACGACAGGAATGATGTAAAATATTACATTCGACATGTTAGGTCGCCTTAGGCTAGGATATATAACGTTGTAGACGTATATAATATTCCCACCGAGAAATAGGGGCCGACGCGTCAGGAATGTTGTAAAATATTACATCCCAGATGTTAGGTTGCGTTAGGTTAGGATATACAACGTTATAGACGTATATAATGTCCCCTTTGTGATGCAGGCGACGACACGCCAGAATGTTGTAAAATATTACATTCGACATGTTAGGTTGCCTTAGGCTAGGATATATAACGTTTTAGACGTATATAATATTCCCACCGAGAAATAGGCGCCGAAGCGTCAGGAATGTTGTAAAATATTACATCCGATATGTTAGGTTGCCTTAGGTTAGGATGTACAACGTTATAGATGTATATAATGTCCCCATCCAGAAGTAGGTGACGACACGCCAGGAATGTTGTACAATATTACATGCGACATGTTAGGTTGCCTTAGGCTAGGATATCTAACCTTATAGACTTATATAATGTTACCACCGAGAACTACGGGCCGACACGTCAGGAATGATGTAAAATATTACACCCGAGATGTTAGGTTCCCTTAGGTTAGGATATACAACGTTATAGACGTATAGAATGTTCCCACCGAGAAGTAGGGACCGACATGCCAGGAATGTTGTAAAATATTACATCCGAAATGTTAGGATCCCTTAGGTTAGGATATACAACGTTATAGACGTATAGAATGTCCCCACCGAGACGTAGGGACCGACATGCCAGGAATGTTCTAAAATATTACATCCGAGTTGTTAGGTTGCTTTAGGACAGGATATATATCGTTATAGACTTATATAATGTTCCCACCGAGACGTGGGGACCGACATGCCAGGAATGTTGTAAAATATTACATCCCAGAAGTTAGGTTGCTTTGGGTTAGGATATACAACGTTATAGACGTATATAATGTCCCCATCGAGAAGCAGGCGACGACACGCCAGATATGTTATAAAATATTACACACGAGTTGTTAGGTTGCTTTAGGTTAGGATATATAACGTTATAGACCTATATAATATTCCCACCGAGAAATAGGGGCCGACGCGTCAGGAATGTTGTAAAATATTACATCCGATATGTTAGGTTGCCTTAGGTTAGGATGTACAACGTTATAGATGTATATAATGTCCCCATCCAGAAGTAGGTGACGACACGCCAGGAATGTTGTACAATATTACATGCGACATGTTAGGTTGCCTTAGGCTAGGATATTTAACCTTACAGACTTATATAATGTTACCACCGAGAACTACGGGCCGACACGTCAGGAATGATGTAAAATATTACACCCGAGATGTTAGGTTCCCTTAGGTTAGGATATACAACGTTATAGACGTATAGAATGTTCCCACCGAGAAGTAGGGTCCGACATGCCAGGAATGTTGTAAAATATTACATCCGAAATGTTAGGATCCCTTAGGTTAGGATATACAACGTTGTAGACGTATAGAATGTCCCCACCGAGATGTAGGGACCGACATGCCAGGAATGTTCTAAAATATTACATCCGAGTTGTTAGGTTGCTTTAGGACAGGATATATATCGTTATAGACTTAGATAATGTTCCCACCGAGACGTGGGAACCGACATGCCAGGAATGTTGTAAAATATTACATCCCAGAAGTTAGGTTGCTTTGGGTTAGGATATACAACGTTATAGACGTATAGAATGTTCCCACCGAGATGTATGGACCGACATGCCAGGAATGTTGTAAAATATTACACACGAGTTGTTAGGTTGCTTTAGGTTAGGATATATATCGTTATAGACTTATATAATGTTCCTATCGAGACGTGGGGACCGACATGCCTGGAATGTTGTAAAATATTACACCCCAGAAGTTAGGTTGCTTTGGGTTAGGATATACAACGTTATAGACGTATATAATGTCCCCATCGAGAAGCAGGCGACGACACGCCAGGAATGTTGTAAAATATTACATCCGAGATGTTAGGTTGCCTTAGGTTAGGATATACAACGTTATAGATGTTTATAATGTCCCCATCGCGAAGTAGGCGACGACACGCCAGGAATGTTGTAAAATATTACTTTCGACATGTTAGGTTGCCTTATGCTAGGATATGTAACGTTATAGACGTATATAATGTTCACACCGTGAAATAGGGGCCGACGCGTCAGGAATGTTGTAAAATATTACATCCCAGATGTTAGGTTGCGTTAGGTTAGGATATAGAACGTTATAGACGTATATAATGTCCCCTTCGAGAAGCAGGCGACGACACGCCAGAATGTTGTAAATTATTAAATTCGACATGTTGGGTTGCCTTAGGCTAGGATATATAACGTTATAGACGTATATAATATTCCCACCGAGAAATAGGGGCCGACGCGTCAGGAATGTTGCAAAATATTACACCCGAAATGTTAGGTTCCCTTAGGTTAGGATATACAACGTTATAGACGTATAGAATGTCCACACCGAGATGTAGGGACCGACATGCCAGGAATGTTCTAAAATATTACATCCGAGTTGTTAGGTTGCTTTAGGTTAGGATATATATCGTTATAGACTTATATAATGTTCCCACCGAGACATGGGGACCGACATGCCAGAAAGGTTGTAAAATATTACATCCCAGAAGATAGGTTGCTTTGGGTTAGGATATACAACGTTATAGACGTATATAATGTCCCCTTCGAGAAGAAGGCGACGACACGCCAGAATGTTGTAAAATATTACATCCGAGATGTTAGGTTCCCTTAGGTTAGGATATACAACGTTATAGACGTATCTAATGTCCCCATCGAGAAGCAGGCGACGACACGCCAGAATGTTGTAAAATATTACATCCGAGTTGTTAGGTTGCTTTAGGTTAGGACATATATCGTTATAGACGTATACAATGTTCCCACCGAGAAGTAGGGACCGACGCGTCAGGAATGTTGTAAAATAAAACAACACAGATGTTAGGTTACGTCAGGTTAGGATATACAACGTTATAGACGTATATAATGTCCCCTGCGAGAAGCAGGCGACGACACGCCAGAATGTTGTAAAATATTACATTCGACATGTTAGGTTGCCTTAGGCTAGGATATGTAACGTTATAGACGTATATAATATTCCCACCGAGAAATAGGGGCCGACGCGTCAGGAATGTTGTAAAATATTACACCCGAAATGTTAGGTTCCCTTAGGTTAGGATATACAACGTTATAGACGTATAGAATGTTCCCACCGAGATGTAGGGACCGACATGCCAGGAATGTTGTAAAATATTACATCCGAGTTGTTAGGTTGCTTTAGGTTAGGATATACAACGTAATAGACGTTTATAATGTCCCCTTCGAGAAGAAGGCGACGGCACGCCAGAATGTTGTAAAATATTACATTCGACATGTTAGGTTGCCTTAGTCTAGGATATGTAACGTTATAGATGTACATAATATTCCCACCGAGAAATAGGGGCCGACGCTCCAGGAATGTTGTAAAATATTACATCCGAGATGTTATGTTGCCTTACGTTAGGATATATAACGTTATAGACGTATATAATATTCCCAGCGAGAAATAGGGGCCGACGCGTCAGGAATGTTGTAAAATATCACACCCGAAATGTTAGGTTCCCTTAGGTTAGGATATACAACGTTATAGACGTATATAATATTCCCACTGAGAAATAGGGGCCGACGCGTCAGGAAAGTTGTAAAATATTACACCCGAGATGTTAGGTTGGCTTATGCTAGGATATCTAACGTGATAGACGTATATAATGTTCCCACCGAGAAATAGGGGCCGACGCGTCATGGTTGTTGTAAAATATTTCATCCCAGATGTTAGGTTGCGTTCCGTTAGGATATACAACGTTATAGACGTATATAATGTTCCCTTTGAGAAGCAGGCGACGACACGCCAGAATGTTGTAAAATATTACATTCGACATGTTAGGTTGCCTTAGGCTAGGATATGTAACGTTATAGACGTATATAATATTCCCCCCGAGAAATAGGGACCGACGCGTCAGGAATGTTGCAAAATATTACACCCGAAATGTTAGGTTCCCTTAGGTTAGGATATACAACGTTATAGACGTATATAATATTCCCACCGAGAAATGGGGGCCGACGCGTCAGGAATGTTGTAAAATATTACACCCGAAATGTTAGGTTCCCTTAGGTTAGGATATACAACGTTATAGACGCATAGAATGTTCCCACCGTGATGTAGGGACCGCCAGGAATGTGGTAAACTATTACATCCGAGTTGTTAGATTGCTTTAGGTTAGGATATATATCGTTATAGACTTATATAATGTTCCCACCGAGACATGGGGACCGACATGCCAGAAAGGTTGTAAAATATTACATCCCAGAAGATAGGTTGCTTTGGGTTAGGATATACAACGTTATAGACGTATATAATGTCCCCTTCGAGAAGAAGGCGACGACACGCCAGAATGTTGTAAAATATTACATCCGAGATGTTAGGTTCCCTTAGGTTAGGATATACAACGTTATAGACGTATCTAATGTCCCCATCGAGAAGCAGGCGACGACACGCCAGAATGTTGTAAAATATTACATCCGAGTTGTTAGGTTGCTTTAGGTTAGGACATATATCGTTATAGACGTATACAATGTTCCCACCGAGAAGTAGGGACCGACGCGTCAGGAATGTTGTAAAATAAAACAACACAGATGTTAGGTTACGTCAGGTTAGGATATACAACGTTATAGACGTATATAATGTCCCCTTCGAGAAGCAGGCGACGACACGCCAGAATGTTGTAAAATATTACATTCGACATGTTAGGTTGCCTTAGGCTAGGATATGTAACGTTATAGACGTATATAATATTCCCACCGAGAAATAGGGGCCGACGCGTCAGGAATGTTGTAAAATATTACACCCGAAATGTTAGGTTCCCTTAGGTTAGGATATACAACGTTATAGACGTATAGAATGTTCCCACCGAGATGTAGGGACCGACATGCCAGGAATGTTGTAAAATATTACATCCGAGTTGTTAGGTTGCTTTAGGTTAGGATATACAACGTAATAGACGTTTATAATGTCCCCTTCGAGAAGAAGGCGACGGCACGCCAGAATGTTGTAAAATATTACATTCGACATGTTAGGTTGCCTTAGTCTAGGATATGTAACGTTATAGATGTACATAATATTCCCACCGAGAAATAGGGGCCGACGCGCCAGGAATGTTGTAAAATATTACATCCGAGATGTTATGTTGCCTTACGTTAGGATATATAACGTTATAGACGTATATAATATTCCCAGCGAGAAATAGGGGCCGACGCGTCAGGAATGTTGTAAAATATCACACCCGAAATGTTAGGTTCCCTTAGGTTAGGATATACAACGTTATAGACGTATAGAATGTCCCCACCGAGATGTAGGGACCGACATGCCAGGAATGTTCTAAAATATTACCTCCGAGTTGTTAGGTTGCTTTAGGTTAGGATATATATCGTTATAGACTTATATAATGTTCCCACCAAGACGATCGGACCGACATGCCAGGAATGTTGTTAAATATTACATCCGAAATGTTAGGTTGCCTTAGGTTAGGATGTTCAACGTTATAGACGTATATAATGTCCCCATCGAGAAGCAGGCGACGACACGCCAGGAATGTTGTACAATATTACATGCGACATGTTAGGTTGCCTTAGGCTAGGATATATAACGTTATAGACGTATATAATATTCCCACCGAGAAATAGGAGCCGACGCGTCAGGAATGTTGTAAAATATTACATCCGATATGTTAGGTTGCCTTAGGCTAGGATATATAACGTTATAGACGTATATAATGTCCCCATCGGGAAGCAGGCGACGACACGCCAGGAATGTTATAAAATAGTACACACGAGTTGTTAGGTTGCTTTAGGTTAGGATATATATCGTTATAGACTTATATAATGTTCCCACCGAGACGTGGGGAACGACATGCCAGGAATGTTGTAAAATATTACATCCCAGATGTAAGGCTGCGTTAGGTTAGGATATACAACGTTATAGACGTATATAATGTCCCCTTCGAGAAGCAGGCGACGACACGCCAGAATGTTGTAAATTATTACATTCGACATGTTGGGATGCCTTAGGCTAGGATATATAACGTTATAGACGTATATAATATTCCCACCGAGAAATAGGGGCCGACGCGTCAGGAATGTTGTAAAATATTAGACCCGAGATGTTAGGTTCCCTTAGGTTAGTATATACAACGTTATAGACGTATAGAATGTCCCCACCGAGATGTAGGGACCGACATGCCAGGAATGTTCTAAAATATTACATCCGAGTTGTTAGGTAGCTTTAGGTTAGGATATATATCGTTATAGACTTATATAATGTTCCCACCGAGACGTGGGGACCGACATGCCAGGAATGTTGTAAAATATTACATCCCAGAAGTTAGGTTGCTTTGGGTTAGGATATACAACGTTATAGACGTATATAATGTCCCCATCGAGAAGCAGGCGACGACACGCCAGGAATGTTGTAAAATATTACATCCGAGATGTTAGTTTGCTTTAGCTTAGGATATATATCGTTATAGACTTATATAATATTCCCACCGAGAAATAGGGGCCGACGCGTCAGGAATGTTGTAAAATATTACACCCGAGATGTTAGGTTGCCTTATGCTAGGATATATATCGTGATAGACGTATATAATGTTCCCACCGAGAAATAGGGGCCGACGCGTCATGGTTGTTGTAAAATATTACATCCCAGACATTAGGTTGCGTTGGGTTAGGATATACAACGTTATAGACGTGTATCATGTCCCCTTTGAGAAGCAGGCGACGACACGCCAGAATGTTGTAAAATATTACATTCGACATGTTAGGTTGCCTTAGGCTAGGATATGTAACGTTATAGACGTATATAATATTCCCCCCGAGAAATAGGGACCGACGCGTCAGGAATGTTGCAAAATATTACACCCGAAATGTTAGGTTCCCTTAGGTTAGGATATACAACGTTATAGACGTATATAATATTCCCACCGAGAAATAGGGGCCGACGCGTCAGGAATGTTGTAAAATATTACACCCGAAATGTTAGGTTCCCTTAGGTTAGGATATACAACGTTATAGACGTATAGAATGTTCCCACCGAGATGTAGGGACCGACATGCCAGGAATGTTCTAAAATAGTACATACGAGTTGTTTGGTTGCTTTAGGTTTGGATATATATCGTTATAGACTTATATAATGTTCCCGCCGAGACGTGGGGACCGACATGCCAGGAATGTTGTAAAATATTACATCCCAGAAGTTTGGTTGCTTTGGGTTAGGATATACAACGTTATAGACGTATATAATGTCCCCATCAAGAAGAAGGCGACGACACGCCAGAATGTTGTAAAATATTACATTCGACATGTTAGGTTGCCTTAGGCTAGGATATATAACGTTATAGACGTATATAATATTCCCACCGAGAAATAGGGGCCGACGCGTCAGGAATGTTGTAAAATATTACACCCGAGATGTTAGGTTGGCTTATGCTAGGATATCTAACGTGATAGACGTATATAATGTTCCCACCGAGGAATAGGGGCCGACGCGTCATGGTTGTTGTAAAATATTTCATCCCAGATGTTAGGTTGCGTTCGGTTAGGATATACAACGTTATAGACGTATATAATGTTCCCTTTGAGAAGCAGGCGACGACACGCCAGAATGTTGTAAAATATTACATTCGACATGTTAGGTTGCCTTAGGCTAGGATATGTAACGTTATAGACGTATATAATATTCCCACCGAGAAATAGGGGCCGACGCGTCAGGAATGTTGTAAAATATTACACCCGAAATGTTAGGTTCCCTTAGGTTCGGATATACAACGTTATAGACGTATAGAATGTTCCCACCGAGATGTAGGGACCGACATGCCAGGAATGTTGTAAAATATTACATCCGAGTTGTTAGGTTGCTTTAGGTTAGGATATACAACGTAATAGACGTTTATAATGTCCCCTTCGAGAAGAAGGCGACGACACGCCAGAATGTTGTAAAATATTACATTCGACATGTTAGGTTGCCTTAGTCTAGGATATGTAACGTTATAGATGTACATAATATTCCCACCGAGAAATAGGGGCCGACGCGCTAGGAATGTTGTAAAATATTACATCCGAGATGTTATGTTGCCTTACGTTAGGATATATAACGTTACAGACGTATATAATATTCCCAGCGAGAAATAGGGGCCGACGCGTCAGGAATGTTGTAAAATATCACACCCGAAATGTTAGGTTCCCTTAGGTTAGGATATACAACGTTATAGACGTATAGAATGTCCCCAACGAGATGTAGGGACCGACAAGCCAGGAATGTTCTAAAATATTACCTCCGAGTTGTTAGGTTGCTTTAGCTTGGGATATATATCGTTATAGACTTATATAATGTTCCCACCAAGACGTGGGGGCCGACGCGTCAGGAATGTTGTAAAATATTACATCCCAGAAGTTAGGTTGCTTTGGGTTAGGATATACAACGTTATAGACGTATATAATGTCCCCATCGAGAAGCAGGCGACGACAGGCCAGAATGTTGTAAAATATTACATTCGACATGTTAGGTTGCCTTAGGCTAGGATATGTAACGTTATAGACGTATGTAATATTCCCACCGAGAAATAGGGGCCGACGCGTCAGGAATGTTGTAAAATATTACACCCGAAATGTTAGGTTCCCTTAGGTTAGGATATACAACGTTATAGACGTATAGAATGTTCCCACCAAGAAATAGGGGCCGACGCGTCAGGAATGTTGTAAAATATTACACCCGAGATGTTAGGTTCCCTTAGGTTAGCATATACAACGTTATAGACGTATATAATGTTCCCACCGAGAAGTAGGGACCGACATGCCAGGAATGTTGTAAAATATTACATCCGAGATGTTAGCTTGCTTTAGGTTAGGATATATATTGTTATAGACTTATATAATGTTCCCACCGAGACGTGGGGACCGACATGCCAGGAATGTTGCAAAATATTACATCAGAGAAGTTAGGTTGCTTTGGGTTAGGATATACAACGTTATAGACGTATATAATGTCCCCATCGAGAAGCAGGCGACGACACGCCAGGAATGTTGTAAAATATTACATCCGAGATGTTATGTTTCCTTACGTTAGGATATATAACGTTATAGACGTATATAATACTCTTACCGAGAAATAGGGGCCGACGCGTCAGGAATGTTGTAAAATATCACACCCGAAATGTTAGGTTCCCTTAGGTTAGGATATACAACGTTATAGACGTATAGAATGTCCCCACCGAGATGTAGGGACCGACATGCCAGGAATGTTCTAAAATATTACCTCCGAGTTGTTAGGTTGCTTTAGGTTAGGATATATATCGTTATAGACTTATATAATGTTCCCACCAAGACGATCGGACCGACATGCCAGGAATGTTGTTAAATATTACATCCGAAATGTTAGGTTGCCTTAGGTTAGGATGTTCAACGTTATAGACGTATATAATGTCCCCATCGAGAAGCAGGCGACGACACGCCAGGAATGTTGTACAATATTACATGCGACATGTTAGGTTGCCTTAGGCTAGGATATATAACGTTATAGACGTATATAATATTCCCACCGAGAAATAGGGGCCGACGCGTCAGGAATGTTGTAAAATATTACACCCGAAATGTTAGGTTCCCTTAGGTTAGGATATACAACGTTATAGACGTATAGAATGTTCCCACCGAGATGTAGGGACCGACATGCCAGGAATGTTCTAAAATAGTACATACGAGTTGTTTGGTTGCTTTAGGTTTGGATATATATCGTTATAGACTTATATAATGTTCCCGCCGAGACGTGGGGACCGACATGCCAGGAATGTTGTAAAATATTACATCCCAGAAGTTTGGTTGCTTTGGGTTAGGATATACAACGTTATAGACGTATATAATGTCCCCATCAAGAAGAAGGCGACGACACGCCAGAATGTTGTAAAATATTACATTCGACATGTTAGGTTGCCTTAGGCTAGGATATATAACGTTATAGACGTATATAATATTCCCACCGAGAAATAGGGGCCGACGCGTCAGGAATGTTGTAAAATATTACACCCGAGATGTTAGGTTGGCTTATGCTAGGATATCTAACGTGATAGACGTATATAATGTTCCCACCGAGAAATAGGGGCCGACGCGTCATGGTTGTTGTAAAATATTTCATCCCAGATGTTAGGTTGCGTTCGGTTAGGATATACAACGTTATAGACGTATATAATGTTCCCTTTGAGAAGCAGGCGACGACACGCCAGAATGTTGTAAAACATTACATTCGACATGTTAGGTTGCCTTAGGCTAGGATATGTAACGTTATAGACGTATATAATATTCCCCCCGAGAAATAGGGACCGACGCGTCAGGAATGTTGCAAAATATTACACCCGAAATGTTAGGTTCCCTTAGGTTAGGATATACAACGTTATGGACGTATATAATATTCCCACCGTGATGTAGGGACCGCCAGGAATGTGGTAAACTATTACATCCGAGTTGTTAGATTGCTTTAGGTTAGGATATATATCGTTATAGACTTATATAATGTTCCCACCGAGACATGGGGACCGACATGCCAGAAAGGTTGTAAAATATTACATCCGAGATGTTAGGTTGCTTTAGGTTAGGATATATATCGTTATAGACGCATATAATGTCCATATCGAGACGTGGGGACCGACACGCCAGAATGTTGTAAAATATTACATCCGAGATGTTAGGTTGCCTTAGGCTAGGATATATAACGTTATTGACGTATATAATGTGCACACCGAGAAATAAGGGCCGACGCGTCAGGAATGTTGTAAAATATTACATCCCAGATATTAGGTTGCGTTAGGTTAGGATATACAACGTTATAGACGTATATAATGTCCCCTTCGAGAAGCAGGCGACGACACGCCAGGAATGTTGTAAAACATTTCATCCGAGATGTTAGGTTGCCTTAGGCTAGGACATACTCCGTTATAGACGTACACAATGTTCCCACCGAGAAGTAGGGACCGACGCGTCAGGAATGCTGTAAAATATTACATCCGAGATGTTAGGTTGCGTTAGGTTAGGATATACAACGTAATACACGTATATAATGTCCCCTTCGAGAAGAAGGCGACGACACGCCAGAATGTTGTAAAATATTACATTCGACATGTTAGGTTGCCTTAGTCTAGGATATGTAACGTTATAGACGTATATAATATGCCCACCGAGAAATAGGGGCCGACGCGCCACGAATGTTGTAAAATATTACACTCGAAATGTTAGGTTCCCTTAGGTTAGGATATACAACGTTATAGACGTATAGAATGTTCCCACCGAGATGTAGGGACTGCCAGGAATGTGGTAAACTATTACATCCGAGTTGTTAGGTTGCTTTAGGTTAGGATATATATCGTTATATACTTATATAATGTTCCCACCGAGACGTGGCGACCGACATGCCAGAATGGTTGTAAAATATTACATCCCAGAAGATAGGTTGCTTTGGGTTAGGATATACAACGTTATAGACGTATATAATGTCCCCATCGAGAGGCTGGCGACGACACGCCAGAATGTTGTAAAATATTACATCCGAGATGTTAGGTTCGCTTAGGTTAGGATATACAACGTTATAGACGTATCTAATGTGCCCATCGAGAAGCAGGCGACGACACGCCAGAATGTTGTAAAATATTACATCCGATATGTTAGGTTGCCTTAGGCTAGGATATGTAACGTGATAGACGTATATAATGTTCCCACCGAGAAATAGGGGCCGACGCGTCAGGAATGTTGTAAAATATTACATCCCAGATGTTAGGTTACGTCAGGTTGGGATATACAACGTTATAGACGTATATAATGTCCCCTTCGAGAAGCAGGCGACGACACGCCAGAATGTTGTAAAATATTACATTCGACATGTTAGGTCTCCTTAGGCTAGGATATGTAACGTTATAGACGTATATAATATTCCCACCGAGAATTAGGGGCCGACGCGTCAGGAATGTTGTAAAATATTACACCCGAAATGTTAGGTTCCCTTAGGTTAGGATATACAACGTTATAGCCGTATAGAAAGTTCCCACCGAGATGTAGGGACCGACATGCCAGGAATGTTGTAAAATACTACATTCGAGATGTTAGTTTGCCTTAGGTGAGGATATAAAACGTTATAGACGTATACAATGTTCCCACCGAAAAGTAGAGGCCGACCCGCCAGGAATGTTGTAAAATACAACATCCCAGATGTTAGGTTGCCTTAGGTTAGGATATATAACGTTATAGACGCATACAATGTCCCTACCGAGACGAACGAGACGACACGTACTGGATTCTGTAAAACATTACCAGCGAGCGGCTAGATGGGTTAGGGTAGGTTATATTATGTTATAGACGTATATAATGTTCCCACCGAGAAGTTGGGCCGACACGACGGGGATTCTGTAAAGCATTACCAGTGAGAGTCTAGATTGGTTAGGTTGTCTTATATTACGTTATGGACGTATATAATGTGCCCACCGAGAAGTAGGGGCCGACCCGCCAGGAATTTGGAAAATACTACATCCGAGATGTTAGGTAGCCTTAGGTTTGGATATTAAACGTTATTGACGCATATGATGTCCCCACCGAGAAGTACGGGCCGACACGACGGGGATTCTGTAAAACATTATCACCGAGGTGCAAAATGGGTTAGGTTAGGTTATATTACGATATAGACGTATATAATGTTCCCACTCAGAAGTAGGGGCCGAACCTCGTGGAATGTTGTAAAATACTGGATTCGAGATGTTAGATTGCCTTAGATTAGGATGTATAACGTTAGAGATCTATATAGTGTCCCCACCGAGAAGTACGGGACGACATGACCAGGATTCTATAAAACATTACCAGCGAGGGGCTAGATGGATTAGGTTAGGTTATATTACGTTATTGACGTATATAATGTTCCCACCGAGAAGTGGGGCCGACCTGCTCGGAATGTTGGCAAATACTACATCCGAGAAGTTATGTTGCCTTAGGTTGCGATATATAATGTTACAGACGTATATAATGTTCCCACTGAGAAGTAGGGGCCGACCCGTCTGGAATTTTTAAAATACTACAATCGAGATGTTAGGTTGCCTTAGGTTAGGGTATATAACGTTATAGACCTACATAATGACCGCACAGTGATGTACGGGACGACACGAACGAGATTCTGTAAAACATTACCAGCGAGAGTCTAAATGCGTTAGGTTAGGTTATATTAGGTTATAGACGTATATAATGTTCCTCCCGAGAAGTAGGGGCCGACCCGCCAGGAATGTTGGAAAATACTACATCCGAGATGTTAGGTTACTGAGGTTAGGATATACAACGGTATAGACGTATATAATGTCCCCACCGAGAAGTAGGGGCCGACCGGCCTGGAATGTTGTAAAATACTACATTCGAGATGTTGGGTTGCCTTAGGTTAGGATATATAACGTTATAGACGTATATAATGTCCGCACCGAGACGTACGGGACGACACGAACGGGATTCTGTAAAACATTACCACCGAGGGGCTAGATGGGTTAGGTTAGGTTATATTACGTTATGGACGTATATAATGTTCCCACCGAAAAGTAGAGGCCGATCCGCCAGGAATGTTGTGAAATACTACATTCGAGATGTTAGGTTGCCTTATGGTAATATATACAACGTTATAGACGTATATAGTGTCCCCACCGAGAAGTACGGGCCGACACGACAGGGATTCTGTAAAACATTACCAGCGAGGGACTAGATGGGTTAGGTTAGTTTATATTACGTTATAGACGTATATAATGTTCCCACCGAGAAGTGGGGCCGACCCGACAGGAATGTTGTGAAATACTACATTCGAGATGTTAGGTTGCCTTATGGTAATATATACAACGTTATAGACGTATATAATGTGCCCACCGAGGTTTAGGGGCCGACCCGCCAGGAATGTTGGAAAATACTACATCCGAGATGTTAAGTTGCCTTAGGTTAGTATGTATAACGTTATAAACGTATATAATGTCCCCATCGAGAAGTACGGGACGACACGACCGGGATTCTGTAAAACATTACCAGCGAGATGCTAGATGGGTTAGGTTAGGTTATATTACGTTATAGACGTATATAATGTTCCCAGCGAGAAGTGGGGCTGACCTGCCAGGAATGTTGTGAAATACAACATTCGAGATATTAGGTTGCCTTAGGTTAGGATATATAACGTTATAGACGTATATAATGTCCGCACCGTGACGTACGGGGCGACACGAACGGGATTCCGTAAAACATTACCAGCGAGGGTCTAGATGGGTTAGATTAGGTTCTATTACGTTATAGACGTATATAATATTCCCACGGAGAAGTAGGGGCCGACGTGCCAGGAATGTAGTAAAATATTACATCCGAGATGTTAGGTTGCCTTAGGTTAGGATATATAACGTTATAGACGTATAGAATGTTCCTACCGAGGCGTAGTGACCGACATGCCAGGAATGTCGTAAAATATTACATCCAAGATGTCAGGTTGCCTTAGGTTAGGATATACAACGTTATAGATGTATATAATGTCCCCATCGAGAAGTAGGCGACGACACGCCAGGAATGTTGTAAAATATTACATTCGACATGTTAGGTTGGCTTAGGTTAGGATATACAACGATATAGATGTATATAAGGTCCCCACCGAGAAATAGGGGCCGACGCGTCAGGAATGTTGTCAAATATTACATCCGAGATGTTAGGTTGCCTTAGGCTAGGATATATAACGTTATAGACGTATATAATGTTACCACCGAGACGTAGTGACCAACATGCCAGGAATGTTGTAAAATATTACATCCCAGATGTTAGGTTGCCTTAGGTTAGGATATACAGCGTTATAGACGTATATAATGTCCCCACCGAGAAGTACGGTCGGACACGCCAGGAATGCTGCAAAATATTACATCCGAGATGTTAGGTTGCCTTAGGTTAGGATATATACCGTTACAGTCGTATGTAATGTTACCGCCGAGAACTACGGGCCGACACGGCGGGAATGATGTAAAACATTACATTCGACATGTTAGTTCGCGTTAGGCTAGGATATATAACGCTATAGACGTATATAATGTTCCCACCGAGAAATAGGGGCCGACACGCCAGGCATGTTGCCAACTATTACGTCCGAGATGTTCGGTTCCCTTTGGTTAGGCTATACAACGTTATAGACGTATATAATGTTCCCACCGAGACGTAGTGACCGACATGCCAGGAATGTTGTAAAATATTACATCCGAGATGTTAGGTTGCCTTAGGTTAGGATATACAAGGTTATAGATGTATATAATGTCCCCATCGAGAAGTAGGCGACGACACGCCAGGAATCTTGTAAAATATTACATTCGACATGTTTAGTTGCCTTAGGCTAGGATATACAACGTTATAGATGTATATAATGTCCCCATCGAGAAGTAGGCGACGACACGCCAGGAATGTCGTAAAATATTACATTCGACATGTTAGGTTGGCTTAGGTTAGGATATACAACGATACAGATGTATATAAGGTCCCCACCGAGAAATATGGGCCGACGCGTCAGGAATGTTGTCAAATATTACATCCGAGATGTTAGGTTGCCTTAGGATAGGATATATAACGTTATAGACGTATATAATGTTACCACCGAGAACTACGGGTCGAAATGCCAGGAATGTTGTAAAATATTACATCCGAGATGTTAGGTTGCCTTAGGCTAGGATATATACCGTTATAGTCGTATGTAATGTTACCACCGAGAACTACGGGCCGACACGGAGTGAATGATGTAAAATATTACATTCGACATGTTAGGCCGCCATAGGCTAGGATATATAACGCTATAGACGTATATAATGTTCCCACCGAGAAATAGGGGCCGACAAGCCAGGAATGTTGCCACCTATTACATCCGAGATGTTAGGTTGCCTTAGGCTACGATATATACCGTTATAGTCGTATGTAATGTTACCACCGAGAACTACGGGCCGACACGGAGGGAATGATGTAAAATATTACATTCGACATGTTAGGTCGCCATAGGGTAGGATATATAACGCTATAGACGTATATAATGTTCCCACCGAGAAATAGGGGCCGACACGCCAGAAATGTTGCCAACTATTACGTCCGAGATGTTAGGTTGCCTTAGGTTAGCATATATATCGTTATAGACGTATATAATGTCCCCACCGAGACGTAGGGACCGACATGCCAGCAATGTTGTAAAATATTACACCCGAGATGTTAGGTTCCCTTAGGTTAGGATATACAACGTTATAGACGTATAGAATGTTCCGACCGCGACGTACGGTCCGACACGCCAGGAATGTTGTCAAATATTACATCCGAGATGTTAGGTTGCCTTAGGCTACGATATATACCGTTATAGCCGTATGTAATGTTACCACCGAGAACTACGGGCCGACACGGAGGGAATGATGTAAAATATTACATTCGACATGTTAGGTCGCCATAGGGTAGGATATATAACGCTATAGACGTATATAATGTTCCCACCGAGAAATAGGGGCCGACACGCCAGGAATGTTGCCAACTATTACGTCCGAGATGTTAGGTTGCCTTAGGTTAGGATATATATCGTTATAGACGTATATAATGTCCCCACCGAGACGTAGGGACCGACATGCCAGCAATGTTGTAAAATATTACACCCGAGATGTTAGGTTCCCTTAGGTTAGGATATACAACGTTATAGACGTATAGAATGTTCCGACCGCGACGTACGGTCCGACACGCCAGGAATGTTGTCAAATATTACATCCGAGATGTTGGGTTACCTTAGGTTAGGATATACAACGTTATAGACGTATATAACGTTCCCACCGAGACGTAGTGACCGACATGCCAGGAATGTTGTAAAATATTACATCCAAGACGTTATGTTGCCTTACGTTAGGATATATAACGTTATAGACGTATATAATGTTCCCACCGAAAAGTAGGAGCCGACGCGCCAGGAATGATGTAAAATATTACATCCGAGATGTTAGGTTGCTGCAGGTTAGGATATATATCGTTATAGACGTATATAATGTTCCTACCGAGACGTGGGGACCGGCATGCCAGGAATCTTGTAAAATATTACATCCCAGATGTTAGGTTGCTTAGGTTAGGATATACAACGTTATAGACGTATATAATGTCCCCATCGAGAAGCAGGCGACGACGTGTCAGGAATGTTGTAAAACATTACACCCGAGATGTTAGGTTCCCTTAGGTTAGGATATATATCGTTATAGACGTATATAGTGTCCCCATCGAGAAACAGCTGACGACACGACAGGAATGTTGTAAAATATTACATCCGAGATGTTATATTGCCTTACGTTAGGATATACAACGTTATAGACGTATATAATGTCCCTATCGTGAAGTAGGTGCCGTAGCGCCAGGATCGTTCTAAAATATTACGGTAGAGAGGTAAGGTTGCCTTAGATTATGATATATAACGTTACAGACGTATATAATGTTCCCACCGAGAAGTACGGGCCGACACGCAAGGAATGTTATCAACTATTACATCCGAGATGTTAGCTTGCCTTAGGTTAGGATATACAACGTTATAGACGTATATAATGTCCCTATCGGGAAGTAGGTGCCGTAGCGCCAGGATTGTTCTAAAATATTACGGTACAGAGGTAAGGTTGCCTTAGGTTATGATATATAACGTTACAGACGTATATAATGTTCCCACCGAGAAGTAGGGAACGACATGCCAGGAATGTTGTAAAATATTACATCCGAGATGTTAGGTTGCTTTAGGTTAGGATATGTATCGTTATAGACGTATATAATGTCCAGATCGAGACGTGGGGACCGACAAGCCAGAATGGTGTAAAATATTATATCCGATATGTTAGGTTGCCTTAGGCTAGGATATATACCGTTATAGACGTATACAATGTCCCCATCGAGAAGTAGGCGACGACACGCCATGAATGATGTAAAATATAACACACGACATGTTAGGTCGCGTTAGTCTAGGATACATAACGTTATAGACGTATATAATGTTCCAACAGAGAAGTACGGGCCTACACGCCAGGAATGTTGTCAACTATTACATCCGAGATGTTAGGTTGCCTTAGGTTAGGATATATATCGTTATAGACGTATATAATGTTCCTACCGAGAAGTACGGGCCTACACGCCAGGAATGTTGTCAACTATTACATCCGAGATGTTAGGTTGCCTTAGGCTAGAACATATATCGTTATAGACGTATACAATGTTCCCACCGAGAAGTAGGGACCGACATGCCAGGAATGTTGTAAAATATTACATTCGACATGTTAGGTCGCCTTAGGCTAGGATATATAACGTTATAGACGTATATAATGTTCCGACCGAGAAGTACGGGCGGACACGCGAGGAATGTTGTCAAATATTACTTCCGAGATGTTAGGTTGCCTTAGGTTAGGATATACAACGATATAGACGTATATAATGTCCCCATCGAGAAGTAGGAGCCGTCACGCCAGGAATGTTGTAAAATATTACGGTAGAGATGTTAGGTTGCCTTAGGTTATAATATATAACGTTATAGACGTATATAATGTTCCCACCGAGAAATAGGGGCCGACGCGTCAGGAATGTTGTAAAATATTACACCCGAGATGTTAGGTTCCCTTAGGTTAGGATATACAACGTTATAGACATATAGAATGTTCCCACCGAGACGTAGGTACCGACATGCCAGGAATGTTGTAAAATAATACATCCCAGATTTTAGGTTGCCTTAGGTTAGGATATACAACGTTATAGACGTATATAATGTCCCCATCCAGAAGTAGGCTATGACACGCCAGGAATGTTGTAAAATATTACATCCCAGATGTTAGGTTGCGTTAGGTTAGAATATACAACGTTATAGACGTATATAATGTCCCCATCGAGAAGCAGGCGACGACACGACAGGAATGTTGTAAAATATTACATTCGACATGTTAGGTTGCCTTAGGCTAGCATATATATCGTTATAGACGTATACAATGTTCCCACCGAGAAGTAAGGACCGACATGCCAGGAATGCTGTAAAATATTACACCCGAGATGTTAGGTTCCCTTAGGTTAGGACATACAACCTTATAGACGTATAGAATGTTCCGACCGAGACGTACGGGCCGACACGCCAGGAATGTTGTCAAATATTACATCCGAGATGTTAGGTTACCTTAGGTTAGGATATACAACGTTATAGATGTATATAATGTCCCCATCCAGAAGTAGGCGACGACACACCAGGAATGTTGTAAAACATTACATTCGACATGTTAGGTTGCCATAGGCTAGGATATACAACGTTATAGACGTATGCAATGTTACAACCGAGAACTACGGGCCGACACGCCAGGAATGATGTAAAATGTTACATCCGACATGTTAGGTCGCCTTAGGCTAGGATATATAAAGCTATAGACGTATATAATGTTCCCACCGAGAAATAGGTGCCAACGCGTCAGGAATGTTGTAAAATATTCCACCGGAGATGTTAGGTTGCCTTAGGTTAGGATATATATCGTTATAGACGTATACAATGTTCCCACCGAGAAGTAGGGACCGATATGCCAGGAATGTTGTAAAATATTACATCCGAGATGGTAGGTTGCCTTAGGTTAGGATATACAACGTTATAGATGTATATAATGTCCCCATCGAGAAGTAGGCGACGACACGCCAGGAATGTTGTAAAATATTACATCCGACATGTTAGGTTGCCTTAGGCTAGGATATATAACGATATAGACGTATATAATGTCCCCAGCGAGAAGCAGGCGACGACACGCCAGGAATGCTGTAAAACATTACATAAGAGATGTTAGGTTGCAATAGGCTAGGACATATATCGTTATTGACGTATACAATGTTCCCACAGAGAAGTAGGGACCGACATGCCAGGAATGTTGTACAATATTACATTCGAGATATTAGGTTTGCCTTAGGTTAGCATATACAACGTTATAGACGTATATAATGTCCCCATCGAGACGTAGTGACCGACATGCCAGGAATGTCGTAAAATATTACATCCGAGATGTCAGGTTGCCTTAGGTTAGGATATACAACGTTATAGATGTATATAATGTCCCCATCGAGAAGTAGGCGACGACACGCCAGGAATGTTGTAAAATATTACATTCGACATGTTTAGTTGCCTTAGGCTAGGATATACAACGTTATAGATGTATATAATGTCCCCATCGAGAAGTAGGCGACGACACGCCAGGAATGTCGTAAAATATTACAATCGACATGTTATGTTGGCTTAGGTTAGGATATACAACGATACAGATGTATATAAGGTCCCCACTGAGAAATATGGGCCGACGCGTCAGGAATGTTGTCAAATATTACATCCGAGATGTTAGGTTGCCTTAGGAAAGGATATATAACGTTATAGACGTATATAATGTTACCACCGAGAACTACGGGTCGAAATGCCAGGAATGTTGTAAAATATTACATCCGAGATGTTAGGTTGCCTTAGGCTAGGATATATACCGTTATAGTCGTATGTAATGTTACCACCGAGAACTACGGGCCGACACGGAGTGAATGATGTAAAATATTACATTCGACATGTTAGGTCGCCATAGGCTAGGATATATAACGCTATAGACGTATATAATGTTCCCACCGAGAAATAGGGGCCGACAAGCCAGGAATGTTGCCACCTATTACATCCGAGATGTTAGGTTGCCTTAGGCTACGATATATATCGTTATAGACGTATATAATGTCCCCACCGAGACGTAGGGACCGACATGCCAGCAATGTTGTAAAATATTACACCCGAGATGTTAGGTTCCCTTAGGTTAGGATATACAACGTTATAGACGTATAGAATGTTCCGACCGCGACGTACGGTCCGACACGCCAGGAATGTTGTCAAATATTACATCCGAGATGTTGGGTTACCTTAGGTTAGGATATACAACGTTATAGACGTATATAATGTCCCCATCGAGAAGCAGGCGACGACGTGTCAGGAATGTTGTAAAACATTACACCCGAGATGTTAGGTTCCCTTAGGTTAGGATATATATCGTTATAGACGTATATAGTGTCCCCATCGAGAAACAGGCGACGACACGACAGGAATGTTGTAAAATATTACATCCGAGATGTTATATTGCCTTACGTTAGGATATACAACGTTATAGACGTATATAATGTCCCTATCGTGAAGTAGGTGTCGTAGCGCCAGGATCGTTCTAAAATATTACGGTAGAGAGGTAAGGTTGCCTTAGGTTATGATATATAACGTTACAGACGTATATAATGTTCCCACCGAGAAGTACGGGCCGACACGCAAGGAATGTTATCAACTATTACATCCGAGATGTTAGCTTGCCTTAGGTTAGGATATACAACGTTATAGACGTATATAATGTCCCTATCGGGAAGTAGGTGCCGTAGCGCCAGGATTGTTCTAAAATATTACGGTACAGAGGTAAGGTTGCCTTAGGTTATGATATATAACGTTACAGACGTATATAATTTTCCCACCGAGAAGTAGGGAACGACATGCCAGGAATGTTGTAAAATATTACATCCGAGATGTTAGGTTGCTTTAGGTTAGGATATGTATCGTTATAGACGTATATAATGTCCAGATCGAGACGTGGGGTCCGACAAGCCAGAATGGTGTAAAATATTATATCCGATATGTTAGGTTGCCTTAGGCTAGGATACATACCGTTGTAGACGTATACAATGTCCCCATCGAGAAGTAGGCGACGACACGCCATGAATGATGTAAAATATTACACACGACATGTTAGGTCGCGCTAGTCTAGGATACATAACGTTATAGACGTATATAATGTTCCAACAGAGAAGTACGGGCCTACACGCCAGGAATGTTGTCAACTATTACATCCGAGATGTTAGGTTGCCTTAGGTTAGGATATATATCGTTATAGACGTATATAATGTTCCTACCGAGAAGTACGGGCCTACACGCCAGGAATGTTGTCAACTATTACATACGAGATGTTAGGTTGCCTTAGGCTAGGACATATATCGTTATAGACGTATACAATGTTCCCACCGAGAAGTAGGGACCGACATGCCAGGAATGTTGTAAAATATTACATTCGACATGTTAGGTCGTCTTAGGCTAGGATATATAACGTTATAGACGTATATAATGTTCCGACCGAGAAGTACGGGCGGACACGCGAGGAATGTTGTCAAATATTACTTCCGAGATGTTAGGTTGCCTTAGGTTAGGATATACAACGTTATAGACGTATATAATGTCCCCATCGAGAAGTAGGAGCCGTCACGCCAAGAATGTTGTAAAATATTACGGTAGAGATGTTAGGTTGCCTTAGGTTATAATATATAACGTTATAGACGTATATAATGTTCCCACCGAGAAATAGGGGCCGACGCGTCAGGAATGTTGTAAAATATTACACCCGAGATGTTAGGTTCCCTTAGGTTAGGATATACAACGTTATAGACATATAGAATGTTCCCACCGAGACGTAGGTACCGACATGCCAGGAATGTTGTAAAATAATACATCCCAGATTTTAGGTTGCCTTAGGTTAGGATATACAACGTTATAGACGTATATAATGTCCCCATCCAGAAGTAGGCTATGACACGCCAGGAATGTTGTAAAATATTACATCCCAGATGTTAGGTTGCGTTAGGTTAGAATATACAACGTTATAGACGTATATAATGTCCCCATCGAGAAGCAGGCGACGACACGACAGGAATGTTGTAAAATATTACATTCGACATGTTAGGTTGCCTTAGGCTAGCATATATATCGTTATAGACGTATACAATGTTCCCACCGAGAAGTAAGGACCGACATGCCAGGAATGCTGTAAAATATTACACCCGAGATGTTAGGTTCCCTTAGGTTAGGATATACAACGTTATAGACGTATAGAATGATCCCACCAAGAAATAGGGGCTGACGCGTCAGCAATGTTGTAAAATATTACATCCCAAATGTTAGGTTGCGTTAGGTTAGTATATACAACGTTATAGACGTATATAATGTCCCCATCGAGAAGCAGGCGACGACACGCCAGAATGTTGTAAAATATTACATCCGAGATGTTAGGTTGCCTTAGGTTAGGATATACAACGTTATAGATGTATATAATGTCCCCATCGAGAAGTAGGCGACCACACGCGAGGAATGTTGTAAAATATTACATTCGACAAGTTAGGTTGCCGTAGGCTAGGATATATATCGTTATAGACGTATACAATGTTCCCACCGAGAAGTAGAGACCGACATGCCAGGAATGTTGTAAAATATTACATCCGATATGTAAGGTTCCCCTAGATTAGGATATATATCGTTATAGACGTATATAACGTTCCCACCGAGACGTAGGGACCGACATGCCAAGAATGTTGTAAAATATTACATCCCAGATGTTAGGTTGCGTTAGGTTAGGATATACAACGTTACAGACGTATATAATGTACCCACGGAGACGTAGGGACCGACATGCCAGGAATGTTGTAAAATATTACATCCCAGATGTTAGGTTGCGTTAGGTTAGAATATACAACGTTATAGACGTATATAATGTCCCCATCGAGAAGCAGGCGACGACACGACAGGAATGTTGTAAAATATTACATTCGACATGTTAGGTTGCCTTAGGCTAGCATATATATCGTTATAGACGTATACAATGTTCCCACCGAGAAGTAGGGCCCGACATGCCAGGAATGTTGTAAAATATTACATCCGAGATGTTAGGTTCCCTTAGGTTAAGATATATAACGTTATAGATGTATATAATGTCCCCATCCAGAAGTTGGCGACGACACGCCAGGAATGTAGTAAAATGTTACATCCCAGATGTTAGGTTGCGTTAGGTTAGAATATACAACGTTATAGACGTATATAATGTCCCCATCGTGAAGCAGGCGACGACACGACAGGAATGTTGTAAAATATTACATTCGACATGTTAGGTTGCCTTAGGCTATGATATATATCGTTATAGACGTATACAATGTTCCTACCGAGAAGTAGGGCCCGACATGCCAGGAATGTTGTAAAATATTACATCCGAGATGTAAGGTTTCCTTAGGTTAGGATATACATCGTTATAGACGTATATAACGTTCCCGCCGAGACGTAGGGACCGACATGCCAGGAATGTTGTAAAATATTACATCCCAGATGTTAGGTTGCGTTAGGTTAGGATATACAACGTTATAGACGTATATAATGTCCCCATCGAGAAGCGGGCGACGACACGCCAGAATGTTGTAAAATATTACATCCGAGATGTTAGGTTCCCTTAGGTTAGGGTATACACCGTTATAGACGTATATAATGTCCCCACCGAGAAGTACGGGCGGACACGCCAGGAATGCTGCAAGATATTACATCCGAGATGTCAGGTTGCCTTAGGCTAGGATATATACCGTTATAGTCGTATGTAATGTTACCACAGAGAACTACGGGCCGACACGGAGGGAATGATGTAAAATATTACATTCGATATGTTAGGTCGCCATAGGCTAGGATATATAACGCTATAGACGTATATAATGTTCCCACCGAGAAATAGGGGCCGACACGCCAGGCATGTTGCCAACTATTACATCCGAGATGTTAGGTTGCCTTTGGTTAGGATATATAACGTTATAGATGTATATAATGTCCCCATCCAGAAGTAGGCGACGACACGCCAGGAATGTAGTAAAATGTTACATCCCAGATGTTAGGTTGCGTTAGGTTACAATATACAACGTTATAGACATATATAATGTCCCCATCGTGAAGCAGGCGACGACACGACAGGAATGTTGTAAAATATTACATTCGACATGTTAGGTTGCCTTAGGCTAGGATATATATCGTTATAGACGTATACAATGTTCCCACCGAGAAGTAGGGACCGACATGCCAGGAATGTTGTAAAATATTACATCCGAGATGTAAAGTTCCCTTAGGTTAGGAGATTATATCGTTATAGACGTATATAACGTTCCCACCGAGACGTAGGGACCGACATGCCAGGAATGTTGTAAAATATTACACCCCAGATGTTTGGTTGCGTTAGGTTAGGATATACAACGTTATAGACGTATATAGAGTCCCCATCGAGAAGCAGGCGACGACACGCCAGGAATGTTGTAAAATGTAACATCCGAGATGTTTTGTTGCCATACGTTAGGATATGTAACGTTATAGACGTATATAATGTTCCCACCGAAAAGTAGCAGCCGAAGCGCCAGGAATGTTGTAAAATATTACATCCGAGATGTTAGGTTGCCTTAGAGTAGTATATACATCGTTATAGACGTGTACAATGTTTCCACCGAGAAGTAGGGCCCGACATGCCAGGAATGTTGTAAAATATTACATCCGAGATGTAAGGTTTCCTTAGGTTAGGATATACATCGTGATAGACGTATATAACGTTCCCGCCGAGACGTAGGGACCGACATGCCAGGAATGTTGTAAAATATTACATCCCAGATGTTAGGTTGCGTTAGGTTAGGATATACAACGTTATAGACGTATATAATGTCCCCATCGAGAAGCGGGCGACGACACGCCAGAATGTTGTAAAATATTACATCCGAGATGTTAGGTTCCCTTAGGTTAGGGTATACACCGTTATAGACGTATATAATGTCCCCACCGAGAAGTACGGGCGGACACGCCAGGAATGCTGCAAGATATTACATCCGAGATGTCAGGTTGCCTTAGGCTAGGATATATACCGTTATAGTCGTATGTAATGTTACCACAGAGAACTACGGGCCGACACGGAGGGAATGATGTAAAATATTACATTCGACATGTTAGGTCGCCATAGGCTAGGATATATAACGCTATAGACGTATATAATGTTCCCACCGAGAAATAGGGGCCGACAAGCCAGGAATGTTGCCACCTATTACATCCGAGATGTTAGGTTGCCTTAGGCTACGATATATATCGTTATAGACGTATATAATGTCCCCACCGAGACGTAGGGACCGACATGCCAGCAATGTTGTAAAATATTACACCCGAGATGTTAGGTTCCCTTAGGTTAGGATATACAACGTTATAGACGTATAGAATGTTCCGACCGCGACGTACGGTCCGACACGCCAGGAATGTTGTCAAATATTACATCCGAGATGTTGGGTTACCTTAGGTTAGGATATACAACGTTATAGACGTATATAATGTCCCCATCGAGAAGCAGGCGACGACGTGTCAGGAATGTTGTAAAACATTACACCCGAGATGTTAGGTTCCCTTAGGTTAGGATATATATCGTTATAGACGTATATAGTGTCCCCATCGAGAAACAGGCGACGACACGACAGGAATGTTGTAAAATATTACATCCGAGATGTTATATTGCCTTACGTTAGGATATACAACGTTATAGACGTATATAGTGTCCCTATCGTGAAGTAGGTGTCGTAGCGCCAGGATCGTTCTAAAATATTACGGTAGAGAGGTAAGGTTGCCTTAGGTTATGATATATAACGTTACAGACGTATATAATGTTCCCACCGAGAAGTACGGGCCGACACGCAAGGAATGTTATCAACTATTACATCCGAGATGTTAGCTTGCCTTAGGTTAGGATATACAACGTTATAGACGTATATAATGTCCCTATCGGGAAGTAGGTGCCGTAGCGCCAGGATTGTTCTAAAATATTACGGTACAGAGGTAAGGTTGCCTTAGGTTATGATATATAACGTTACAGACGTATATAATTTTCCCACCGAGAAGTAGGGAACGACATGCCAGGAATGTTGTAAAATATTACATCCGAGATGTTAGGTTGCTTTAGGTTAGGATATGTATCGTTATAGACGTATATAATGTCCAGATCGAGACGTGGGGTCCGACAAGCCAGAATGGTGTAAAATATTATATCCGATATGTTAGGTTGCCTTAGGCTAGGATACATATCGTTGTAGACGTATACAATGTCCCCATCGAGAAGTAGGCGACGACACGCCATGAATGATGTAAAATATTACACACGACATGTTAGGTCGCGCTAGTCTAGGATACATAACGTTATAGACGTATATAATGTTCCAACAGAGAAGTACGGGCCTACACGCCAGGAATGTTGTCAACTATTACATCCGAGATGTTAGGTTGCCTTAGGTTAGGATATATATCGTTATAGACGTATATAATGTTCCTACCGAGAAGTACGGGCCTACACGCCAGGAATGTTGTCAACTATTACATACGAGATGTTAGGTTGCCTTAGGCTAGGACATATATCGTTATAGACGTATACAATGTTCCCACCGAGAAGTAGGGACCGACATGCCAGGAATGTTGTAAAATATTACATTCGACATGTTATGTCGCCTTAGGCTAGGATATATAACGTTATAGACGTATATAATGTTCCGACCGAGAAGTACGGGCGGACACGCGAGGAATGTTGTCAAATATTACTTCCGAGATGTTAGGTTGCCTTAGGTTAGGATATACAACGTTATAGACGTATATAATGTCCCCATCGAGAAGTAGGAGCCGTCACGCCAAGAATGTTGTAAAATATTACGGTAGAGATGTTAGGTTGCCTTAGGTTATAATATATAACGTTATAGACGTATATAATGTTCCCACCGAGAAATAGGGGCCGACGCGTCAGGAATGTTGTAAAATATTACACCCGAGATGTTAGGTTCCCTTAGGTTAGGATATACAACGTTATAGACATATAGAATGTTCCCACCGAGACGTAGGTACCGACATGCCAGGAATGTTGTAAAATAATACATCCCAGATTTTAGGTTGCCTTAGGTTAGGATATACAACGTTATAGACGTATATAATGTCCCCATCCAGAAGTAGGCTACGACACGCCAGGAATGTTGTAAAATATTACACCCGAGATGTTAGGTCCCCTTAGGTTAGGATATACAACGTTATGGACGTATAAAATGATCCCACCAAGAAATAGGGGCTGACGCGTCAGCAATGTTGTAAAATATTACATCCCAAATGTTAGGTTGCGTTAGGTTAGTATATACAACGTTACAGACGTATATAATGTCCCCATCGATAAGCAGGCGACGACACGCCAGAATGTTGTAAAATATTACATCCGAGATGTTAGGTTGCCTTAGGTTAGGATATACAACGTTATAGATGTATATAATGTCCCCATCGAGAAGTAGGCGACCACACGCCAGGAATGTTGTAAAATATTACATTCGACAAGTTAGGTTGCCGTAGGCTAGGATATATATCGTTATAGACGTATACAATGTTCCCACCGAGAAGTAGAGACCGACATGCCAGGAATGTTGTAAAATATTACATCCGATATGTAAGGTTCCCCTAGGTTAGGATATATATCGTTATAGACGTATATAACGTTCCCACCGAGACGTAGGGACCGACATGCCAAGAATGTTGTAAAATATTACATCCCAGATGTTAAGTTGCGTTAGGTTAGGATATACAACGTTACAGACGTATATAATGTACCCACGGAGACGTAGGGACCGACATGCCAGGAATGTTGTAAAATATTACATCCCAGATGTTAGGTTGCGTTAGGTTAGAATATACAACGTTATAGACGTATATAATGTCCCCATCGAGAAGCAGGCGACGACACGACAGGAATGTTGTAAAATATTACATTCGACATGTTAGGTTGCCTTAGGCTAGCATATATATCGTTATAGACGTATACAATGTTCCCACCGAGAAGTAGGGCCCGACATGCCAGGAATGTTGTAAAATATTACATCCGAGATGTAAAGTTCCCTTAGGTTAGGATATATATCGTTATAGACGTATATAACGTTCCCACCGACACGTAGGGACTGACATGCCAGGAATGTTGTAAAATATTACACCCCTGATGTTTGGTTGCGTTAGGTTAGGATATACAACGTTATAGAAGTATATAAAGTCCCCATCGAGAAGCAGGCGACGACACGCCAGGAATGTTGTAAAATGTAACATCCGAGATGTTTTGTTGCCATACGTTAGGATATGTAACGTTATAGACGTATATAATGTTCCCACCGAAAAGTAGCAGCCGAAGCGCCAGGAATGTTGTAAAATATTACATCCGAGATGTTAGGTTGCCTTAGAGTAGTATATACATCGTTATAGACGTGTACAATGTTTCCACCGAGAAGTAGGGACCGACATGCCAGGAATGTTGTAAAATATTACATCCGAGATGTTAGGTTCCCTTAGGTTAAGATATATAACGTTATAGATGTATATAATGTCCCCATCCAGAAGTTGGCGACGACACGCCAGCAATGTAGTAAAATGTTACATCCCAGATGTTAGGTTGCGTTAGGTTAGAATATACAACGTTATAGACGTATATAATGTCCCCATCGTGAAGCAGGCGACGACACGACAGGAATGTTGTAAAATATTACATTCGACATGTTAGGTTGCCTTAGGCTAGGATATATATCGTTATAGACGTATACAATGTTCCCACCGAGAAGTAGGGCCCGACATGCCAGGAATGTTGTAAAATATTACATCCGAGATGTAAGGTTTCCTTAGGTTAGGATATACATCGTGATAGACGTATATAACGTTCCCGCCGAGACGTAGGGACCGACATGCCAGGAATGTTGTAAAATATTACATCCCAGATGTTAGGTTGCGTTAGGTTAGGATATACAACGTTATAGACGTATATAATGTCCCCATCGAGAAGCGGGCGACGACACGCCAGAATGTTGTAAAATATTACATCCGAGATGTTAGGTTCCCTTAGGTTAGGGTATACACCGTTATAGACGTATATAATGTCCCCACCGAGAAGTACGGGCGGACACGCCAGGAATGCTGCAAGATATTACATCCGAGATGTCAGGTTGCCTTAGGCTAGGATATATACCGTTATAGACGTATATAATGTCCGCACCGAGAAGTACGGGCGGACACGCCAGGAATGCTGCAAGATATTACATCCGAGATGTCAGGTTGCCTTAGGCTAGGATATATACCGTTATAGTCGTATGTAATGTTACCACAGAGAACTACGGGCCGACACGGAGGGAATGATGTAAAATATTACATTCGACATGTTAGGTCGCCATAGGCTAGGATATATAACGCTATAGACGTATATAATGTTCCCACCGAGAAATAGGGGCCGACACGCCAGGCATGTTGCCAACTATTACATCCGAGATGTTAGGTTGCCTTTGGTTAGGATATATAACGTTATAGATGTATATAATGTCCCCATCCAGAAGTAGGCGACGACACGCCAGGAATGTAGTAAAATGTTACATCCCAGATGTTAGGTTGCGTTAGGTTACAATATACAACGTTATAGACATATATAATGTCCCCATCGTGAAGCAGGCGACGACACGACAGGAATGTTGTAAAATATTACATTCGACATGTTAGGTTGCCTTAGGCTAGGATATATATCGTTATAGACGTATACAATGTTCCCACCGAGAAGTAGGGACCGACATGCCAGGAATGTTGTAAAATATTACATCCGAGATGTAAAGTTCCCTTAGGTTAGGAGATTATATCGTTATAGACGTATATAACGTTCCCACCGAGACGTAGGGACCGACATGCCAGGAATGTTGTAAAATATTACACCCCAGATGTTTGGTTGCGTTAGGTTAGGATATACAACGTTATAGACGTATATAGAGTCCCCATCGAGAAGCAGTCGACGACACGCCAGGAATGTTGTAAAATATAACATCCGAGATGTTTTGTTGCCATACGTTAGGATATGTACCGTTATAGACGTATATAATGTTCCCACCGAAAAGTAGCAGCCGAAGCGCCAGGAATGTTGTAAAATATTACATCCGAGAAGTTAGGTTGCCTTAGGTTAGGATATATATCGTTATAGACGTATATAATGTCCCCACCGAGACGTAGGGACTGACATGCCAGGAATGTTGTAAAACATTACATTCGACATGTTAGGTTGCCATAGGCTAGGATATATAAAGCTATAGACGTATATAATGTTTCCACCGAGAAATAGGTGCCAACGCGTCAGGAATGTTGTAAAATATTACACCGGAGATGTTAGGTTGCCTTAGGTTAGGATATATATCGTTACAGACGTGTATAATGTTCCACCCGAGGCGTAGTGACCAACATGCCAGGAATGTTGTAAAATATTACATCCGAGATGTTAGGTTGCCTTAGGTTAGGATATACAACGTTATAGATGTATATAATGTCACCATCGAGAAGTAGGCGACGACACGCCAGGAATGTTGTAAGATATTACATTGGACATGTTAGGTTGCCTTAGGTTAGGATATACAACGATGTAGATGTATATAAGGTCCCCACCGAGAAATAGGGGCCGACGCGTCAGGAATGTTGTAAAATACTACGGTAGAGAGGTTAGGTTGCCTTAGGTTATGATATATAACGTTATAGACGTATATAATGTTCCCACAGAGACGTACTGACCGACATGCCAGGAATGTTGTAAAATATTACATCCCAAATGTTATGTTGCCTTACGTTAGGATATATAACGTTATAGACGTATATAATGTTCCCACCGAAAAGTAGGAGCCGACGCGCCAGGAATGTTGGAAAATACTACATCCGGGATGTTAATTTGCCTTAGGATAGGATATATAATGTCCACAGCGAGAAGTACGGGCCGACGCGACCGGGATTCCGTAAAACATTACCAGCGAGGGGCTAGATGGGTTAGGTTAGTTTATATTACGTTATAGACGTGTATAATGTTCCCACCGAGAAGTGGGGCCGACCCGCCAGGAATGTTGGAAAATACTACATCCGAGATGTTATGTTGCCTTAGGTTGGGATATATAACGTTATAGACTTATATAATGTGCGCACCGAGAGGTACGGGACGACACGAATTGGATTCTGTAAAACATTACCAGCGAGGGTGAAGATGGGTTAGGTTAGGTTATATTACGACATAGACGTATATGATGCTCCCAACGAGTAGTGGGGCCGACCTGCCAGGAATGTTGTGAATACCACATTCGAGATGTTAGGTTGCCTTAGGTTAGGATATACAACGTTATAGATGTATATAGTGTCGCCATCGAGAAGTAGGCGACGACACGCCAGGAATGTTGTAAGATATTACATTGGACATGTTAGGTTGCCTTAGGTTAGGATATACAACGATGTAGATGTATATAAGGTCCCCACCGAGAAATAGGGGCCGACGCGTCAGGAATGTTGTAAAATACTACGGTAGAGAGGTTAGGTTGCCTTAGGTTATGATATATAACGTTATAGACGTATATAATGTTCCCACAGAGACGTACTGACCGACATGCCAGGAATGTTGTAAAATATTACATCCCAAATGTTATGTTGCCTTACGTTAGGATATATAACGTTATAGACGTATATAATGTTCCCACCGAAAAGTAGGAGCCGACGCGCCAGGAATGTTGGAAAATACTACATCCGAGATGTTAATTTGACTTAGGATAGGATATATAATGTCCACAGCGAGAAGTACGGGCCGACGCGACCGGGATTCCGTAAAACATTACCAGCGAGGGGCTAGATGGGTTAGGTTAGTTTATATTACGTTATAGACGTGTATAATGTTCCCACCGAGAAGTGGGGCCGACCCGCCAGGAATGTTGGAAAATACTACATCCGAGATGTTATGTTGCCTTAGGTTGGGATATATAACGTTATAGACTTATATAATGTGCGCACCGAGAGGTACGGGACGACACGAATTGGATTCTGTAAAACATTACCAGCGAGGGTCAAGATGGGTTAGGTTAGGTTATATTACGACATAGACGTATATGATGCTCCCAACGAGAAGTGGGGCCGACCTGCCAGGAATGTTGTGAATACCACATTCGAGATGTTAAGTTGCGTTAGGGTAGGATATACAACGTTATAGACGTATATAGTGAACGCACCGAGACGTAGGGGCCGACCCGCCTTGAATGTTGTAAAATACTACATTCGAGATGTTAGGTTGCCTTAGAATAGGAAATATAACGTTATGGACGTATATAATGTCCGCACCGAGACGTATGGAACGACACGAACGGGATTCTGTAAAACATTACAAGCGTGTGTCTAGATGGGTTAGGATAGGATCTATTACGTTATAGATGTGTATAAGGTTCCCATCGGGAAGTAGGGGCCGACCCGCCTGGAATGTTGTAAAATACTAGATTCGAGATGTTAGATTGCCTTAGGTTAGGATGTATAACGTTAGAGATCTGTATAGTGTCCCCACCGAGAAGTACGGGACGACATGACCGGGGTTCTATAAAACATTACCAGCGAGGGGCTAGATGGGTTACGTTAGGTTATATTACTTTACAGACGTATATAATGTGCCCACCGAGAAGTAGGGGCCGACCCCCCAGGGTTGGTGGAAAATACTACATCCGAGATGTCAGGCTGCCTTAGGTTGGGATGTATAACGTTATGGACGTATATAATGTCCCTACCGAAATGTACGGGCGGACACGACCGGGATTCTGTAAAACATTACCAGCTAGGGGCTAGATGAGTTAGCCTAGGTTCTATAACGTAATAGACGTATATGATGTTCCCACCGAGAAGTAGGGGCCGACCCGCCAGGAATGTTGTAAAATATTACATTCGACATGTCAGGTTGCCTTAGGCTAGGATATATAGCGTTATAGACGTATATAATGTTCCCACCGAGAAGTAGGGGCCGACGTGCCAGGAATGTAGTAAAATATTACATCCGAGATGTTAGGTTGCCTCAGGCTAGGATATATAAAGTTATAGACGTATATAATGTTACCACAGAGAAGTAGGGACCGAAGTGACGGGAATGTTGTAAAATATTACATTCGACATGTTAGGTTGCCTTAAGCTAGGATATATAGCGATATAGACGTATATAACGTACCCCACGAGAAGTAGGGGCCGAAGTGCCGGGAATGTTGTAAAATATTACATTCGACAAGTTAGGTTGCCTCAGGTTAGGATATATAACGTTATAGACGTATATAATGTGCACACCGAGAAGTAGGGGCCGACCCTCCAGAAATGTTGGAAAATACTACATCCGAGATGTTAGGTTGCCTTAGGATAGGATATATAACCTTATAGACGTATATAATGTCCGCGCCGTGATGTACGGGACGACACGAACGGGATTCTGTGAAACATTACCAGCGACGGTCTAGCTGGGTTAGGTTAGGTTATATTACGTTATAGATGTTTATAATGTTCCCACCGAGAAGTAGGGGCCGACCCCCCAGAAATGTGGGAAAATACTACATTCGAGAGGTTAGGTTGCCTTAGGATAGGAAAATAACGTTATAGACGTATATAATGTCCGCACCGAGACGTAGGGCACGACACGAACGGGATTCTGTCAAACATTACCAGCGAGGGTCTAGATGGGTTAGGTTAGGATCTATTACGTTATAGACGTATATAATGTTCCCACCGAGAAGTAGGGGCCGACCCGCCAGGAATGTTGGAAAATACTACATCCGAGATGTTAGGATGCCTTAGGTTGCGATATATAAAGTTATAGAAGTATATAATGTTCCCACCGAGAAGTAGGGGCCGACCCGCCAGAAATGTTGTGAAATACTACATTCGAGATGTTAAGTTGTCTTAGGTTAGGATATATAACGTAGTAGACGTACATCATGTCCCCACCGAGAAGTACGGGCCGACACGCCCGGGATTCTGTAAAATATTACCACCGAGGGTCTAGATGGATTAGGTTAGGTTCTATTACGTTATAGACGTATCTAATGTTCCCACCGAGAAGTAGCGGCCGACCCGCCATGAATGTTGGAAACTGCTACATCCGAGATGTTAGGATGCCTTAGGTTAGGATATATAACGTTATAGAGGTATACAATGTCCGCACCGAGACGTACGGGTAGACACGAACGGGATTCTGTAAAACATTACCAGCGAGGGTCTAGATGGGTCAGGTTATGTTATATTACGTTATGGTCGTATATAATGTTCCCACCGAGAAATAGGGACCGACCCGCCAGAAATGTTGGGAAATACTACAATCGAGATGTTAGGTTGCCTTAGGTAAGGATATGTAACGTTATAGACGTATATAATGCCCGCACCGAGACGTACGGGACGACACGAACGGGATTCTGTAAAACATTTCCAGCGAGGGTCTAGATGGGTTAGGTTAGGATCTATTACGTTATAGACGTATATAATGTTCCCACCAAGAAGTAGCGGCCGACCCGCCTGGAATGTAGTAAAATACAACATTCGAGATGTTAGGTTGCCTTAGGTTAGGATATATAACGATACAGACGCATATAATGTCCGCACAGAGACGTACGGGGCGACACGAACGAGATTCTGTAAAACATTACCAGCGAGTGTCTAGATGGGTTAGGTTAGGTTACATTGCGTTATAAAAGTATATAATGTTCCCACCGAGAAGTAGGGGCCGACCCGCCAGAAATGTTGTGAAATACTACATTCGAGATGTTAAGTTGTCTTAGGTTAGGATATATAACGTAGTAGACGTACATAATGTCCCCACCGGGAAGTACGGGCCGACACGACGGGGATTCTGTAAAACATTATCAGCGAGGGGCTAGATGGGTTAGGTTAGGTAATAGTACGTTATAGACGTATATAATGTTCCCGCCGAGAAGTAGGAGCCGACCCGCCAGGAATGTTGGAAAATACTACATCCGAGATGTTAGGTTACTTAGGTTAGGATATATAACGCTATACACGTATATAATGTCCCCACCGAAAAGTAGGTTCCGACACGCCAGGATTGTTGTAAAATACTACATCCGAGATGATAGGTTGCTCTAGGTTAGGATATATAACGTTATAGACGCATATAATATCCCCATCGAGACGTACGGCACGACACGAACGAGATTCTGTAAAACAATAAGAGCGAGGGTCTGGATGGGTTAGGTTAGGTTATATTACGTTATAGACGTATATAATGTTCTCACCAAGAAGTAGGTTCCAACCCGCCAGGAATGTTGTAAAATATTACACCCGAGATGTTAGGTTCCCTTAGGTTAGGATATTCAACGGTATAGACGTATAGAAAGTTCCCATCGAGATGTAGGGACCGACATGCCAGGAATGTTGCAAAATATTACATCCCAGATGTTAGGTTGCGTTAGGTTAGGATATACAACGTTATAGACGTATATAATGTCCCCATCGAGAAGCGGGCGACGACACGCCAGAATGTTGTAAAATATTACATCCGAGATGTTAGGTTCCCTTAGGTTAGGGTATACACCGTTATAGACGTATATAATGTCCCCACCGAGAAGTACGGGCGGACACGCCAGGAATGCTGCAAGATATTACATCCGAGATGTCAGGTTGCCTTAGGCTAGGATATATACCGTTATAGTCGTATGTAATGTTACCACAGAGAACTACGGGCCGACACGGAGGGAATGATGTAAAATATTACATTCGACATGTTAGGTCGCCATAGGCTAGGATATATAACGCTATAGACGTATATAATGTTCCCACCGAGAAATAGGGGCCGACACGCCAGGCATGTTGCCAACTATTACATCCGAGATGTTAGGTTGCCTTTGGTTAGGATATATAACGTTATAGATGTATATAATGTCCCCATCCAGAAGTAGGCGACGACACGCCAGGAATGTAGTAAAATGTTACATCCCAGATGTTAGGTTGCGTTAGGTTACAATATACAACGTTATAGACATATATAATGTCCCCATCGTGAAGCAGGCGACGACACGACAGGAATGTTGTAAAATATTACATTCGACATGTTAGGTTGCCTTAGGCTAGGATATATATCGTTATAGACGTATACAATGTTCCCACCGAGAAGTAGGGACCGACATGCCAGGAATGTTGTAAAATATTACATCCGAGATGTAAAGTTCCCTTAGGTTAGGAGATTATATCGTTATAGACGTATATAACGTTCCCACCGAGACGTAGGGACCGACATGCCAGGAATGTTGTAAAATATTACACCCCAGATGTTTGGTTGCGTTAGGTTAGGATATACAACGTTATAGACGTATATAGAGTCCCCATCGAGAAGCAGTCGACGACACGCCAGGAATGTTGTAAAATATAACATCCGAGATGTTTTGTTGCCATACGTTAGGATATGTACCGTTATAGACGTATATAATGTTCCCACCGAAAAGTAGCAGCCGAAGCGCCAGGAATGTTGTAAAATATTACATCCGAGAAGTTAGGTTGCCTTAGGTTAGGATGTATATCGTTATAGACGTATATAATGTCCCCACCGAGACGTAGGGACTGACATGCCAGGAATGTTTTAAAATATTACATCCCAGATGTTAGGTTGCGTTAGGTTATGATATACAACGTTATAGACGTATATAATGTAACCACGGAGACGTAGGGACCGACATGCCAGGAATGTTGTAAAATATGACATCCCAGATGTTAAGTTGCGTTAGGTTAGTATATACAAGGTTATAGACGTATATAATGTCCCCATCGAGAAGCAGGCGACGAGACGCCAGAATGTTGTAAAATATTACATCCGAGATGTTAGGTTGCCTTAGGCTAGGATATATATCGTTATAGACGTATACAATGCTCCCACCAAGAAGTAGGGACTGACATGCCAGGAATGTTGTAAAACATTACATTCGACATGTTAGGTTGCCATAGGCTAGGATATATAAAGCTATAGACGTATACAATGTTTCCACCGAGAAATAGGTGCCAACGCGTCAGGAATGTTGTAAAATATTACACCGGAGATGTTAGGTTGCCTTAGGTTTGGATATATATCGTTACAGACGTGTATAATGTTCCACCCGAGGCGTAGTGACCAACACGCCAGGAATGTTGTAAAATATTACATCCGAGATGTTAGGTTGCCTTAGGTTAGGATATACAACGTTATAGATGTATATAATGTCACCATCGAGAAGTAGGCGACGACACGCCAGGAATGTTGTAAGATATTACATTGGACATGTTAGGTTGCCTTAGGTTAGGATATACAACGATGTAGATGTATATAAGGTCCCCACCGAGAAATAGGGGCCGACGCGTCAGGAATGTTGTAAAATACTACGGTAGAGAGGTTAGGTTGCCTTAGGTTATGATATATAACGTTATAGACGTATATAATGTTCCCACAGAGACGTACTGACCGACATGCCAGGAATGTTGTAAAATATTACATCCCAAATGTTATGTTGCCTTACGTTAGGATATATAACGTTATAGACGTATATAATGTTCCCACCGAAAAGTAGGAGCCGACGCGCCAGGAATGTTGGAAAATACTACATCCGAGATGTTAATTTGCCTTAGGATAGGATATATAATGTCCACAGCGAGAAGTACGGGCCGACGCGACCGGGATTCCGTAAAACATTACCAGCGAGGGGCTAGATGGGTTAGGTTAGTTTATATTACGTTATAGACGTGTATAATGTTCCCACCGAGAAGTGGGGCCGACCCGCCAGGAATGTTGGAAAATACTACATCCGAGATGTTATGTTGCCTTAGGTTGGGATATATAACGTTATAGACTTATATAATGTGCGCACCGAGAGGTACGGGACGACACGAATTGGATTCTGTAAAACATTACCAGCGAGGGTCAAGATGGGTTAGGTTAGGTTATATTACGACATAGACGTATATGATGCTCCCAACGAGAAGTGGGGCCGACCTGCCAGGAATGTTGTGAATACCACATTCGAGATGTTAGGTTGCCTTAGGTTAGGATATACAACGTTATAGATGTATATAATGTCGCCATCGAGAAGTAGGCGACGACACGCCAGGAATGTTGTAAGATATTACATTGGACATGTTAGGTTGCCTTAGGTTAGGATATACAACGATGTAGATGTATATAAGGTCCCCACCGAGAAATAGGGGCCGACGCGTCAGGAATGTTGTAAAATACTACGGTAGAGAGGTTAGGTTGCCTTAGGTTATGATATATAACGTTATAGACGTATATAATGTTCCCACAGAGACGTACTGACCGACATGCCAGGAATGTTGTAAAATATTACATCCCAAATGTTATGTTGCCTTACGTTAGGATATATAACGTTATAGACGTATATAATGTTCCCACCGAAAAGTAGGAGCCGACGCGCCAGGAATGTTGGAAAATACTACATCCGAGATGTTAATTTGCCTTAGGATAGGATATATAATGTCCACAGCGAGAAGTACGGGCCGACGCGACCGGGATTCCGTAAAACATTACCAGCGAGGGGCTAGATGGGTTAGGTTAGTTTATATTACGTTATAGACGTGTATAATGTTCCCACCGAGAAGTGGGGCCGACCCGCCAGGAATGTTGGAAAATACTACATCCGAGATGTTATGTTGCCTTAGGTTGGGATATATAACGTTATAGACTTATATAATGTGCGCACCGAGAGGTACGGGACGACACGAATTGGATTCTGTAAAACATTACCAGCGAGGGTCAAGATGGGTTAGGTTAGGTTATATTACGACATAGACGTATATGATGCTCCCAACGAGAAGTGGGGCCGACCTGCCAGGAATGTTGTGAATACCACATTCGAGATGTTAAGTTGCGTTAGGGTAGGATATACAACGTTATAGACGTATATAGTGAACGCACCGAGACGTAGGGGCCGACCCGCCTTGAATGTTGTAAAATACTACATTCGAGATGTTAGGTTGCCTTAGAATAGGAAATATAACGTTATGGACGTATATAATGTCCGCACCGAGACGTATGGAACGACACGAACGGGATTCTGTAAAACATTACAAGCGTGTGTCTAGATGGGTTAGGATAGGATCTATTACGTTATAGATGTGTATAAGGTTCCCATCGGGAAGTAGGGGCCGACCCGCCTGGAATGTTGTAAAATACTAGATTCGAGATGTTAGATTGCCTTAGGTTAGGATGTATAACGTTAGAGATCTGTATAGTGTCCCCACCGAGAAGTACGGGACGACATGACCGGGGTTCTATAAAACATTACCAGCGAGGGGCTAGATGGGTTACGTTAGGTTATATTACTTTACAGACGTATATAATGTTCCCACCGAGAAGTAGGGGCCGACGTGCCAGGAATGTAGTAAAATATTACATCCGAGATGTTAGGTTGCCTCAGGCTAGGATATATAAAGTTATAGACGTATATAATGTTACCACAGAGAAGTAGGGACCGAAGTGACGGGAATGTTGTAAAATATTACATTCGACATGTTAGGTTGCCTCAGGTTAGGATATATAACGTTATAGACGTATATAATGTGCACACCGAGAAGTAGGGGCCGACCCTCCAGAAATGTTGGAAAATACTACATCCGAGATGTTAGGTTGCCTTAGGATAGGATATATAACCTTATAGACGTATATAATGTCCGCGCCGTGATGTACGGGACGACACGAACGGGATTCTGTGAAACATTACCAGCGACGGTCTAGCTGGGTTAGGTTAGGTTATATTACGTTATAGATGTTTATAATGTTCCCACCGAGAAGTAGCGGCCGACCCGCCATGAATGTTGGAAACTGCTACATCCGAGATGTTAGGATGCCTTAGGTTAGGATATATAACGTTATAGAGGTATACAATGTCCGCACCGAGACGTACGGGTAGACACGAACGGGATTCTGTAAAACATTACCAGCGAGGGTCTAGATGGGTCAGGTTATGTTATATTACGTTATGGTCGTATATAATGTTCCCACCGAGAAATAGGGACCGACCCGCCAGAAATGTTGGGAAATACTACAATCGAGATGTTAGGTTGCCTTAGGTAAGGATATGTAACGTTATAGACGTATATAATGCCCGCACCGAGACGTACGGGACGACACGAACGGGATTCTGTAAAACATTTCCAGCGAGGGTCTAGATGGGTTAGGTTAGGATCTATTACGTTATAGACGTATATAATGTTCCCACCAAGAAGTAGCGGCCGACCCGCCTGGAATGTAGTAAAATACAACATTCGAGATGTTAGGTTGCCTTAGGTTAGGATATATAACGATACAGACGCATATAATGTCCGCACAGAGACGTACGGGGCGACACGAACGAGATTCTGTAAAACATTACCAGCGAGTGTCTAGATGGGTTAGGTTAGGTTACATTGCGTTATAAAAGTATATAATGTTCCCACCGAGAAGTAGGGGCCGACCCGCCAGAAATGTTGTGAAATACTACATTCGAGATGTTAAGTTGTCTTAGGTTAGGATATATAACGTAGTAGACGTACATAATGTCCCCACCGGGAAGTACGGGCCGACACGACGGGGATTCTGTAAAACATTATCAGCGAGGGGCTAGATGGGTTAGGTTAGGTAATAGTACGTTATAGACATATATAATGTTCCCGCCGAGAAGTAGGAGCCGACCCGCCAGGAATGTTGGAAAATACTACATCCGAGATGTTAGGTTACTTAGGTTAGGATATATAACGCTATACACGTATATAATGTCCCCACCGAAAAGTAGGTTCCGACACGCCAGGATTGTTGTAAAATACTACATCCGAGATGATAGGTTGCTCTAGGTTAGGATATATAACGTTATAGACGCATATAATATCCCCATCGAGACGTACGGGACGACACGAACGAGATTCTGTAAAACAATAAGAGCGAGGGTCTGGATGGGTTAGGTTAGGTTATATTACGTTATAGACGTATATAATGTTCTCACCGAGAAGTAGGTTCCAACCCGCCAGGAATGTTGTAAAATATTACACCCGAGATGTTAGGTTCCCTTAGGTTAGGATATTCAACGGTATAGACGTATAGAAAGTTCCCATCGAGATGTAGGGACCGACATGCCAGGAATGTTGCAAAATATTGCATCCGAGATGTTAGTATGCTTTAGGTTAGGATATATATCGTTATAGACGTATATAATGTTCCCACCGAGACGTGGGGATCGACGTGCCAGGAATCTTGTAAAATATTACATCCCAGGTGTTAGGTTGGCTTAGGTTAGGATATACAGCGATATAGATGTATATAATGTCCCCATCGAGGAGCAGGTGACGACACGCCAGGAATGTTGTAAAATATTACATCCGAGGTGTTAGGTTGCCTTAGGCTAGGATATATAACGTTATAGACGTATATGATGTTACCACCGAGAACTATGGTTCGACACGTCAGGAATGATGTAAAATATTACATTCGACATGTTAGGTCGCCTTAGGCTAGGATATATAACGTTATAGATGTATATAATGTTCCCACCGAGAAATAGGGGCCGACGCGTCAGGAATGTTGTAAAATATTACACCCCAGATGTTAGGTTCCCTTATGCTAGGATATACAACGTTATAGACGTATGGAATGTTCCCACCGAGAAGTAGGGACCGACCCGCCAGGAATGTTGAAAAATACTACATCCGAGATGTTAGGATGCCTTAGGTTAGGATATACAACGTTATAGACGTATATAATGTCCCCACCGAGGTGTACGGGCCGACACGGCCAGGATTCTATAAAACATTACCAGCGAGGAACTAGATGGGTTAGGGTAGGTTATGTTACGTTATAGAGGTAAATAATATTCCCACCGAGAAGTGGGGCCGACCCGCCAGGAATGTTTTGAAATACTACATTCCAGATGTTAGGTTGCCTTATGGTAATATATACAGCGTTATAGACGTATATAATGTCCCCGCCGAGAAGTACGGGCCGACACGACCGGGATTCTGTAAAACATTACCAGCGAAGGTCTAGATGGGTTAGGTTAGGTTATATTACGTTATAGACGTATGTAATGTTCCCACCGAGAATTAGGGGCCACCCAGCCAGGAATGATGTAATATACTACATCCGAGATGTTAGGTTACTTAGGTTAGCTTATATTACGTTATTGACGTAAATAATGTTCCCACCCAGAAGTGGGGCCGACCCGCCAGGAATGTTGTAAAATACTACATTCGAGATGTTTCGTTGCCTTAGGTTAGGAAATATAACGTTATAGATGTATATAATGTCCGCACGGAGACGTACGGGACGACACGAACGGGATTCTGTAAGACATTACCAGCGAGGGTCTAGATGGGTCAGGTTAGGTTATATTACGTTATAGACGTATATAATGTGCCCACCGAGAAGTAGGGACCGTCCCGCCAGGAATGTTGGAAGATACTACATCCGAGATGTTAATTTGCCTTAGGATAGGATATATAATGTCCACAGCGAGAGGTACGGGCCGACGCGACCGGGATTCTGTAAAAAATTACCAGCGAGGGGCTAGATGGGTTAGGTTAGTTTATATTACGTTATGGACGTATATAATGTTCCCACCGAGAAGTGGGGCCGACCCGCCAGGAATGTTGGAAAATACTACATCCGAGATGTTATGTTGCCTTAGGTTGGGATATATAACGTTATAGACTTATATAATGTGCGCACCGAGAGGTACGGGACGACACGAATTGGATTCTGTAAAACATTACCAGCGTGTGTCTAGATGGGTTAGGATAGGATCTATTACGTTATAGATGTGTATAAGGTTCACATCGGAAAGTATGGGCCGACCCGCCTGGAATGTTGTAAAATACTAGATTCGAGATGTTAGATTGCCTTAGGTTAGGATGTATAACGTTAGAGATCTATATAGTGTCCCCACCGAGAAGTACGGGACGACATGACCGGGGTTCTATAAAACATTACCAGCGAGGGGCTAGATGGGTTACGTTAGGTTATATTACTTTACAGACGTATATAATGTGCCCACCGAGAAGTAGGGGCCGACCCGCCGGGGTTGGTGGAAAATACTACATCCGAGATGTCAGGCTGCCTTAGGTTGGGATGTATAACGTTATGGACGTATATAATGTCCCTACCGAAATGTACGGGCCGACACGACCGGGATTCTGTAAAACATTACCAGCTAGGGGCTAGATCGGTTAGCCTAGGTTCTATAACGTAATAGACGTATATGATGTTCCCACCGAGAAGTAGGGGCCGACCCGCCAGGAATGTTGGAAAATACAACATTCGAGATGTTAGGTTGCCGTAGGTTATGATACATAACGATGTAGACGTATATAATGTCCGCACCAAGACGTACGGGGCGACACGAACGGGATTCTGTAAAATAACCAGCGAGGGTCTAGATGAGTTAAGTTAGGTTATATTGCGTTACAGACGTAAATAATGTTCCCACCGAGAAGTGGGGCCGACCCGCCAGGAATGTTGTGAAATACTACATCCGAGATGTTATGTTGCCTTAGACTAGGATATGTAGCGTTATAGGCGTATATAATGTTACCACAGAGAAGTAGGGGCCGACGTGCCAGGAATGTAGTAAAATATTACATCCGAGAAGTTAGGTTGCCTTAGGTTGGGATATATAAAGTTATAGACGTATATAATGCTCCCACCGCGAAGTAGGCGCCGACGCGCCAGGAATGTTGTAGAATGTTACACCCGAGATGTTAGGTTCCCTTAGGTTAGGATATACAAAGATAGAGACGTATATAATGTTCCCACCGAGAAATAGGGGCCGACGCGTCAGGAATGTTGTAAAATATTACACCCCAGATGTTAGGTTCCCTTATGCTAGGATATACAACGTTATAGACGTATGGAATGTTCCCACCGAGAAGTAGGGGCCGACCCGCCAGGAATGTTGGAAAATACTACATCCGAGATGTTAGGTTGCCTTTGGTCAGGATATATATCGTTACAGACGTATATAATGTTCCCATCGAAGCGTAGTGATCGACATGCCTTGAATGTTGTAAAATATTACATCCCAGATATTAGGTTGCGTTAGGTTAGGATATACAACGTTATAGACGTATATAATGTCCCCATCGAGAAGCAGGCGACGATACGCCAGAATGTTGTAAAATATTACATCTGAGATGTTAGGTTGCCTTAGGCTAGGATATATATCGTTATAGACGTATGCAATGTTTCCACCGAGAAGTAGGGACCGACATGCCAGGAATGTTGTAAAATATTACATTCGAGATATTAGGTTGCCTTCGTTTAGGATATATATCGCTACAGACGTATATGATGTTCCCACCGAGAAGTACGCGCCAAAACGCCAGGAATGTTGTAAAATATTACATCCGAGATGTTAGGTTGCCTTAGGTTAGGATATATATCGTTATATACGTATATAATGTTCCCACTGAGACGTAGGGACCGACATGCCAGGAATGTTGTAAAATATTACATCCGAGATGTTAGGTTGCCTTAGGCTAGGATATATAACGTTATAGACGTATACAATATTCCCACCGAGAAATAGCGGCCGACGCGTCAGGAATGTTTCAAAATATTACACCTAAGATGTTAGGTTCCCTTAGGTTAGGATATATAACGTTATAGATGTATATAATGTCCCCATCCAGAAGTAGGCGACGACACGCCAGGAATGTAGTAAAATATTACATCCCAGATGTTAGGTTGCGTTAGGTTAGTATATACAAGGTTATAGACGTATATAATGTCCCCATCGAGAAGCAGGCGACGACACGCCAGAATGTTGTAAAATATTACATCCGAGATGTCAGGTTGCCTTAGGTTAGGATATACAACGTTATAGATGTATATAATGTCCCCATCGAGAAGTAGGCAACGACACGCCAGGAATGTTGTAAAATATTACACCCGAGATGTTGTTTCCCTTAGGTTAGGATATATGACGTTATAGATAGATATAATGTCCCCATCCAGAAGTAGGCGACGACACGCCAGGACTGTTGTAAAATATTACATTCTACAAGTTAGGTTGCCTTAGGCTAGGATATATAACGTTATAGACGTATATAATGTTCCCACCGAGAAATAGGGACTGCCGCGTCAGGAATGTTCTAAAATATTACACCCGAGATGTTAGGTTCCCTTAGGTTAGGATATACAACGTTATAGACGTATAGAATGTCCCCATCGAGAAGCAGGCGACGACACGACAGGAATGTTGTAAAATATTACACCCGAGATGTTAGGTTCCCTTAGGTTAGGATATATGACTTTATAGATGTATATAATGTCCCCATCCAGAAGTAGGCGACGACACGCCAGGAATGTTGTAAAATATTACATCCCAGATGTTAGGTTGCGTTAGGTTAGTATATACAAGGTTATAGACGTATATAATGTCCCCATGGAGAAGCAGGCGACGACACGCCAGAATGTTGTAAAATATTACATCCGATATGTTAGGTTGCCTTAGGTTAGGATATACAACGTTATAGATGTATATAATGTCCCCAACGAGAAGTAGGCGACGACACGCCAGGAATGTTGTAAAATATTGCACCCGAGATGTTAGGTTCCCTTAGGTTAGGACATACAACGTTATAGACGTATAGAATGTTCCCATCGAGAAGCAGGCGACGAGACGACAGGAATGTTGTAAAATATTACACCCGAGATGTAAGGTTCCCTTAGGTTAGGATATATGACGTTATAGATGTATATAATGTCCCCATCCAGAAGTAGGCGACGACACGCCAGGAATGTTGCAAAATATTACATCCCAGATGTTAGGTTGCGTTAGGTTAGTATATAGAAGGTTATAGACGTATATAATGTCCCTATGGAGAAGCAGGCGACGACACGCCAGAATGTTGTAAAATATTACATCCGAGATGTTAGGTTCCCTTAGGTTAGGATATACAACGTTATAGATGTATATAATGTCCCCATCGAGAAGTAGGCGACGACACGCCAGGAATGTTGTAAAATATTACACCCGAGATGTTAGGTTCCCTTAGGCTAGGATATATGACGTTATAGATGTATATAATGTCCCCATCCAGAAGTAGGCGACGACACGCCAGGAATGTTGTAAAATATTACATCCCAGATGTTAGGTTGCGTTAGGTTAGAATATACAACGTTATAGACGTATATAATGTACCCATCGAGAAGCAGGCGACGACACGACAGGAATGTTGTAAAATATTACATTCGACATGTTAGGTTGCCTTAGGCTAGGATATATATCGTTATAGACGTATACAATGTTCCCACCGAGAAGTAGGGCCCGACATGCCAGGAATGTTGTAAAATATTACATCCGAGATGTAAGGTTCCCTTAGGTTAGGATATATATCGTTATAGACGTATATAACGTTCCCACCGAGAAGTAGGGACCGACATGACAGGAATGTTGTAAAATACTACATCCGAGATGTTAGGTTGCCTTAGGCTAGGATATATAACGTTATAGACGTATATAATGTTCCCACCGAGAAATGGGGACTGACGCGTCAGGAATGTTCTAAAATATTACACCCGAGATGTTAGGTTCCCTTAGGTTAGGATATACAACGTTATAGACGTATAGAATGTCCCCATCGAGAAGCAGGCGACGACACGACAGGAATGTTGTAAAATATTACACCCGAGATGTTAGGTTCCCTTAGGTTAGGATATATGACGTTATAGATGTATATAATGTCCCCATCCAGAAGTAGGCGACGACACGCCAGGAATGTTGTAAAATATTACACCCGAGATGTTGTTTCCCTTAGGTTAGGATATATGACGTTATAGATGTATATAATGTCCCCATCCAGAAGTAGGCGACGACACGCCAGGACTGTTGTAAAATATTACATTCTACAAGTTAGGTTGCCTTAGGCTAGGATATATAACGTTATAGACGTATATAATGTTCCCACCGAGAAATAGGGACTGACGCGTCAGGAATGTTCTAAAATATTACACCCGAGATATTAGGTTCCCTTAGGTTAGGATATACAACGTTATAGACGTATAGAATGTCCCCATCGAGAAGCAGGCGACGACACGACAGGAATGCTGTAAAATATTACACCCGAGATGTTAGGTTCCCTTAGGTTAGGATATATGACGTTATAGATGTATATAATGTCCCCATCCAGAAGTAGGCGACGGCACGCCAGGACTGTTGTAAAATATTACATCCCTGATGTTAGGTTGCGATAGGTTAGAATATACAACGTTATAGACGTATATAATGTCCCCATCGAGAAGCAGGCGACGACACGACAGGAATGTAGTAAAATATTACATTCGACATGTCAGGTTGCCTTAGGCTAGGATGTATATCGTTATAGACGTACACAATGTTCCCACCGAGAAGTAGGGACCGACATGCCAGGAATGTTGTAAAATACTACATCCGAGATGTTAGGTTGCCTTAGGTTAGGATATACAACGTTATAGATGTATATATTGTCCCCATCGGGAAGTAGGCGACGACACGCGCGGAATGTTGTAAAATATTACATTCTACAAGTTGGGTTGCCTTAGGCTAGGATATATAACGTTATAGACGTATACAATGTTCCCACCGAGAAGTAGGGCCCGACATACCAGGAATGTTGTAAAATATTACATCCGAGATGTTAGGTTGCCTTGGGTTAGGATATATATCGTTATAGACGTATATAATGTTCCCACCGAGACGTAGGGACCGACATGCCAGGAATGTTTTAAAATATTACATCCCAGACGTTAGGTTGCGTTAGGTTAGGATATACAACGTTACAGACGTATATAATGTACCCACGGAGACGTAGGGACCGACATGCCAGGAATGTTGTAAAATATTACATCCGAGATGTTAGGTTGCCTTAGGTTAGGATATATATCGTTATAGACGTATATAATGTTCCCACCGAGACGTAGGGACCGACATGCCAGGAATGTTTTAAAATATTACATCCCAGACGTTAGGTTGCGTTAGGTTAGGATATACAACGTTACAGACGTATATAATGTACCCACGGAGACGTAGGGACCGACATGCCAGGAATATTGTAAAATATTACATCCCAGATGTTAGGTTGCGTTAGGTTAGTATATACAAGGTTATAGATGTATATAATGTCCCCATCCAGAAGTAGGCGACGACACGCCAGGACTGTTGTAAAATATTACATTCTACAAGTTAGGTTGCCTTAGGCTAGGATATATAACGTTATAGACGTATATAATGTTCCCACCGAGAAATAGGGACTGACGCGTCAGGAATGTTCTAAAATATTACACCCGAGATATTAGGTTCCCTTAGGTTAGGATATACAACGTTATAGACGTATAGAATGTCCCCATCGAGAAGCAGGCGACGACACGACAGGAATGCTGTAAAATATTACACCCGAGATGTTAGGTTCCCTTAGGTTAGGATATATGACGTTATAGATGTATATAATGTCCCCATCCAGAAGTAGGCGACGGCACGCCAGGACTGTTGTAAAATATTACATCCCTGATGTTAGGTTGCGATAGGTTAGAATATACAACGTTATAGACGTATATAATGTCCCCATCGAGAAGCAGGCGACGACACGACAGGAATGTAGTAAAATATTACATTCGACATGTCAGGTTGCCTTAGGCTAGGATGTATATCGTTATAGACGTACACAATGTTCCCACCGAGAAGTAGGGACCGACATGCCAGGAATGTTGTAAAATACTACATCCGAGATGTTAGGTTGCCTTAGGTTAGGATATACAACGTTATAGATGTATATATTGTCCCCATCGGGAAGTAGGCGACGACACGCGCGGAATGTTGTAAAATATTACATTCTACAAGTTGGGTTGCCTTAGGCTAGGATATATAACGTTATAGACGTATACAATGTTCCCACCGAGAAGTAGGGCCCGACATACCAGGAATGTTGTAAAATATTACATCCGAGATGTTAGGTTGCCTTGGGTTAGGATATATATCGTTATAGACGTATATAATGTTCCCACCGAGACGTAGGGACCGACATGCCAGGAATGTTTTAAAATATTACATCCCAGACGTTAGGTTGCGTTAGGTTAGGATATACAACGTTACAGACGTATATAATGTACCCACGGAGACGTAGGGACCGACATGCCAGGAATGTTGTAAAATATTACATCCGAGATGTTAGGTTGCCTTAGGTTAGGATATATATCGTTATAGACGTATATAATGTTCCCACCGAGACGTAGGGACCGACATGCCAGGAATGTTTTAAAATATTACATCCCAGACGTTAGGTTGCGTTAGGTTAGGATATACAACGTTACAGACGTATATAATGTACCCACGGAGACGTAGGGACCGACATGCCAGGAATATTGTAAAATATTACATCCCAGATGTTAGGTTGCGTTAGGTTAGTATATACAAGGTTATAGATGTATATAATGTCCCCATCCAGAAGTAGGCGACGACACGCCAGGACTGTTGTAAAATATTACATTCTACAAGTTAGGTTGCCTTAGGCTAGGATATATAACGTTATAGACGTATATAATGTTCCCACCGAGAAATAGGGACTGACGCGTCAGGAATGTTCTAAAATATTACACCCGAGATGTTAGGTTCCCTTAGGTTAGGATATACAACGTTATAGACGTATAGAATGTCCCCATCGAGAAGCAGGCGACGACACGCCAGGAATGTTGTCAAATATTACATCCGAGATGTTAGGTTGCCTTAGGTTAGGATATATATCGTTATAGACGTATATAATGTCCCCATCCAGAAGTAGGCGACGACACGCCAGGAATGTTGTAAAATATTACATCCCAGATGTTAGGTTGCGTTAGGTTAGTATATACAAGGTTATAGACGTATATAATGTCCCCATGGAGAAGCAGGCGACGGCACGCCAGAATGTTGTAAAATATTACATCCGATATGTTAGGTTGCCTTAGGTTAGGATATACAACGTTATAGATGTATATAATGCCCCCATCGAGAAGCAGGCTCGGAATCGGCAGGAATGTTGTAAAATATAACATCCGAGATGTTATGTTGCCATACGTTAGGATATGTAACGTTATAGACGTATATAATGTTCCCACCGAAAAGTAGCAGCCGAAGCGCCAGGAATGTTGTAAAATATTACATCCGAGATGTAAGGTACCCTTAGGTTAGGATATATATCGTTATAGACGTATATAACGTTCCCACCGAGACGTAGGGACCGACATGCCAGGAATGATGTAAAATATTACATCCCAGATGTTAGGTTCCCTTAGGTTAGGATATACAACGTTATAGACGTATAGAATGTCCCCATCGAGAAGCAGGCGACGACACGACAGGAATGTTGTAAAATATTACACCCGAGATGTTAGGTTCCCTTAGGTTAGGATATATGACGTTATAGATGTATATAATGTCCCCATCCAGAAGTAGGCGACGACACGCCAGGAATGTTGTAAAATATTACATCCCAGATGTTAGGTTGCGTTAGGCTAGCATATATAACGTTATAGACGTATATAATGCTCCCACCGAGAAATAGGGGCCGACACGTCAGGAATGATGTAAAATATTACATTCGACATGTTAGGTCGCCTTAGGCTAGGATATATATCGCTATAGACGTATATGATGTTCCCACCGAGAAGTGCGGGTTAACACGCCAGGAATGTTGTCAAATATTACATCCGAGATGTTAGGTTGCCTTAGGTTAGGATATATATCGTTATAGACGTATATAATGTTCCCACCGAGACGTAGGGACCGACATGCCAGGAATGTTTTAAAATATTACATCCCAGACGTTACGTTGCGTTAGGTTAGGATATACAACGTTACAGACGTATATAATGTACCCACGGAGACGTAGGGACCGACATGCCAGGAATATTGTAAAATATTACATCCCAGATGTTAGGTTGCGTTAGGTTAGTATATACAAGGTTATAGATGTATATAATGTCCCCATCCAGAAGTAGGCGACGACACGCCAGGACTGTTGTAAAATATTACATTCTACAAGTTAGGTTGCCTTAGGCTAGGATATATAACGTTATAGACGTATATAATGTTCCCACCGAGAAATAGGGACTGACGCGTCAGGAATGTTCTAAAATATTACACCCGAGATGTTAGGTTCCCTTAGGTTAGGATATACAACGTTATAGACGTATAGAATGTCCCCATCGAGAAGCAGGCGACGACACGCCAGGAATGTTGTCAAATATTACATCCGAGATGTTAGGTTGCCTTAGGTTAGGATATATATCGTTATAGACGTATATAATGTCCCCATCCAGAAGTAGGCGACGACACGCCAGGAATGTTGTAAAATATTACATCCCAGATGTTAGGTTGCGTTAGGTTAGTATATACAAGGTTATAGACGTATATAATGTCCCCATGGAGAAGCAGGCGACGGCACGCCAGAATGTTGTAAAATATTACATCCGATATGTTAGGTTGCCTTAGGTTAGGATATACAACGTTATAGATGTATATAATGTCCCCATCGAGAAGCAGGCTCGGAATCGGCAGGAATGTTGTAAAATATAACATCCGAAATGTTATGTTGCCATACGTTAGGATATGTAACGTTATAGACGTATATAATGTTCCCACCGAAAAGTAGCAGCCGAAGCGCCAGGAATGTTGTAAAATATTACATCCGAGATGTAAGGTACCCTTAGGTTAGGATATATATCGTTATAGACGTATATAACGTTCCCACCGAGACGTAGGGACCGACATGCCAGGAATGATGTAAAATATTACATCCCAGATGTTAGGTTCCCTTAGGTTAGGATATACAACGTTATAGACGTATAGAATGTCCCCATCGAGAAGCAGGCGACGACACGACAGGAATGTTGTAAAATATTACACCCGAGATGTTAGGTTCCCTTAGGTTAGGATATATGACGTTATAGATGTATATAATGTCCCCATCCAGAAGTAGGCGACGACACGCCAGGAATGTTGTAAAATATTACATCCCAGATGTTAGGTTGCGTTAGGTTAGTATATACAAGGTTATAGACGTATATAATGTCCCCATGTAGAAGAAGGCGACGACACGCCAGAATGTTGTAAAATATTACTTCCGATATGTTAGGTTGCCTTAGGTTAGGATATACAAAGTTATAGATGTATATAATATCCCCATCGAGAAGTAGGCGACGACACGCCAGGAATGTTGTAAAATATTACACCCGAGATGTTAGGTTCCCTTAGGCTAGGATATATGACGTTATAGATGTATATAATGTCCCCATCCAGAAGTAGGCGACGACAAGCCAGAAATGTTGTAAAATATTACATCCCAAATGTTAGGTTGCGTTAGGTTAGAATATACAACGTTATAGACGTATATAATGTACCCATCGAGAAGCAGGCGACGACACGACAGGAATGTTGTAAAATATTACATTCGACATGTTAGGTTGCCTTAGGCTAGGATATATATCGTTAGAGACGTACACAATGTTCCCACCGAGAAGTAGGGACCGACATGCCAGGAATGTTGTAAAATACTACATCCGAGATGTTAGGTTGCCTTAGGTTAGGATATACAACGTTATAGATGTATATATTGTCCCCATCGAGAAGTAGGCGACGACACGCCAGGAATGTTGTAAAATATTACGTTCTACAAGTTGGGTTGCCTTAGGCTAGGATATATAACGTTATAGACGTATATAATGTTCCCACCGAGAAATGGGGACTGACGCGTCAGGAATGTTCTAAAATATTACACCCGAGATGTTAGGTTCCCTTAGGTTAGGATATACAACGTTATAGACGTATAGAATGTCCCCATCGAGAAGCAGGCGACGACACGACAGGAATGTTGTAAAATATTACACCCGAGATGTTAGGTTCCCTTAGGTTAGGATATATGACGTTATAGATGTATATAATGTCCCCATCCAGAAGAAGGCGACGACACGCCAGGAATGTTGTAAAATATTACATCCCAGATGTTAGGTTGCGTTAGGTTAGTATATACAAGGTTATAGACGTATATAATGTCCACATGGAGAAGCAGGCGACGACACGCCAGAATGTTGTAAAATATTACATCCGATATGTTAGGTTGCCTTAGGTTAGGATATACAACGTTATAGATGTATATAAAGTCTCCATCGAGAAGCAGGCTCGGAATCGTCAGGAATGTTGTAAAATATAACATCCGAGATGTTATGTTGCCATACGTTAGGATATGTAACGTTATAGACGTATATAATGTTCCCACCGAAAAGTAGCAGCCGAAGCGCCAGGAATGTTGTAAAATATTAGATCCGAGATGTAAGGTACCCTTAGCTTAGGATATATATCGTTATAGACGTATATAACGTTCCCACCGAGACGTAGGGACCGACATGCCAGGAATGTTTTAAAATATTACATCCCAGATGTTAGGTTGCGTTAGGTTAGGATATACAACGTTATAGACGTATATAATGTACCCACGGAGACGTAGGGACCGACATGCCAGGAATGTTGTAAAATATTACATCCCAGATGTTAGGTTCCCTTAGGTTAGGATATACAACGTTATAGACGTATAGAATGTCCCCATGGAGAAGCAGGCGACGACACGACAGGAATGTTGTAAAATATTACACCCGAGATGTTAGGTTCCCTTAGGTTAGGATATATGACGTTATAGATGTATATAATGTCCCCATCCAGAAGTAGGCGACGACACGCCAGGACTGTTGTAAAATATTACATCCCAGATGTTAGGTTGCGTTAGGTTAGAATATACAACGTTATAGACGTATATAATGTCCCCATCGAGAAGCAGGCGACGACACGACAGAAATGTAGTAAAATATTACATTCGACACGTTAGGTTGCCTTAGGCTAGGATATATATCGTTATAGACGTACACAATGTTCCCACCGAGAAGTAGGGACCGACATGCCAGGAATGTTGTAAAATACTACATCCGAGATGTTAGGTTGCCTTAGGTTAGGATATACAACGTTATAGATGTATATATTGTCCCCATCGAGAAGTAGGCGACGACACGCCAGGAATGTTGTAAAATATTACATTCTACAAGTTTGGTTGCCTTAGGCTAGGATATATAACGTTATAGACGTATATAATGTTCCCACCGAGAAATAGGGACTGACGCGTCAGGAATGTTCCAAATATTACACCCGAGATGATAGGTTCCCTTAGGTTAGGATATACAACGTTATAGACGTATAGAATGTCCCCATCGAGAAGCAGGCGACGACACGACAGGAATGTTGTAAAATATTACATCCGATATGTTAGGTTGCCTTAGGTTAGGATATACAAAGTTATAGATGTATATAATGTCCCCATCGAGAAGTAGGCGACGACACGCCAGGAATGTTGTAAAATATTACACCCGAGATGTTAGGTTCCCTTAGGCTAGGATATATGACGTTATAGATGTATATAATGTCCCCATCCAGAAGTAGGCGACGACACGCCAGAAATGTTGTAAAATATTACATCCCAAATGTTAGGTTGCGTTAGGTTAGAATATACAACGTTATAGACGTATATAATGTACCCATCGAGAAGCAGGCGACGACACGACAGGAATGTTGTGAAATATTACATTCGACATGTTAGGTTGCCTTAGGCTAGGATATATAACGTTATAGACGTATATAATGTTCCCACCGAGAAGTAGGGACCTACATGCCAGGAATGTTGTAAAATATTAAATCCGAGATGTTAGGTTGCCTTAGGTTAGGGTATATATCGTTACAGACGTATATAATGTTCCCACCGAGACCTAGTGACCAACATGCCAGGAATGTTGTAAAATATTACATCCGAGATGTTAGGTTGCCTTAGGTTAGGATATATATCGTTATAGACGTATATAATGATCCCACCGACACGCAGGGACCGACATGCCAGGAATGTTGTAAAATATTACATCCCAGATGTTAGGTTCCCTTAGGTTAGGATATACAACGTTATAGACGTATAGAATGTCCCCATCGAGAAGCAGGCGACGACACGACAGGAATGTTGTAAAATATTACACCCGAGATGTTAGGTTCCCTTAGGTTAGGATATATGACGTTATAGATGTATATAATGACCCCATCCAGAAGTAGGCGACGACACGCCAGGACTGTTGTAAAATATTACATCCCAGATGTTAGGTTGCGTTAGGTTAGAATATACAACGTTATAGACGTATATAATGTCCCCATCGAGAAGCAGGCGACGACACGACAGAAATGTAGTAAAATATTACATTCGACACGTTAGGTTGCCTTAGGCTAGGATATATATCGTTATAGACGTACACAATGTTCCCACCGAGAAGTAGGGACCGACATGCCAGGAATGTTGTAAAATACTACATCCGAGATGTTAGGTTGCCTTAGGTTAGGATATACAACGTTATAGATGTATATATTGTCCCCATCGAGAAGTAGGCGACGACACGCCAGGAATGTTGTAAAATATTACATTCTACAAGTTTGGTTGCCTTAGGCTAGGATATATAACGTTATAGACGTATATAATGTTCCCACCGAGAAATAGGGACTGACGCGTCAGGAATGTTCTAAATATTACACCCGAGATGATAGGTTCCCTTAGGTTAGGATATACAACGTTATAGACGTATAGAATGTCCCCATCGAGAAGCAGGCGACGACACGACAGGAATGTTGTAAAATATTACATCCGATATGTTAGGTTGCCTTAGGTTAGGATATACAAAGTTATAGATGTATATAATGTCCCCATCGAGAAGTAGGCGACGACACGCCAGGAATGTTGTAAAATATTACACCCGAGATGTTAGGTTCCCTTAGGCTAGGATATATGACGTTATAGATGTATATAATGTCCCCATCCAGAAGTAGGCGACGACACGCCAGAAATGTTGTAAAATATTACATCCCAAATGTTAGGTTGCGTTAGGTTAGAATATACAACGTTATAGACGTATATAATGTACCCATCGAGAAGCAGGCGACGACACGACAGGAATGTTGTGAAATATTACATTCGACATGTTAGGTTGCCTTAGGCTAGGATATATAACGTTATAGACGTATATAATGTTCCCACCGAGAAGTAGGGACCTACATGCCAGGAATGTTGTAAAATATTAAATCCGAGATGTTAGGTTGCCTTAGGTTAGGGTATATATCGTTACAGACGTATATAATGTTCCCACCGAGACCTAGTGACCAACATGCCAGGAATGTTGTAAAATATTACATCCGAGATGTTAGGTTGCCTTAGGTTAGGATATATATCGTTATAGACGTATATAATGATCCCACCGACACGCAGGGACCGACATGCCAGGAAAGTTTTAAAATATTACATCCGAGATGTTAGGTTCCCTTAGGTTAGGATATACAACGATACAGACATATAGTATGCTCCCACCGAGAAGTAGGGACCGACATGCCAGGAATGTTGTAAAATATTACATCCGAGATGTTAGGTTCCCTTAGGATAGGATATATGACGTTATAGATGTATATAATGTCCCCATCCAGAAGTAGGCGACGACACGCCAGGAATGTTGTAAAATATTACATCCCAGATGTTAGGTTGTGTTAGGTTAGAATATACAACGTTATAGACGTATATAATGTCCCCATCGAGAAGCAGGCGACGACACGACAGGAATGTTGTGAAATATTACATCCGAGATGTTAGGTTGCCTTAGGCTAGGATACATAACGTTATAGACGTATACAATATTCCCACCGAGAAATAGCGGCCGACGCGTCAGGAATGTTGTAAAATATTACACCCGAGATGTTAGGTGCCCTTAGGTTAGGATATATGACGTTATAGATGTATTTAATGTCCCCATCGAGAAGTAGGCGACGACACGCCAGCAATGTTGTAAAATATTACGGTATTGAGGTTAGTTTGCCTTAGGTTAGGATATACAACGTTATAGACGTATATAATTTTCCCACCGAGATGTAGGGACCGACAAGCCAGTAGTGTTGTAAAATAATACATCCGAGATGTTAGGTTGCTTTAGGTTAGGATATATATCGTTATAGACGTATATAATGTTCCCACCGAAACGTGGGGACCGACATGCCAGGAATGTTGTAAAATATTACATCCGAGATGTTAGGTTGCATTAGATTAGGATATACAAAGTTATAGATGTATATAATGTTCCCACCGAAAAGTAGGGACCGACATGCCAGGAATGTTGTAAAATATTACATCCCAGATGTTAGATTGCGTTAGGTTAGAATATACAACGTTATAGACGTACATAATGTCCCCATCGAGAAGCAGACGACGACACGCCAGGAAGGTTGCATAATATTACATCCCAGGTGTTAGGTTGCGTTAGGTTAGGATATACAACGTTGTAGACATATATAATGTCCCCATCGAGAAGCAGGCGACGACACGCCAGAATGTTGTAAAATATTACATCCGATGTGTTAGGTTGCCTTAGGATAGGATATATAACATGATAGACGTATATAATGTTTCCTCCGAGAAATAGGGGCCGACGCGTCAGGTATGTTGTAAAATATTACATCCCAGATGTTAGCTTCCCTTAGGTTAGGATATACAACGTTATAGACGTATAGAATGTTCCCACCGAGATGTAGAGACCGCCAGGAATGTGGTAAACTATTACATCCGAGTTGTTAGGTTGCTTTAGGTTAGGATATATATCGTTATAGACTTATATAATATTCCCACCGAGACGTGGGTACCGACATGCCAGGAATGTTGTAAAATATTACATCCCAGAAGTTAGGTTGCTTTGGGTTAGGATATACAACGTTATAGACGTATAGAATGTTCCCACCGAGACGTAGGGACCGACATGCCAGGAATGTTGTAAAATATTACATCCGAGTTGTTAGGTTGCATTAGGTTAGGATATATATCGTTATAGACTTATATAATGTTCCCACCGAGACGTGGGGCCGACATGCCTGGAAGGTTGTAAAATATTACATCCCAGAAGATAGGTTGCTTTGGGTTAGGATATACAACGTTATCGACGTATATAATGTCCCCATCGAGAAGCAGGCGACGAGACGCCAGAATGTTGTAAAATATTACATTCGACATGTTATGTGGCCTTAGGCTAGGATATATAACGTTATAGACGTATATTATGTTCCCACCGAGAAGTACAGGCGGGCACGCCAGGAATGTTGTCAACTATTTCATCCGAGATGTTAGGTTGCCTTAGGTTAGGATATATAACGTTGTAGGCGTATATAATCTCCCCATCCAGAAGTAGGCGACGACACGCCAGGAATATTACATCCCAGATGTTAGGTTGCGTTAGGTTAGGATACACAACGTTATAGACGTATATAATGTTCCCATCGAGAAGCAGGCAACGACACGCCAGGAATGATGTAAAATATTACATTCGGCATGTTAGGTCGCCTTAGGCTAGGATATATATCGTTATAAACGTATACAATGTTCCCACCGAGAAGTACGGGCCTACACGCCAAGAATGTTGTCAACTATTACATCCGAGGTGTTAGGTTGCCTTAGGTTAGGATATATATCGTTATAGACGTATATAATGTTCCCACCGAGACGTAGGCACCGACATGCAAGGAATGTTGTAAAATATTACATCCCAAATGTTAAGTTGCGTTAGGTTAGGATATACAACGTTATAGACGTATATAATCTCCCCATCGAGAACCAGGCGACGACACGACAGGAATGTTGTAAAATATTACATTCGACATGTTAGGTTGCCTTAGGCTAGGATATATAACGTTATAGCCGTATATAATGTTCCCACCGAAAAATAGGGCCCGACGCGTCAGGAATGTTGTAAAAGTTTACACTCGAGATGTTAGGTTCCCTTAGGTTAGGATATACAACGTTATAGACGTATAGTATGTTCCCACCGAGATGTAGGGACCGACATGCCAGGAATGTTGTAAAATATTACATCCGAGATGTTAGGTTGCCTTAGGTTAGGATATACAGCGTTATAGATGTATATAATGACCCCATCCAAACTAGGCGACGACACGCCAGGAATGTTGTAAAATATTACATCCCAGATGTTAGGTTGCTTTAAGTTAGGATATACAACGTTATAGACGTATATAATGTCCCCATCGAGAAGCAGGCTACGACACGCCAGGAATGTTGTAAAATATTACATACGACATGTTAGGGTCCCTTAGGTTAGGATATATAACGTTATAGACGTATATAATGTTCCCACCAAAAAATAGGAACCGACGCGCCAGGAATGTTGTAAAATATTACATCCGAGATGTTAGGTTGCCTTAGGCTAGGATATATATCGTTATAGACGTACACAATGTTTCCACCGAGAAGTAGGGACCGATATGCCAGGAATGTTGTAAAATATTACATCCGAGATGTTAGGTTGCCTTAGGTTATGATATATAACGTTATAGACGTATATAATATTCCCACCGAGAAGTAGGGACCGACATGCCAGGAATGTTTTAAAATATTACATCCGAGATGTTAGGTTCCCTTAGGTTATGATATATAACGTTATAGACGCATGTAATGTTCCCATCGAGAAGCAGGCGACGACACGCCAGGAATGATGTAAAATATTACATTCGACATGTTAGGTCGCCTTAGGCTAGGATATATATCGTTATAGACGTATACAATGTTCCCACCGAGAAGTACGGGCCTGCACGCCAGGAATGTTGTCAACTATTACATCCGAGGTGTTAGGTTGCCTTAGGTTAGGATATATATCGTTATAGACGTATATAATGTTCCCACCGAGACGTAGGCACCGACATGCAAGGAATGTTGTAAAATATTACATCCCAAATGTTAGGTTGCGTTAGGTTAGGATATACAACGTTATAGACGTATATAATCTCCCCATCGAGAAGCAGGCGACGACACGACAGGAATGTTGTAAAATATTACATTCGACATGTTAGGTTGCCTTAGGTTAGGATATACAGCGTTATAGATGTATATAATGACCCCATCCAAACTAGGCGACGACACGCCAGGAATGTTGTAAAATATTACATCCCAGATGTTAGGTTGCTTTAGGTTAGGATATACAACGTTATAGACGTATATAATGTCCCCATCCAGAAGTAGGCGACGACACGCCAGGAATGTTGTAAAATATTACATCCCAGATGTTAGGTTGCGTTAGGTTAGAATATACAACGTTATAGACGTATATAATGTCCCCATCGAGAAGCAGGCGACGACACGACAGGAATGTAGTAAAATATTACATTCGACATGTTAGGTTGCCTTAGGCTAGGATATATATCGTTATAGACGTACACAATGTTCCCATCGAGAAGTAGGGCCCGACATGCCAGGAATGTTGTAAAATATTACATCCGAGATGTTAGGTTCCCTTAGGTTAGGACATACAACGTTATAGACGTATAGAATGTTCCCATCGAGAAGCAGGCGACGAGACGACAGGAATGTTGTAAAATATTACACCCGAGATGTTAGGTTCCCTTAGGTTAGGATATATGACGTTATAGATGTATATAATGTACCCATCCAGAAGTAGGCGACGACACGCCAGGAATGTTGCAAAATATTACATCCCAGATGTTAGGTTGCGTTAGGTTAGTATATAGAAGGTTATAGACGTATATAATGTCCCTATGGAGAAGCAGGCGACGACACGCCAGAATGTTGTAAAATGTTACATCCGAGATGTTAGGTTCCCTTAGGTTAGGATATACAACGTTATAGATGTATATAATGTCCCCATCGAGAAGTAGGCGACGACACGCCAGGAATGTTGTAAAATATTACACCCGAGATGTTAGGTTCCCTTAGGCTAGGATATATGACGTTATAGATGTATATAATGTCCCCATCCAGAAGTAGGCGACGACACGCCAGGAATGTTGTAAAATATTACATCCCAGATGTTAGGTTGCGTTAGGTTAGAATATACAACGTTATAGACGTATATAATGTACCCATCGAGAAGCAGGCGACGACACGACAGGAATGTTGTAAAATATTACATTCGACATGTTAGGTTGCCTTAGGCTAGGATATATATCGTTATAGACGTATACAATGTTCCCACCGAGAAGTAGGGCCCGACATGCCAGGAATGTTGTAAAATATTACATCCGAGATGTAAGGTTGCCTTAGGCTAGGATATATAACGTTATAGACGTATATAATGTTCCCACCGAGAAATGGGGACTGACGCGTCAGGAATGTTCTAAAATATTACACCCGAGATGTTAGGTTCCCTTAGGTTAGGATATACAACGTTATAGACGTATAGAATGTCCCCATCGAGAAGCAGGCGACGACACGACAGGAATGTTGTAAAATATTACACCCGAGATGTTAGGTTCCCTTAGGTTAGGATATATGACGTTATAGATGTATATAATGTCCCCATCCAGAAGTAGGCGACGACACGCCAGGAATGTTGTAAAATATTACACCCGAGATGTTGTTTCCCTTAGGTTAGGATATATGACGTTATAGATGTATATAATGTCCCCATCCAGAAGTAGGCGACGACACGCCAGGACTGTTGTAAAATATTACATTCTACAAGTTAGGTTGCCTTAGGCTAGGATATATAACGTTATAGACGTATATAATGTTCCCACCGAGAAATAGGGACTGACGCGTCAGGAATGTTCCAAATATTACACCCGAGATGATAGGTTCCCTTAGGTTAGGATATACAACGTTATAGACGTATAGAATGTCCCCATCGAGAAGCAGGCGACGACACGACAGGAATGTTGTAAAATATTACATCCGATATGTTAGGTTGCCTTAGGTTAGGATATACAAAGTTATAGATGTATATAATGTCCCCATCGAGAAGTAGGCGACGACACGCCAGGAATGTTGTAAAATATTACACCCGAGATGTTAGGTTCCCTTAGGCTAGGATATATGACGTTATAGATGTATATAATGTCCCCATCCAGAAGTAGGCGACGACACGCCAGAAATGTTGTAAAATATTACATCCCAAATGTTAGGTTGCGTTAGGTTAGAATATACAACGTTATAGACGTATATAATGTACCCATCGAGAAGCAGGCGACGACACGACAGGAATGTTGTGAAATATTACATTCGACATGTTAGGTTGCCTTAGGCTAGGATATATAACGTTATAGACGTATATAATGTTCCCACCGAGAAGTAGGGACCTACATGCCAGGAATGTTGTAAAATATTAAATCCGAGATGTTAGGTTGCCTTAGGTTAGGGTATATATCGTTACAGACGTATATAATGTTCCCACCGAGACCTAGTGACCAACATGCCAGGAATGTTGTAAAATATTACATCCGAGATGTTAGGTTGCCTTACGTTAGGATATATATCGTTATAGACGTATATAATGATCCCACCGACACGCAGGGACCGACATGCCAGGAAAGTTTTAAAATATTACATCCGAGATGTTAGGTTCCCTTAGGTTAGGATATACAACGTTACAGACATATAGTATGCTCCCACCGAGAAGTAGGGACCGACATGCCAGGAATGTTGTAAAATATTACATCCGAGATGTTAGGTTCCCTTAGGATAGGATATATGACGTTATAGATGTATATAATGTCCCCATCCAGAAGTAGGCGACGACACGCCAGGAATGTTGTAAAATATTACATCCCAGATGTTAGGTTGTGTTAGGTTAGAATATACAACGTTATAGACGTATATAATGTCCCCATCGAGAAGCAGGCGACGACACGACAGAAATGTAGTAAAATATTACATTCAACACGTTAGGTTGCCTTAGGCTAGGATATATATCGTTATAGACGTACACAATGTTCCCACCGAGAAGTAGGGACCGACATGCCAGGAATGTTGTAAAATACTACATCCGAGATGTTAGGTTGCCTTAGGTTAGGATATACAACGTTATAGACGTACATAATGTCCCCATCGAGAAGCAGACGACGACACGCCAGGAAGGTTGCATAATATTACATCCCAGGTGTTAGGTTGCGTTAGGTTAGGATATACAACGTTGTAGACATATATAATGTCCCCATCGAGAAGCAGGCGACGACACGCCAGAATGTTGTAAAATATTACATCCGATGTGTTAGGTTGCCTTAGGATAGGATATATAACATGATAGACGTATATAATGTTTCCTCCGAGAAATAGGGGCCGACGCGTCAGGTATGTTGTAAAATATTACATCCCAGATGTTAGCTTCCCTTAGGTTAGGATATACAACGTTATAGACGTATAGAATGTTCCCACCGAGATGTAGAGGCCGCCAGGAATGTGGTAAACTATTACATCCGAGTTGTTAGGTTGCTTTAGGTTAGGATATATATCGTTATAGACTTATATAATATTCCCACCGAGACGTGGGTACCGACATGCCAGGAATGTTGTAAAATATTACATCCCAGAAGTTAGGTTGCTTTGGGTTAGGATATACAACGTTATAGACGTATAGAATGTTCCCACCGAGACGTAGGGACCGACATGCCAGGAATGTTGTAAAATATTACATCCGAGTTGTTAGGTTGCTTTAGGTTAGGATATATATCGTTATAGACTTATATAATGTTCCCACCGAGACGTGGGGCCGACATGCCTGGAAGGTTGTAAAATATTACATCCCAGAAGATAGGTTGCTTTGGGTTAGGATATACAACGTTATCGACGTATATAATGTCCCCATCGAGAAGCAGGCGACGAGACGCCAGAATGTTGTAAAATATTACATTCGACATGTTATGTGGCCTTAGGCTAGGATATATAACGTTATAGACGTATATTATGTTCCCACCGAGAAGTACAGGCGGGCACGCCAGGAATGTTGTCAACTATTTCATCCGAGATGTTAGGTTGCCTTAGGTTAGGATATATAACGTTGTAGGCGTATATAATCTCCCCATCCAGAAGTAGGCGACGACACGCCAGGAATATTACATCCCAGATGTTAGGTTGCGTTAGGTTAGGATACACAACGTTATAGACGTATATAATGTTCCCATCGAGAAGCAGGCAACGACACGCCAGGAATGATGTAAAATATTACATTCGGCATGTTAGGTCGCCTTAGGCTAGGATATATATCGTTATAAACGTATACAATGTTCCCACCGAGAAGTACGGGCCTACACGCCAGGAATGTTGTCAACTATTACATCCGAGGTGTTAGGTTGCCTTAGGTTAGGATATATATCGTTATAGACGTATATAATGTTCCCACCGAGACGTAGGCACCGACATGCAAGGAATGTTGTAAAATATTACATCCCAAATGTTAAGTTGCGTTAGGTTAGGATATACAACGTTATAGACGTATATAATCTCCCCATCGAGAACCAGGCGACGACACGACAGGAATGTTGTAAAATATTACATTCGACATGTTAGGTTGCCTTAGGCTAGGATATATAACGTTATAGCCGTATATAATGTTCCCACCGAAAAATAGGGCCCGACGCGTCAGGAATGTTGTAAAAGTTTACACTCGAGATGTTAGGTTCCCTTAGGTTAGGATATACAACGTTATAGACGTATAGTATGTTCCCACCGAGATGTAGGGACCGACATGCCAGGAATGTTGTAAAATATTACATCCGAGATGTTAGGTTGCCTTAGGTTAGGATATACAGCGTTATAGATGTATATAATGACCCCATCCAAACTAGGCGACGACACGCCAGGAATGTTGTAAAATATTACATCCCAGATGTTAGGTTGCTTTAAGTTAGGATATACAACGTTATAGACGTATATAATGTCCCCATCGAGAAGCAGGCTACGACACGCCAGGAATGTTGTAAAATATTACATACGACATGTTAGGGTCCCTTAGGTTAGGATATATAACGTTATAGACGTATATAATGTTCCCACCAAAAAATAGGAACCGACGCGCCAGGAATGTTGTAAAATATTACATCCGAGATGTTAGGTTGCCTTAGGCTAGGATATATATCGTTATAGACGTACACAATGTTTCCACCGAGAAGTAGGGACCGATATGCCAGGAATGTTGTAAAATATTACATCCGAGATGTTAGGTTGCCTTAGGTTATGATATATAACGTTATAGACGTATATAATATTCCCACCGAGAAGTAGGGACCGACATGCCAGGAATGTTTTAAAATATTACATCCGAGATGTTAGGTTCCCTTAGGTTATGATATATAACGTTATAGACGCATGTAATGTTCCCATCGAGAAGCAGGCGACGACACGCCAGGAATGATGTAAAATATTACATTCGACATGTTAGGTCGCCTTAGGCTAGGATATATATCGTTATAGACGTATACAATGTTCCCACCGAGAAGTACGGGCCTGCACGCCAGGAATGTTGTCAACTATTACATCCGAGGTGTTAGGTTGCCTTAGGTTAGGATATATATCGTTATAGACGTATATAATGTTCCCACCGAGACGTAGGCACCGACATGCAAGGAATGTTGTAAAATATTACATCCCAAATGTTAGGTTGCGTTAGGTTAGGATATACAACGTTATAGACGTATATAATCTCCCCATCGAGAAGCAGGCGACGACACGACAGGAATGTTGTAAAATATTACATTCGACATGTTAGGTTGCCTTAGGTTAGGATATACAGCGTTATAGATGTATATAATGACCCCATCCAAACTAGGCGACGACACGCCAGGAATGTTGTAAAATATTACATCCCAGATGTTAGGTTGCTTTAGGTTAGGATATACAACGTTATAGACGTATATAATGTCCCCATCCAGAAGTAGGCGACGACACGCCAGGAATGTTGTAAAATATTACATCCCAGATGTTAGGTTGCGTTAGGTTAGAATATACAACGTTATAGACGTATATAATGTCCCCATCGAGAAGCAGGCGACGACACGACAGGAATGTAGTAAAATATTACATTCGACATGTTAGGTTGCCTTAGGCTAGGATATATATCGTTATAGACGTACACAATGTTCCCATCGAGAAGTAGGGCCCGACATGCCAGGAATGTTGTAAAATATTACATCCGAGATGTTAGGTTCCCTTAGGTTAGGACATACAACGTTATAGACGTATAGAATGTTCCCATCGAGAAGCAGGCGACGAGACGACAGGAATGTTGTAAAATATTACACCCGAGATGTTAGGTTCCCTTAGGTTAGGATATATGACGTTATAGATGTATATAATGTCCCCATCCAGAAGTAGGCGACGACACGCCAGGAATGTTGCAAAATATTACATCCCAGATGTTAGGTTGCGTTAGGTTAGTATATAGAAGGTTATAGACGTATATAATGTCCCTATGGAGAAGCAGGCGACGACACGCCAGAATGTTGTAAAATATTACATCCGAGATGTTAGGTTCCCTTAGGTTAGGATATACAACGTTATAGATGTATATAATGTCCCCATCGAGAAGTAGGCGACGACACGCCAGGAATGTTGTAAAATATTACACCCGAGATGTTAGGTTCCCTTAGGCTAGGATATATGACGTTATAGATGTATATAATGTCCCCATCCAGAAGTAGGCGACGACACGCCAGGAATGTTGTAAAATATTACATCCCAGATGTTAGGTTGCGTTAGGTTAGAATATACAACGTTATAGACGTATATAATGTACCCATCGAGAAGCAGGCGACGACACGACAGGAATGTTGTAAAATATTACATTCGACATGTTAGGTTGCCTTAGGCTAGGATATATATCGTTATAGACGTATACAATGTTCCCACCGAGAAGTAGGGCCCGACATGCCAGGAATGTTGTAAAATATTACATCCGAGATGTAAGGTTCCCTTAGGTTAGGATATATATCGTTATAGACGTATATAACGTTCCCACCGAGAAGTAGGGACCGACATGACAGGAATGTTGTAAAATACTACATCCGAGATGTTAGGTTGCCTTAGGCTAGGATATATAACGTTATAGACGTATATAATGTTCCCACCGAGAAATGGGGACTGACGCGTCAGGAATGTTCTAAAATATTACACCCGAGATGTTAGGTTCCCTTAGGTTAGGATATACAACGTTATAGACGTATAGAATGTCCCCATCGAGAAGCAGGCGACGACACGACAGGAATGTTGTAAAATATTACACCCGAGATGTTAGGTTCCCTTAGGTTAGGATATATGACGTTATAGATGTATATAATGTCCCCATCCAGAAGTAGGCGACGACACGCCAGGAATGTTGTAAAATATTACACCCGAGATGTTGTTTCCCTTAGGTTAGGATATAGGACGTTATAGATGTATATAATGTCCCTATCCAGAAGTAGGCGACGACACGCCAGGACTGTTGTAAAATATTACATTCTACAAGTTAGGTTGCCTTAGGCTAGGATATATAACGTTATAGACGTATATAATGTTCCCACCGAGAAATAGGGACTGACGCGTCAGGAATGTTCTAAAATATTACACCCGCGATATTAGGTTCCCTTAGGTTAGGATATACAACGTTATAGACGTATAGAATGTCCCCATCGAGAAGCAGGCGACGACACGACAGGAATGCTGTAAAATATTACACCCGAGATGTTAGGTTCCCTTAGGTTAGGATATATGACGTTATAGATGTATATAATGTCCCCATCCAGAAGTAGGCGACGGCACGCCAGGACTGTTGTAAAATATTACATCCCTGATGTTAGGTTGCGATAGGTTAGAATATACAACGTTATAGACGTATATAATGTCCCCATCGAGAAGCAGGCGACGACACGACAGGAATGTAGTAAAATATTACATTCGACATGTCAGGTTGCCTTAGGCTAGGATATATATCGTTATAGACGTACACAATGTTCCCACCGAGAAGTAGGGACCGACATGCCAGGAATGTTGTAAAATACTACATCCGAGATGTTAGGTTGCCTTAGGTTAGGATATACAACGTTATAAATGTATATATTGTCCCCATCGGGAAGTAGGCGACGACACGCGCGGAATGTTGTAAAATATTACATTCTACAAGTTGGGTTGCCTTAGGCTAGGATATATAACGTTATAGACGTATACAATGTTCCCACCGAGAAGTAGGGCCCGACATACCAGGAATGTTGTAAAATATTACATCCGAGACGTTAGGTTGCCTTAGGTTATGATATACAACGTTATAGATGTATATAATGTCCCCATCGAGAAGTAGGCGACGACACGACAGGAATGTTGTAAAATATTACATTCGACATGTTAGGTTGCCTTAGGCTAGGATATATATCGCTATAGACGTATATGATGTTCCCACCGAGAAGTGCGGGTTAACACGCCAGGAATGTTGTCAAATATTACATCCGAGATGTTAGGTTGCCTTAGGTTAGGATATATATCGTTATAGACGTATATAATGTTCCCACCGAGACGTAGGGACCGACATGCCAGGAATGTTTTAAAATATTACATCCCAGACGTTAGGTTGCGTTAGGTTAGGATATACAACGTTACAGACGTATATAATGTACCCACGGAGACGTAGGGACCGACATGCCAGGAATGTTGTAAAATATTACATCCGAGATGTTAGGTTGCCTTAGGTTAGGATATATATCGTTATAGACGTATATAATGTTCCCACCGAGACGTAGGGACCGACATGCCAGGAATGTTTTAAAATATTACATCCCAGACGTTAGGTTGCGTTAGGTTAGGATATACAACGTTACAGACGTATATAATGTACCCACGGAGACGTAGGGACCGACATGCCAGGAATATTGTAAAATATTACATCCCAGATGTTAGGTTGCGTTAGGTTAGTATATACAAGGTTATAGATGTATATAATGTCCCCATCCAGAAGTAGGCGACGACACGCCAGGACTGTTGTAAAATATTACATTCTACAAGTTAGGTTGCCTTAGGCTAGGATATATAACGTTATAGACGTATATAATGTTCCCACCGAGAAATAGGGACTGACGCGTCAGGAATGTTCTAAAATATTACACCCGAGATGTTAGGTTCCCTTAGGTTAGGATATACAACGTTATAGACGTATAGAATGTCCCCATCGAGAAGCAGGCGACGACACGCCAGGAATGTTGTCAAATATTACATCCGAGATGTTAGGTTGCCTTAGGTTAGGATATATATCGTTATAGACGTATATAATGTCCCCATCCAGAAGTAGGCGACGACACGCCAGGAATGTTGTAAAATATTACATCCCAGATGTTAGGTTGCGTTAGGTTCGTATATACAAGGTTATAGACGTATATAATGTCCCCATGGAGAAGCAGGCGACGGCACGCCAGAATGTTGTAAAATATTACATCCGATATGTTAGGTTGCCTTAGGTTAGGATATACAACGTTATAGATGTATATAATGTCCCCATCGAGAAGCAGGCTCGGAATCGGCAGGAATGTTGTAAAATATAACATCCGAGATGTTATGTTGCCATACGTTAGGATATGTAACGTTATAGACGTATATAATGTTCCCACCGAAAAGTAGCAGCCGAAGCGCCAGGAATGTTGTAAAATATTACATCCGAGATGTAAGGTACCCTTAGGTTAGGATATATATCGTTATAGACGTATATAACGTTCCCACCGAGACGTAGGGACCGACATGCCAGGAATGATGTAAAATATTACATCCCAGATGTTAGGTTCCCTTAGGTTAGGATATACAACGTTATAGACGTATAGAATGTCCCCATCGAGAAGCAGGCGACGACACGACAGGAATGTTGTAAAATATTACACCCGAGATGTTAGGTTCCCTTAGGTTAGGATATATGACGTTATAGATGTATATAATGTCCCCATCCAGAAGTAGGCGACGACACGCCAGGAATGTCGTAAAATATTACATCCCAGATGTTAGGTTGCGTTAGGTTAGTATATACAAGGTTATAGACGTATATAATGTCCCCATGTAGAAGAAGGCGACGACATGCCAGAATGTTGTAAAATATTACTTCCGATATGTTAGGTTGCCTTAGGTTAGGATATACAAAGTTATAGATGTATATAATGTCCCCATCGAGAAGTAGGCGACGACACGCCAGGAATGTTGTAAAATATTACACCCGAGATGCTAGGTTCCCTTAGGCTAGGATATATGACGTTATAGATGTATATAATGTCCCCATCCAGAAGTAGGCGACGACAAGCCAGAAATGTTGTAAAATATTACATCCCAAATGTTAGGTTGCGTTAGGTTAGAATATACAACGTTATAGACGTATATAATGTACCCATCGAGAAGCAGGCGACGACACGACAGGAATGTTGTAAAATATTACATTCGACATGTTAGGTTGCCTTAGGCTAGGATATATATCGTTAGAGACGTACACAATGTTCCCACCGAGAAGTAGGGACCGACATGCCAGGAATGTTGTAAAATACTACATCCGAGATGTTAGGTTGCCTTAGGTTAGGATATACAACGTTATAGATGTATATATTGTCCCCATCGAGAAGTAGGCGACGACACGCCAGGAATGTTGTAAAATATTACATTCTACAAGTTTGGTTGCCTTAGGCTAGGATATATAACGTTATAGACGTATATAATGTTCCCACCGAGAAATAGGGACTGACGCGTCAGGAATGTTCCAAATATTACACCCGAGATGATAGGTTCCCTTAGGTTAGGATATACAACGTTATAGACGTATAGAATGTCCCCATCGAGAAGCAGGCGACGACACGACAGGAATGTTGTAAAATATTACATCCGATATGTTAGGTTGCCTTAGGTTAGGATATACAAAGTTATAGATGTATATAATGTCCCCATCGAGAAGTAGGCGACGACACGCCAGGAATGTTGTAAAATATTACACCCGAGATGTTAGGTTCCCTTAGGCTAGGATATATGACGTTATAGATGTATATAATGTCCCCATCCAGAAGTAGGCGACGACACGCCAGAAATGTTGTAAAATATTACATCCCAAATGTTAGGTTGCGTTAGGTTAGAATATACAACGTTATAGACGTATATAATGTACCCATCGAGAAGCAGGCGACGACACGACAGGAATGTTGTGAAATATTACATTCGACATGTTAGGTTGCCTTAGGCTAGGATATATAACGTTATAGACGTATATAATGTTCCCACCGAGAAGTAGGGACCTACATGCCAGGAATGTTGTAAAATATTAAAACCGAGATGTTAGGTTGCCTTAGGTTAGGGTATATATCGTTACAGACGTATATAATGTTCCCACCGAGACCTAGTGACCAACATGCCAGGAATGTTGTAAAATATTACATCCGAGATGTTAGGTTGCCTTAGGTTAGGATATATATCGTTATAGACGTATATAATGATCCCACCGACACGCAGGGACCGACATGCCAGGAAAGTTTTAAAATATTACATCCGAGATGTTAGGTTCCCTTAGGTTAGGATATACAACGTTACAGACATATAGTATGCTCCCACCGAGAAGTAGGGACCGACATGCCAGGAATGTTGTAAAATATTACATCCGAGATGTTAGGTTCCCTTAGGATAGGATATATGACGTTATAGATGTATATAATGTCCCCATCCAGAAGTAGGCGACGACACGCCAGGAATGTTGTAAAATATTACATTCCAGATGTTAGGTTGTGTTAGGTTAGAATATACAACGTTATAGACGTATATAATGTCCCCATCGAGAAGCAGGCGACGACACGACAGGAATGTTGTGAAATATTACATCCGAGATGTTAGGTTGCCTTAGGCTAGGATATATAACGTTATAGACGTATACAATATTCCCACCGAGAAATAGCGGCCGACGCGTCAGGAATGTTGTAAAATATTACACCCGAGATGTTAGGTGCCCTTAGGTTAGGATATATGACGTTATAGATGTATTTAATGTCCCCATCGAGAAGTAGGCGACGACACGCCAGCAATGTTGTAAAATATTACGGTATTGAGGTTAGTTTGCCTTAGGTTAGGATATACAACGTTATAGACGTATATAATTTTCCCACCGAGATGTAGGGACCGACAAGCCAGTAGTGTTGTAAAATAATACATCCGAGATGTTAGGTTGCTTTAGGTTAGGATATATATCGTTATAGACGTATATAATGTTCCCACCGAAACGTGGGGACCGACATGCCAGGAATGTTGTAAAATATTACATCCGAGATGTTAGGTTGCATTAGATTAGGATATACAAAGTTATAGATGTATATGAATGTTCCCACCGAAAAGTAGGAGCCGACGCGCCAGGAATGATGTAAAATATTACATCCCAGATGTTAGATTGCGTTAGGTTAGAATATACAACGTTATAGACGTATATAATGTCCCCATCGAGAAGCAGGCGACGAAACGCCAGGAATGTTGTAAAATATTACATCCCAGATGTTAGGTTGCGTTAGGTTAGAATATACAACGTTGTAGACATATATAATGTCCCCATCGAGAAGCAGGCGACGACACGCCAGAATGTTGTAAAATATTACATCCGATGTGTTAGGTTGCCTTAGGATAGGATATATAACATGATAGACGTATATAATGTTTCCTCCGAGAAATAGGGGCCGACGCGTCAGGTATGTTGTAAAATATTACATCCCAGATGTTAGCTTCCCTTAGGTTAGGATATACAACGTTATAGACGTATAGAATGTTCCCACCGAGATGTAGAGACCGCCAGGAATGTGGTAAACTATTACATCCGAGTTGTTAGGTTGCTTTAGGTTAGGATATATATCGTTATAGACTTATATAATATTCCCACCGAGACGTGGGTACCGACATGCCAGGAATGTTGTAAAATATTACATCCCAGAAGTTAGGTTGCTTTGGGTTAGGATATACAACGTTATAGACGTATAGAATGTTCCCACCGAGACGTAGGGACCGGCATGCCAGGAATGTTGTAAAATATTACATCCGAGTTGTTAGGTTGCTTTAGGTTAGGATATATATCGTTATAGACTTATATAATGTTCCCACCGAGACGTGGGGCCGACATGCCTGGAAGGTTGTAAAATATTACATCCCAGAAGATAGGTTGCTTTGGGTTAGGATATACAACGTTATCGACGTATATAATGTCCCCATCGAGAAGCAGGCGACGAGACGCCAGAATGTTGTAAAATATTACATTCGACATGTTATGTGGCCTTAGGCTAGGATATATAACGTTATAGACGTATATAATGTTCCCACCGAGAAGTACAGGCGGGCACGCCAGGAATGTTGTCAACTATTTCATCCGAGATGTTAGGTTGCCTTAGGTTAGGATATATAACGTTGTAGGCGTATATAATCTCCCCATCCAGAAGTAGGCGACGACACGCCAGGAATATTACATCCCAGATGTTAGGTTGCGTTAGGTTAGGATACACAACGTTATAGACGTATATAATGTTCCCATCGAGAAGCAGGCAACGACACGCCAGGAATGATGTAAAATATTACATTCGGCATGTTAGGTCGCCTTAGGCTAGGATATATATCGTTATAAACGTATACAATGTTCCCACCGAGAAGTACGGGCCTACACGCCAGGAATGTTGTCAACTATTACATCCGAGGTGTTAGGTTGCCTTAGGTTAGGATATATATCGTTATAGACGTATATAATGTTCCCACCGAGACGTAGGCACCGACATGCAAGGAATGTTGTAAAATATTACATCCCAAATGTTAAGTTGCGTTAGGTTAGGATATACAACGTTATAGACGTATATAATCTCCCCATCGAGAACCAGGCGACGACACGACAGGAATGTTGTAAAATATTACATTCGACATGTTAGGTTGCCTTACGCTAGGATATATAACGTTATAGCCGTATATAATGTTCCCACCGAAAAATAGGGCCCGACGCGTCAGGAATGTTGTAAAAGTTTACACTCGAGATGTTAGGTTCCCTTAGGTTAGGATATACAACGTTATAGACGTATAGTATGTTCCCACCGAGATGTAGGGACCGACATGCCAGGAATGTTGTAAAATATTACATCCGAGATGTTAGGTTGCCTTAGGTTAGGATATACAGCGTTATAGATGTATATAATGACCCCATCCAAACTAGGCGACGACACGCCAGGAATGTTGTAAAATATTACATCCCAGATGTTAGGTTGCTTTAAGTAAGGATATACAACGTTATAGACGTATATAATGTCCCCATCGAGAAGCAGGCTATGACACGCCAGGAATGTTGTAAAATATTACATACGACATGTTAGGGTCCCTTAGGTTAGGATATATAACGTTATAGACGTATATAATGTTCCCACCAAAAAATAGGAACCGACGCGCCAGGAATGTTGTAAAATATTACATCCGAGATGTTAGGTTGCCTTAGGCTAGGATATATATCGTTATAGACGTACACAATGTTTCCACCGAGAAGTAGGGACCGATATGCCAGGAATGTTGTAAAATATTACATCCGAGATGTTAGGTTGCCTTAGGTTATGATATATAACGTTATAGACGTATATAATATTCCCACCGAGAAGTAGGGACCGACATGCCAGGAATGTTTTAAAATATTACATCCGAGATGTTAGGTTCCCTTAGGTTATGATATATAACGTTATAGACGCATGTAATGTTCCCATCGAGAAGCAGGCGACGACACGCCAGGAATGATGTAAAATATTACATTCGACATGTTAGGTCGCCTTAGGCTAGGATATATATCGTTATAGACGTATACAATGTTCCCACCGAGAAGTACGGGCCTGCACGCCAGGAATGTTGTCAACTATTACATCCGAGGTGTTAGGTTGCCTTAGGTTAGGATATATATCGTTATAGACGTATATAATGTTCCCACCGAGACGTAGGCACCGACATGCAAGGAATGTTGTAAAATATTACATCCCAAATGTTAGGTTGCGTTAGGTTAGGATATACAACGTTATAGACGTATATAATCTCCCCATCGAGAAGCAGGCGACGACACGACAGGAATGTTGTAAAATATTACATTCGACATGTTAGGTTGCCTTAGGTTAGGATATACAGCGTTATAGATGTATATAATGACCCCATCCAAACTAGGCGACGACACGCCAGGAATGTTGTAAAATATTACATCCCAGATGTTAGGTTGCTTTAGGTTAGGATATACAACGTTATAGACGTATATAATGTCCCCATCGAGAAGCAGGCGACGACACGCCAGGAATGTTGTCAACTATTACATCCGAGATGTTAGGTTGCCTTAGGCTAGGATATATAACGTTATCGACGTATATAATGTCCCCATCGAGAAGTAGGCGACGACACGCCAGGAATGTTGTAAAATATTACATGCGATATGTTAGGTTGCCTTAGGCTAGGATATATATCGTTATAGACGTATACAATGTTTCCACCGAGAAGTAGGGACCGATATGCCAGCAATGTTGTAAAATATTACATCCCAGATGTTCGGTTGCCTTAGGTTATGATATATAACGTTATAGACGTATATAATGTTCCCATCGAGAAGCAGGAGACGACACGCCAGGAATGATGTAAAATATTACATTCGACATGTTAGGTCGCCTTAGGCTAGGATATATAACGTTATAGGCGTATACAATGTTCCCACCGAGAAGTACGGGCCTACATGCCAGGAATGTGGTCACCTATTACATCCGAGGTGTTAGGTTGCCTTGGGTTAGGATATATATCGTTATAGACGTATATGATGTTCCCACCGAGACGTAGGCACCGACATGCAAGGAATGTTGTAAAATATTACATCCCAAATGTTAAGTTGCGTTAGGTTAGGATATACAACGTTATAGACGTATATAATCTCCCCATCGAGAACCAGGCGACGACACGACAGGAATGTTGTAAAATATTACATTCGACATGTTAGGTTGCCTTAGGCTAGGATATATAACGTTATAGCCGTATATAATGTTCCCACCGAAAAATAGGGCCCGACGCGTCAGGAATGTTGTAAAAGTTTACACTCGAGATGTTAGGTTCCCTTAGGTTAGGATATACAACGTTATAGACGTATAGTATGTTCCCACCGAGATGTAGGGACCGACATGCCAGGAATGTTGTAAAATATTACATCCGAGATGTTAGGTTGCCTTAGGTTAGGATATACAGCGTTATAGATGTATATAATGACCCCATCCAAACTAGGCGACGACACGCCAGGAATGTTGTAAAATATTACATCCCAGATGTTAGGTTGCTTTTTGTTAGGATATACAACGTTATAGACGTATATAATGTCCCCATCGAGAAGCAGGCTACGACACGCCAGGAATGTTGTAAAATATTACATACGACATGTTAGGGTCCCTTAGGTTAGGATATATAACGTTATAGACGTATATAATGTTCCCACCAAAAAATAGGAACCGACGCGCCAGGAATGTTGTAAAATATTACATCCGAGATGTTAGGTTGCCTTAGGCTAGGATATATATCGTTATAGACGTACACAATGTTTCCACCGAGAAGTAGGGACCGATATGCCAGGAATGTTGTCAACTATTACATCCGAGGTTTAGGTTGCCTTAGGTTAGGATATATATCGTTATAGACGTATATAATGTTCCCACCGAGACGTAGGCACCGACATGCAACGAATGTTGTAAAATATTACATCCCAAATGTTAGGTTGCGTTAGGTTAGGATATACAACGTTATAGACGTATATAATCTCCCCATCGAGAAGCAGGCGACGACACGCCAGAATGTTGTAAAATATTACATCCGAGATGTTAGGTTGCCTTAGGTTAGGATATACAATGTTATAGATGTATATAATGTCCCCATCGAGAAGCAGGCGACGACACGCCAGGAATGTTGTAAAATATTACATTCGACATGTTAGGTGGCCTTAGGCTAAGATATATAACGTTATAGACGTATATAATGTTCCCACCGAGAAGTACGGGTGGACACGCCAGGAATGTTGTCAACTATTACATCCGAGATGTTAGGTTGCCTTAGGTTAGGATATATAACGTTATAGACGTATATAATGTCCCCATCCAGAAGTAGGCGACGACACGCCAGGAATATTACATCCCAGATGCTAGGTTGCGTTAGGTTAGGATACAAAACGTTATAGACGTATATAATGTTCCCATCGAGAAGCAGGCGAAGACAAGCCAGGAATGATGTAAAATATTACATTCGATATGTTAGGTCGCCTTAGGCTAGGATATATAACGTTATAGACGTATACAATGTTCCCACCGAGAAGTACGGGCCTACACGCCAGGAATGTTGTCAACTATTACATCCGAGGTTTAGGTTGCCTTAGGTTAGGATATATATCGTTATAGACGTATATAATGTTCCCACCGAGACGTAGGCACCGACATGCAACGAATGTTGTCAACTATTACATCCGAGATGTTAGGTTGCCTTAGGTTAGGATATATAACGTTATAGACGTATATAATGTCCCCATCCAGAAGTAGGCGACGACACGCCAGGAATATTACATCCCAGATGCTAGGTTGCGTTAGGTTAGGATACAAAACGTTATAGACGTATATAATGTTCCCATCGAGAAGCAGGCGAAGACAAGCCAGGAATGATGTAAAATATTACATTCGATATGTTAGGTCGCCTTAGGCTAGGATATATAACGTTATAGACGTATACAATGTTCCCACCGAGAAGTACGGGCCTACACGCCAGGAATGTTGTCAACTATTACATCCGAGGTTTAGGTTGCCTTAGGTTAGGATATATATCGTTATAGACGTATATAATGTTCCCACCGAGACGTAGGCACCGACATGCAACGAATGTTGTAAAATATTACATCCCAAATGTTAGGTTGCGTTAGGTTAGGATATACAACGTTATAGACGTATATAATCTCCCCATCGAGAAGCAAGCGACGACACGCCAGAATGTTGTAAAATATTACATCCGAGATGTTAGGTTGCCTTAGGTTAGGATATACAATGTTATAGATGTATATAATGTCCCCATTGAGAAGCAGGCGACGACACGCAAGGAATGTTGTAAAATATTACATTTGACATGTTAGGTGGCCTTAGGCTAGGATATATAACGTTATAGACGTATATAATGTTCCCACCGAGAAGTACGGTTGGACACGCCAGGAATGTTGTCAACTATTACATCCGAGATGTTAGGTTGCCTTAGGTTCGGATATATAACGTTATAGACGTATATAATGTCCCCATCCAGAAGTAGGCGACGACACGCCAGGAATATTACATCCCAGATGCTAGGTTGCGTTAGGTTAGGATACAAAACGTTATAGACGTATATAATGTTCCCATCGAGAAGCAGGCGACGAAAAGCCAGGAATGATGTAAAATATTACATTCGATATGTTAGGTCGCCTTAGGCTAGGATATATAACGTTATAGACGTATACAATGTTCCCACCGAGAAGTACGGGCCTACACGCCAGGAATGTTGTCAACTATTACATCCGAGGTTTAGGTTGCCTTAGGTTAGGATATATATCGTTATAGACGTATATAATGTTCCCACCGAGACGTAGGCACCGACATGCAACGAATGTTGTAAAATATTACATCCCAAATGTTAGGTTGCGTTAGGTTAGGATATACAACGTTATAGACGTATATAATCTCCCCATCGAGAAGCAGGCGACGACACGCCAGAATGTTGTAAAATATTACAACCGAGATGTTAGGTTGCCTTAGGTTAGGATATACAATGTTATAGATGTATATAATGTCCCCATCGAGAAGCAGGCGACGACACGCCAGGAATGTTGTAAAATATTACATTCGACATGTTAGGTGGCCTTAGGCTAGGATATATAACGTTATAGACGTATATAATGTTCCCACCGAGAAGTACGGGTGGGCACGCCAGGAATGTTGTCAACTATTACATCCGAGATGTTAGGTTGCCTTAGGTTAGGATATATAACGTTATAGACGTATATAATGTCCCCATCCAGAAGTAGGCGACGACACGCCAGGAATATTACATCCCAGATGCTAGGTTGCGTTAGGTTAGGATACAAAACGTTATAGACGTATATAATGTTCCCATCGAGAAGCAGGCGACGACAAGCCAGGAATGATGTAAAATATTACATTCGATATGTTAGGTCGCCTTAGGCTAGGATATATAACGTTATAGACGTATACAATGTTCCCACCGAGAAGTACGGGCCTACACGCCAGGAATGTTGTCAACTATTACATCCGAGGTGTTAGGTTGCCTTAGGTTGGGACATATATCGTTATAGACGTATATAATGTTCCCACCGAGACGTAGGCACCGACATGCCAGGAATGTTGTAAAATATTACATCCGAGATGTTAGGCTGCCTTAGGTTAGGATATACAAAGTTATAGATGTATATAATGTCCCCATCCAGAAGTAGGCGACTACACGACAGGAGTGTTGTAAAATATTACATTCGACATGTCAGGTTGCCTTAGACTAGGATATATAACGTTATAGACGTATGTAATATTCCCACCGAAAAATAGGGGCCTACGCGTCAGGAATGTTGTAAAATATAACATTCGACATGTTAGGTGGCCTTAGGCTAGGATATATAACGTTATAGACGTATATAATGTTCCCACCGAGACGTAGGCACCGACATGCAAGGAATGTTGTAAAATATTACATCCCAAGTCTTAGGTTGCGTTAGGTTAGGATATACAAAGTTATAGACGTATATAATCTCCCCATCGAGAAGCAGGCGACGACACGCCAGAATGTTGTAAAATATTACATTCGACATCTTAGGTTGCCTTAGGCTAGGATATATAGCGTTATAGACGTATATAATGTTCCCACATAAAAATAGGGGCCGACGAGTCAGGAATGTTGTAAAATATTACACCCGAGATGTTATGTTCCCTTAGGTTAGGATATACAACTTTATAGACGTATAGTATGTTCCCACCGAGATGTAGGGTCCGACATGACAAGAATGTTGTAAAATATTACATCCGAGATGTTAGGTTGCGTTAGGTTAGGATATACAACGTTATAGACCTATATAATGTCCCCATCGAGAAGCAGGCAACGACACGCCAGGAATGTTGTAAAATATTACATCCGAGATGTCAGGTTCCCTTCGGTTTGGATATATATCGTTATAGACGTATATAATGTTCCTACCGAGACTTGGGGACCGACATGCCTGGAATCTTGTAAAATATTACATCCCAGATGTTAGGTTGCTTTAGGTTAGGATATACAACGTTAAAGACGTATATAATGTCCCCATCGAGAAGCAGGCGACGACACGCCAGGAATGTTGTAAAATATTACATTCGACATGTTATGTGGCCTTAGGCTAGGATATATAACGTTATAGACGTATATAATGTTCCCACCGAGAAGTACGGGCGGACACGCCAGGAATGTTGTCAACTATTACATCCGAGATGTTAGGTTGCCTTAGGTTAGGATATATAACGTTATAGACGTATATAATCTCCCCATCCAGAAGTAGGCGACGACACGCCAGGAATATTACATCCCAGATGTTAGGTTGCGTTAGGTTAGGATACACAACGTTATAGACGTATATAATGTTCCCATCGAGAAGCAGGCGACGACACGCCAGAATGTTGTAAAATATTACATTCGACATGTTAGGTTGCCTTAGGCTAGGATATATAACGTTATAGACGTATGTAATGTTACCACCGAGAAGTACGGGCCGACACGCCAGGAATGTTATCAGCTATTACATCCGACATGTTAGGTCGCCTTAGGTTAGGATATACAACGTTATAGACGTATAGTATGTTCCCACCGAGATGTAGGGACCGACATGCCAGGAATGTTGTAAAATATTACATCCGAGATGTTAGGCTGGCTTAGGTTAGGATATAAAAAGTTATAGATGTATATAATGTCCCCATCCAGAAGTAGGCGACTACACGACAGGAGTGTTGTAAAATATTACATTCGACATGTCAGGTTGCCTTAGACTAGGATATATAACGTTATTGACGTATGTAGTGTTCCCACCGAAAAATAGGGGCCTACGCGTCAGGAATGTTGTAAAATATTACATTCGACATGTTAGGTGGCCTTAGGCTAGGATATATAACGTTATAGACGTATATAATGTTCCCACCGAGACGTAGGCTCCGACATGCAAGGAATGTTGTAAAATATTACATCCCAAATCTGAGGTTGCGTTAGGTTAGGATATACAAAGTTATAGACGTATATAATCTCCCCATCGAGAAGCAGGCGACGACACGCCAGAATGTTGTAAAATATTACATTCGACATGTTAGCTTGCCTTAGGCTAGGATATATAACGTTATAGACGTATGTAATGTTACCACCGAGAAGTACGGGCCGACACGCCAGGAATGTTATCAACTATTACATCCGACATGTTAGGTCGCCTTAGGCTAGGATATATAACGTTATAGACGTATATAATGTTCCCACCGAGAAATAGGGGCCGACGCGTCAGGAATGTTGTAAAATATTACACCCGAGATGTTAGGTTGCTTTAGGTTAGGATATACAACGATATAGATGTATATAATATCCCCATCCAGAAGTAGGCGACGACACGCCAGGAATGTTGTAAAATATTACATCCCAGATGTTAGGTTGCGTTAGGTTAGGATATACAACGTTATAGATGTATATAATGTCCCCATCGAGAAGCAGGCGACGACACGCCAGGAATGTTGTAAAATATTACATTCGACATGTTAGGTAGACTTAGGCTAGGATATATAACGTTATAGGCGTATGTAAAGTTACCACCGAGAAGTACGGGCCGACACGCCAGGAATGTTATCAACTATTACATCCGACATGTTAGGTCGCCTTAGGCTAGGATATATAACGTTATAGACGTATATAATGTTCCCACCGAGAAATAGGGGCCGACGCGTCGGGAATGTTGTAAAATATTACACCCGAGATGTTAGGTTCCCTTAGGTTAGGATATACAACGTTATAGACGTACAGTATGTTCCCACCGAGATGTAGGGACCGACATGCCAGGAATGTTGTAAAATATTACATCCGAGATGTTAGGCTGCCTTAGGTTAGGATATACAAAGTTATAGATGTATATAATGTCCCCATCCAGAAGTAGGCGACTACACGACAGGAGTGTTGTAAAATATTACATTCGACATGTCAGGTTGCCTTAGACTAGGATATATAACGTTATAGACGTATGTAATGTTCCCACCGAAAAATAGGGGCCTACGCGTCAGGAATGTTGTAAAATATTACATTCGACATGTTAGGTGGCCTTAGGCTAGGATATATAACGTTATAGACGTATATAATGTTCCCACCGAGACGTAGGCTCCGACATGCAAGGAATGTTGTAAAATATTACATCCCAAATCTTAGGTTGCGTTAGGTTAGGATATACAAAGTTATAGACGTATATAATCTCCCCATCGAGAAGCAGGCGACGACACGCGAGAATGTTGTAAAATATTACAACCGAGATGTTAGGTTGCCTTAGGTTAGGATATACAATGTTATAGATGTATATAATGTCCCCATCGAGAAGCAGGCGACGACACGCCAGGAATGTTGTAAAATATTACATTCGACATGTTAGGTGGCCTTAGGCTAGGATATGTAACGTTATAGACGTATATAATGTTCCCACCGAGAAGTACGGGTGGACACGCCAGGAATGTTGTCAACTATTACATCCGAGATGTTAGGTTGCCTTAGGTTAGGATATATAACGTTATAGACGTATATAATGTCCCCATCCAGAAGTAGGCGACGACACGCCAGGTATATTACATCCCAGATGCTAGGTTGCGTTAGGTTAGGATACAAAACGTTATAGACGTATATAATGTTCCCATCGAGACGCAGGCGACGACAAGCCAGGAATGATGTAAAATATTACATTCGATATGTTAGGTCGCCTTAGGCTAGGATATATAACGTTATAGACGTATACAATGTTCCCACCGAGAAGTACGGGCCTACACGCCAGGAATGTTGTCAACTATTACATCCGAGGTGTTAGGTTGCCTTAGGTTGGGACATATATCGTTATAGACGTATATAATGTTCCCACCGAGACGTAGGCACCGACATGCCAGGAATGTTGTAAAATATTACATCCGAGATGTTAGGCTGCCTTAGGTTAGGATATACAAAGTTATAGATGTATATAATGTCCCCATCCAGAAGTAGGCGACTACACGACAGGAGTGTTGTAAAATATTACATTCGACATGTCAGGTTGCCTTAGACTAGGATATATAACGTTATAGACGTATGTAATATTCCCACCGAAAAATAGGGGCCTACGCGTCAGGAATGTTGTAAAATATAACATTCGACATGTTAGGTGGCCTTAGGCTAGGATATATAACGTTATAGACGTATATAATGTTCCCACCGAGACGTAGGCACCGACATGCAAGGAATGTTGTAAAATATTACATCCCAAGTCTTAGGTTGCGTTAGGTTAGGATATACAAAGTTATAGACGTATATAATCTCCCCATCGAGAAGCAGGCGACGACACGCCAGAATGTTGTAAAATATTACATTCGACATCTTAGGTTGCCTTAGGCTAGGATATATAGCGTTATAGACGTATATAATGTTCCCACATAAAATTAGGGGCCGACGAGTCAGGAATGTTGTAAAATATTACACCCGAGATGTTATGTTCCCTTAGGTTAGGATATACAACTTTATAGACGTATAGTATGTTCCCACCGAGATGTAGGGTCCGACATGCCAAGAATGTTGTAAAATATTACATCCGAGATGTTAGGTTGCGTTAGGTTAGGATATACAACGTTATAGACCTATATAATGTCCCCATCGAGAAGCAGGCAACGACACGCCAGGAATGTTGTAAAATATTACATCCGAGATGTCAGGTTCCCTTCGGTTTGGATATATATCGTTATAGACGTATATAATGTTCCCACCGAGAAGTACGGGCGGACACGCCAGGAATGTTGTCAACTATTACATCCGAGATGTTAGGTTGCCTTAGGTTAGGATATATAACGTTACAGACGTATATAATCTCCCCATCCAAAAGTAGGCGACGACACGCCAGGAATATTACATCCCAGATGTTAGGTTGCGTTAGGTTAGGATACACAACGTTATAGACGTATATAATGTTCCCATCGAGAAGCAGGCGACGACACGCCAGAATGTTGTAAAATATTACATTCGACATGTTAGGTTGCCTTAGGCTAGGATATATAACGTTATAGACGTATGTAATGTTACCACCGAGAAGTACGTGCCGACACGCCAGGAATGTTATCAGCTATTACATCCGACATGTTAGGTCGCCTTAGGTTAGGATATACAACGTTATAGACGTATAGTATGTTCCCACCGAGATGTAGGGACCGACATGCCAGGAATGTTGTAAAATATTACATCCGAGATGTTAGGCTGGCTTAGGTTAGGATATAAAAAGTTATAGATGTATATAATGTCCCCATCCAGAAGTAGGCGACTACACGACAGGAGTGTTGTAAAATATTACATTCGACATGTCAGGTTGCCTTAGACTAGGATATATAACGTTATTGACGTATGTAGTGTTCCCACCGAAAAATAGGGGCCTACGCGTCAGGAATGTTGTAAAATATTACATTCGACATGTTAGGTGGCCTTAGGCTAGGATATATAACGTTATAGACGTATATAATGTTCCCACCGAGACGTAGGCTCCGACATGCAAGGAATGTTGCAAAATATTACATCCCAAATCTGAGGTTGCGTTAGGTTAGGATATACAAAGTTATAGACGTATATAATCTCCCCATCGAGAAGCAGGCGACGACACGCCAGAATGTTGTAAAACATTACATTCGACATGTTAGCTTGCCTTAGGCTAGGATATATAACGTTATAGACGTATGTAATGTTACCACCGAGAAGTACGGGCCGACACGCCAGGAATGTTATCAACTATTACATCCGACATGTTAGGTCGCCTTAGGCTAGGATATATAACGTTATAGACGTATATAATGTTCCCACCGAGAAATAGGGGCCGACGCGTCAGGAATGTTGTAAAATATTACACCCGAGATGTTAGGTTGCTTTAGGTTAGGATATACAACGATATAGATGTATATAATATCCCCATCCAGAAGTAGGCGACGACACGCCAGGAATGTTGTAAAATATTACATTCGACATGTTAGGTAGACTTAGGCTAGGATATATAACGTTATAGGCGTATGTAAAGTTACCACCGAGAAGTACGGGCCGACACGCCAGGAATGTTATCAACTATTACATCCGACATGTTAGGTCGCCTTAGGCTAGGATATATAACGTTATAGACGTATATAATGTTCCCATCGAGAAATAGGGGCCGACGCGTCGGGAATGTTGTAAAATATTACACCCGAGATGTTAGGTTCCCTTAGGTTAGGATATACAACGTTATAGACGTACAGTATGTTCCCACCGAGATGTAGGGACCGACATGCCAGGAATGTTGTAAAATATTACATCCGAGATGTTAGGCTGCCTTAGGTTAGGATATACAAAGTTATAGATGTATATAATGTCCCCAACCAGAAGTAGGCGACTACACGACAGGAGTGTTGTAAAATATTACATTCGACATGTCAGGTTGCGTTAGGTTAGGATATACAAAGTTATAGACGTATATAATCTCCCCATCGAGAAGCAGGCTACGACACGCCAGAATGTTGTAAAATATTACATTCGACATCTTATGTTGCCTTAGGCTAGGATATATAGCGTTATAAACGTATATAATGTTCCCACCTAAAAATAGGGGCCGACGAGTCAGGAATGTTGTAAAATATTACACCCGAAATGTTAGGTTCCCTTAGGTTAGGATATACAACTTTATAGACGTATAGTAAGTTCCCACCGAGATGTAGGGACCGACATGCCAGGAATTTTGTAAAATAGTACATCCGAGATGTTAGGTTGCGTTAGGTTAGGATATACAACGTTATAGACGTATATAATGTCTCCATCGAGAAGCAGGCGAAGACACGCCAGGAATGTTGTAAATTATTACATCCGAGATGTTAGGTTCCCTTCGGTTTGGATATATATCGTTATAGACGTATATAATGTTCCTACCGAGACTTGGGGACCGACATGCCAGGAATCTTGTAAAATATTACATCCCAGATGTTAGGTTGCTTTAGGTTAGGATATACAACGTTAAAGACGTATATAATGTCCCCATCGAGAAGCAGGCGACGACACGCCAGGAATGTTGTAAAATATTACATTCGACATGTTATGTGGCCTTAGGCTAGGATATATAACGTTATAGACGTATATAATGTTCCCACCGAGAAGTACGGGCGGGCACGCCAGGAATATTGTCAACTATTACATCCGAGATGTTAGGTTGCCTTAGGTTAGGATATATAACGTTATAGACGTATATAATCTCCCCATCCAGAAGTAGGCGACGACACGCCAGGAATATTACATCCCAGATGTTAGGTTGCGTTAGGTTAGGATATACAACGTTATAGACGTCTATAATGTCCCCATCGAGAGGCAGGCGACGACACGCCAGAATGTTGTAAAATATTACATCCGAGATGTTAGGTTGCCTTAGGTTAGGATATACAAGGTTATAGATGTATGTAATGTCCCCATCGAGAAGTAGGCGACGACACGCCAGGAATGTTGTAAAATATTACATTCGACATGTTAGGTTGCCTTGGACTAGGATATACAACGTTATAGACGTATATAATGTTCCCACCGAAAAGTAGGAACACACATGCCAGGAATGTTGTAAAATATTGCATCCCAAATGTTAGGTTGCGTTAGGTTAGGATATACAACGTTATAGACGTATAGTGTGTTCCCGCCGAGATGTAGGGACCGACATGCTAGGAATGTTGTAAAATATTACATACGAGATGTTAGGTTGCGTTAGGTTAGGATATACAACGTTATAGACGTATATAATGTCCCCATCGAGAAGTAGGCGACGACACGCCAGGAATGTTGTAAAGTATTACATTCGGCATGTTAGGTTGCCTTAGGCTAGGATACATAACGTTATAGACGAATATATTGTTACCACCGAGAACTACGGGCCGACACGCCAGGAATGATGTAAAATATTACATTCGACATGTTAGGCCGCCTTAGGCTAGGATATATAACGTTATAGACGTATATAATGTTCCTATCGAGACTTGGGGACCGACATGCCAGGAATCTTGTAAAATATTACAACCGAGATGTTAGGTTGCGTTAGGTTAGGATATACAACGTTATAGACGTATATAATGACCCCACCGAGAAGCAGGCGACGACACGCCAGGAATGTTGTAAAATATTACATCCGAGATGTTATGTTGCCTTACGTTAGGATATATAACGTTATGGTCGTATATAATGTTCGCACCGAGAAGTACGAGCCGACACGCCAGGAATGTTGTAAACTATTACGGTAGAGATTTTAGGTTGCCTTAGGTTATGATATATAACGTTATAGACGTATATAATGTTACCACCGAGAAATAGGGGCGAAGCGCCAGGAATGTGGTAAAATATGACATCCGAGATGTTAGTTTCCCTTAAGCTTGGATATATATCGTTATAGACGTATATAACGTTCCCACCGAGACGTAGGGACCGACATGCCAGGAATGTTGTACAATATTATATCCCAGATGTTAGGTTGCGTTAGGTTAGGATATACAACGTTATAGACGTATGTAATGTCCCCATCGAGAAGCAGGCGACGACAGGCCAGGAATGTTGTAAAATATTACATCCGAGATGTTATGTTGCCTTACGTTAGGATATATAACGTTATAGACGTATATAATGTTCGCACCGAGAAGTACGAACCGACACGCCAGGAACGTCGTAAACTATTACGGTAGAGATTTTAGGTTGCCTTAGGTTATGATATATAACGTTATAGACGTATATAATGTTCCCACCGAGAGATAGGGGCCGACGCGTCAGGAATGTTGTAAAATATTAAACCCGAGATGTTAGGTTGCCTTAGGCTAGGATATATAACGTTATAGACGTATATCATATTCCCACCGAGAAATAGGGGCCGACATGCCAGGAATGTTGTAATATATTACATCCCAGATGTTAGGTTGCGTTAGGTTAGGATATGCAACGTTATAGACGTATATAACGTCCCCATCGAGAAGCAGGCGACGACACGCCAGGAATGTTGTAAAATATTACATCCGAGATGTTATGTTGCCTTACGTTAGGATATGTAACGTTATAGACGTATATAACGATCCCAGCGAAAAGTAGGAGCCGAAGCGCCAGGAATGTTGTAAACTATTACGGTAGAGAATATAGGTTGCCTTAGGTTATGATATATAACGTTATAGAAGTATATAATGTTCCCACCGAGAAATAGGGGCCGACGTTTCAGGAATGTTGTAAAATATTAAACCCGAGATGTTAGGTTGCCTTAGGCTAGGATATATAACGTTATAGACGTATATAATATTCCCACCGAGAAATAGGGGCCGACATGCTAGGAATGTTGTAAAATATTACATCCCGGATGTTAGGTTGCGTTAGGTTAGGATATACAACGTTATAGACGTATATAATTTCCCCATCGAGAAGCAGGCGGCGACACGCCAGGAATGTTGTAAAATATTATATCCGAGATGGTATGTTGCCTTACGTTAGGATAGATAACGTTATAGACGTATATAATGTTCGCACCGAGAAGTACGAGCCGACACGCCAGGAATGTTGTAAACAATTACGGTAGAGATTTTAGGTTGCCTTAGGTTATGATATATAACGTTATAGACGTATATAATGTCCCCATCGAGAAGCAGGCGACGACACGCCAGGAATGTTGTAAAATATAACATCCGAGATGTTATTTTACCTTACGTTAGGATATGTAACGTTATAGACGTATATAATGTTCCCACCGAGAAATAGGGGCCGACGCGTCAGGAATGTTGTAAAATATTACACCCGAGATGTTAGGTTCCCTTAGGTTAGGATATACAACGTTATAGACGTATAGTATGTTCCCACCGAGATGTAGGGACCGACATGCCAGGAATGTTGTAAAATACTACATCCGAGATGTTAGGCTGCCTTAGGTTAGGATATACAAAGTTATAGATGTATATAATGTCCCCATCCAGAAGTAGGCGACTACACGACAGGAGTGTTATAAAATATTACATTCGACATGTCAGGTTGCGTTAGGTTAGGATATACAAAGTTATAGACGTATATAATCTCCCCATCGAGAAGCAGGCGACGACACGCCAGAATGTTGTAAAATATTACATTCGACATCTTAGGTTGCCTTAGGCTAGGATATATAGCGTTATAGACGTATATAATGTTCCCACCTAAAAATAGGGGCCGACGAGTCAGGAATGTTGTAAAATATTACACCCGAGATGTTAGGTTCCCTTAGGTTAGGATATACAACTTTATAGACGTATAGTAAGTTCCCACCGAGATGTAGGGACCGACATGCCAGGAATTTTGTAAAATAGTACATCCGAGATGTTAGGTTGCGTTAGGTTAAGATATACAACGTTATAGACGTATATAATGTCTCCATCGAGAAGCAGGCGACGACACGCCAGGAATGTTGTAAAATATTACATCCGAGATGTTAGGTTCCCTTCGGTTTGGATATATATCGTTATAGACGTATATAATGTTCCTACCGAGACTTGGGGACCGACATGCCAGGAATCTTGTAAAATATTACATCCCAGATGTTAGGTTGCTTTAGGTTAGGATATACAACGTTAAAGACGTATATAATGTCCCCATCGAGAAGCAGGCGACGACACGCCAGGAATGTTGTAAAATATTACATTCGACATGTTATGTGGCCTTAGGCTAGGATATATAACGTTATAGACGTATATAATGTTCCCACCGAGAAGTACGGGCGAACACGCCAGGAATGTTGTCAACTATTACATCCGAGATGTTAGGTTGCCTTAGGTTAGGATATATAACGTTATAGACGTATATAATCTCCCCATCCAGGAGTAGGCGACGACACGCCAGGAATATTACATCCCAGATGTTAGGTTGCGTTAGGTTAGGATACACAACGTTATAGACGTATATAATGTCCCCATCGAGAAGCAGGCGACGACACGCCAGGAATGTTGTAAAATATTACATTCGACATGTTATGTGGCCTTAGGCTAGGATATATAACGTTATAGACGTATACAATGTTCCCACCGAGAAGTACGGGCCTAGACGCCAGGAATGTTGTCAACTATTACATCCGAGGTGTTAGGTTGCCTTAGGTTGGGACATATATCGTTATAGACGTATATAATGTTCCCACCGAGACGTAGGCACCGACATGCCAGGAATGTTGTAAAATATTACATCCCAAATGTTAGGTTGCGTTAGGTTAGGATATACAACTTTATAGACGTATATAATGTCCCCATCGAGAAGCAGGCGACGACACGCCAGAATGTTGTAAAATATTACATCCGAGATGTTAGGTTGCCTTAGGTTAGGATATACAAGGTTATAGATGTATGTAATGTCCCCATCGAGAAGTAGGCGGCGACACGCCAGGAATGTTGTAAAATATTACATCCGAGATGTTATGTTGCCTTACGTTAGGATATGTAACGTTATAGACGTATATAATGTTCCCACCGAAAAGTAGTAGCCGAATCGCCACGAATGTTGTAAAATATTATATCCGAGATGTTAGTTTCCCTTAAGTTTGGATATATGTCGTTATAGACGTATATAACGTTCCCACCGAGACGTAGGAACCGACATGCCAGGAATGTTGTAAAATATTACATCCCAGATGTTAGGTTGCGTTAGGTTAGGATATACAACGTTATAGACGTATATAATGACCCCACCGAGAAGCAGGCGACGACACGCCAGGAATGTTGTAAAATATTATATCCGAGATGGTATGTTGCCTTACGTTAGGATATATAACGTTATAGACGTATATAATGTTCGCACCGAGAAGTACGAGCCGACACGCCAGGAATGTTGTAAACTATTACGGCAGAGATTTTAGGTTGCCTTAGGTTATGATATATAACGTTACAGACGTATATAATGTTACCACCGAGAAATAGGGGCCGAAGCGCCAGTAATGTGGTAAAATATGACATCCGAGATGTTAGTTTCCCTTAAGTTTGGATATATAACGTTATAGACGTATATAACGTTCCCACCGAGACGTAGGGACCGACATGCCAGGAATGTTGTACAATATTATATCCCAGATGTTAGGTTGCGTTAGGTTAGGATATACAACGTTATAGACGTATGTAATGTCCCCATCGAGAAGCAGGCGACGACAGGCCAGCAATGTTGTAAAATATTACATCCGAGATGTTATGTTGCCTTACGTTAGGATATATAACGTTATAGACGTATATAATGTTCGCACCGAGAAGTACGAACCGACACGCCAGGAACGTCGTAAACTATTACGGTAGAGATTTTAGGTTGCCTTAGGTTATGATATATAACGTTATAGACGTATATAATGTTCCCACCGAGAGATAGGGGCCGACGCGTCAGGAATGTTGTAAAATATTAAATCCGAGATGTTAGGTTGCCTTAGGCTAGGATATATAACGTTATAGACGTATATCATATTCCCACCGAGAAATAGGGGCCGACATGCCAGGAATGTTGTAAAATATTACATCCCAGATGTTAGGTTGCGTTAGGTTAGGATATGCAACGTTATAGACGTATATAACGTCCCCATCGAGAAGCATGAGACGACACGCCAGGAATGTTGTAAAATATTACATCCGAGATGTTATGTTGCCTTACGTTAGGATATGTAACGTTATAGACGTATATAACGTTCTCAGCGAAAAGTAGGAGCCGAAGCGCCAGGAAAGTTGTAAAATATTACATTCGACATGTTAGGTTGCCTTAGACTAGGATATATAACGTTATAGACGTATATAATGTTCCCACCGAAAAATAGGTGCCGACGCGTCAGGAATGTTGTAAAATATTACATTCGACATGTTAGGTGGCCTTAGGCTAGGATATATAACGTTATAGACGTATGTAATGTTACCACTGGGAAGTACGGGCCTACACGCCAGGAATGTTGTCAACTATTACATCCGAGGTGTTAGGTTGCCTTAGGTTAGGATATCTATCGTTATAGACGTATATAATGTTCCCACTGAGACGTAGGCACCGACATGCCAGGAATGTTGTAAAATATTACATCCCAAATGTTAGGTTGCGTTAGGTTAGGATATACAACTTTATAGACGTATATAATGTCCCCATCGAGAAGCAGGCGACGACACGCCAGAATGTTGTAAAATATTACATCCGAGATGTTAGGTTGCCTTAGGTTAGGATATACAAGGTTATAGATGTATGTAATGTCCCCATCGAGAACTAGGCGGCGACATGCCAGGAATGTTGTAAAATATTACATCCGAGATGTTATGTTGCCTTACGTTAGGATATGTAACGTTATAGACGTATATAATGTTCCCACCGAAAAGTAGTAGCCGAATCGCCACGAATGTTGTAAAATATTATATCCGAGATGTTAGTTTCCCTTAAGTTTGGATATATGTCGTTATAGACGTATATAACGTTCCCACCGAGACGTATGAACCGACATGCCAGGAATGTTGTAAAATATTACATCCCAGATGTTAGGTTGCGTTAGGTTAGGATATACAACGTTATAGACGTATATAATGACCCCACCGAGAAGCAGGCGACGACACGCCAGGAATGATGTAAAATATTATATCCGAGATGGTATGTTGCCTTACGTTAGGATATATAACGTTATAGACGTATATAATGTTCGCACCGAGAAGTACGAGCCGACACGCCAGGAATGTTGTAAACTATTACGGTAGAGATTTTAGGTTGCCTTAGGTTATGATATATAACGTTACAGACGTATATAATGTTACCACCGAGAAATAGGGGCCGAAGCGCCAGTAATGTGGTAAAATATGACATCCGAGATGTTAGTTTCCCTTAAGTTTGGATATATAACGTTATAGACGTATATAACGTTCCCACCGAGACGTAGGGACCGACATGCCAGGAATGTTGTACAATATTATATCCCAGATGTTAGGTTGCGTTAGGTTAGGATATACAACGTTATAGACGTATGTAATGTCCCCATCGAGAAGCAGGCGACGACAGGCCAGGAATGTTGTAAAATATTACATCCGAGATGTTATGTTGCCTTACGTTAGGATATATAACGTTATAGACGTATATAATGTTCGCACCGAGAAGTACGAACCGACACGCCAGGAACGTCGTAAACTATTACGGTAGAGATTTTAGGTTGCCTTAGGTTATGATATATAACGTTATAGACGTATATAATGTTCCCACCGAGAGATAGGGGCCGACGCGTCAGGAATGTTGTAAAATATTAAACCCGAGATGTTAGGTTGCCTTAGGCTAGGATATATAACGTTATAGACGTATATCATATTCCCACCGAGAAATAGGGGCCGACATGCCAGGAATGTTGTAAAATATTACATCCCAGATGTTAGGTTGCGTTAGGTTAGGATATGCAACGTTATAGACGTATATAACGTCCCCATCGAGAAGCATGAGACGACACGCCAGGAATGTTGTAAAATATTACATCCGAGATGTTATGTTGCCTTACGTTAGGATATGTAACGTTATAGACGTATATAACGTTCTCAGCGAAAAGTAGGAGCCGAAGCGCCAGGAAAGTTGTAAACTATTACGGTAGAGAATTTACGTTGCCTTAGGTTATGATATATAACGTTATAGAAGTATATAATGTTCCCACCGAGAAATAGGGGCCGACGTTTCAGGAATGTTGTAAAATATTAAACCCGAGATGTTAGGTTGCCTTAGGCTAGGATATATAACGTTATAGACGTATATAATATTCCCACCGAGAAATAGGGGCCGACATGCCAGGAATGTTGTAAAATATTACATCCCGGATGTTAGGTTGCGTTAGGTTAGGATATACAACGTTATAGACGTATATAATTTCCCCATCGAGAAGCAGGCGGCGACACGCCAGGAATGTTGTAAAATATTATATCCGAGATGGTATGTTGCCTTACGTTAGGATATACAACGTTATAGACGTATATAATGTTCCCATCGAGAAGTAGGCGACGACACGCCAGGAATGTTGTAAAATATTACATTCGACATGTTAGGTTGCCTTAGACTAGGATATATAACGTTATAGACGTATATAATGTTCCCACCGAAAAATAGGTGCCGACGCGTCAGGAATGTTGTAAAATATTACATTCGACATGTTAGGTGGCCTTAGGCTAGGATATATAACGTTATAGACGTATGTAATGTTACCACTGGGAAGTACGGGCCTACACGCCAGGAATGTTGTCAACTATTACATCCGAGGTGTTAGATTGCCTTAGGTTAGGATATCTATCGTTATAGACGTATATAATGTTCCCACTGAGACGTAGGCACCGACATGCCAGGAATGTTGTAAAATATTACATCCCAAATGTTAGGTTGCGTTAGGTTAGGATATACAACTTTATAGACGTATATAATGTCCCCATCGAGAAGCAGGCGACGACACGCCAGAATGTTGTAAAATATTACATCCGAGATGTTAGGTTGCCTTAGGTTAGGATATACAAGGTTATAGATGTATGTAATGTCCCCATCGAGAACTAGGCGGCGACACGCCAGGAATGTTGTAAAATATTACATCCGAGATGTTATGTTGCCTTACGTTAGGATATGTAACGTTATAGACGTATATAATGTTCCCACCGAAAAGTAGTAGCCGAATCGCCACGAATGTTGTAAAATATTATATCCGAGATGTTAGTTTCCCTTAAGTTTGGATATATGTCGTTATAGACGTATATAACGTTCCCACCGAGACGTATGAACCGACATGCCAGGAATGTTGTAAAATATTACATCCCAGATGTTAGGTTGCGTTAGGTTAGGATATACAACGTTATAGACGTATATAATTTCCCCATCGAGAAGCAGGCGGCGACACGCCAGGAATGTTGTAAAATATTATATCCGAGATGGTATGTTGCCTTACGTTAGGATATATAACGTTATAGACGTATATAATGTTCCCACCAAAAAGTAGAAGCCGAAGAGCCAGGAATGTTGTAAAATATGACACCCGAGATGTTAGTTTCCCTTAAGTTTGGACATATATCGTTATAGACGTATATAACGTTCCCTCCGAGACGTAGGGACCGACATGCCAGTAATGTTGGAAAATATTACATCCCAGATGTTAGATTGCGTTAGATTAGGATATACAACGTTATAGACGTATATAATGTCCCCATCGAGAAGCAGGCGACGACACGCCAGGTATGTTGTAAAATATTACATCCGAGATGTTATGTTGCCTTACGTTAGGATATATAACGTTATAGACGTATATAATGTTCGCACCGAGAAGTACGAGCCGACACGCCAGGAATGTTGTAAAATGTTACGGTAGAGATTTTAGGTTGCCTTAGGTTATGATATATAACGTTATAGACGTATATAATGTTCCCACCGAGAAATAGGGGCCGACGCGTCAGGAATGTTGTAAAATATTAAACCCGAGATGTTAGGTTGCCTTAGGCTAGGATATATAACGTTATAGACGTATATCATATTCCCACCGAGAAATAGGGGCCGACATGCCAGGAATGTTGTAAAATATTACATCCCAGATGTTAGGTTGCGTTAGGTTAGGATATGCAACGTTTTAGACGTATATAACGTCCCCATCGAGAAGCAGGAGACGACACGCCAGGAATGTTGTAAAATATTACATCCGAGATGTTATGTTGCCTTACGTTAGGATATGTAACGTCATAGACGTATATAACGTTCTCAGCGAAAAGTAGGAGCCGAAGCGCCAGGAAAGTTGTAAACTATTACGGTAGAGAATTTACGTTGCCTTAGGTTATGATATATAACGTTATAGAAGTATATAATGTTCCCACCGAGAAATAGGGGCCGACGTTTCAGGAATGTTGTAAAATATTAAACCCGAGATGTTAGGTTGCCTTAGGCTAGGATATATAACGTTATAGACGTATATAATATTCCCACCGAGAAATAGGGGCCGACATGCCAGGAATGTTGTAAAATATTACATCCCGGATGTTAGGTTGCGTTAGGTTAGGATATACAACGTTATAGACGTATATAATTTCCCCATCGAGAAGCAGGCGGCGACACGCCAGGAATGTTGTAAAATATTATATCCGAGATGGTATGTTGCCTTACGTTAGGATATATAACGTTATAGACGTATATAATGTTCGCACCGAGAAGTACGAGCCGACACGCCAGGAATGTTGTAAACAATTACGGTAGAGATTTTAGGTTGCCGTAGGTTATGATATATAACGGTATAGACGTATATAATGTTACCACCGAGAAATAGGGGCCGAAGCGCCAGGAATGTGGTAAAATATGACATCCGAGATGTTAGTTTCCCTTAAGTTTGGATATATATCGTTATAGACGTATATAACGTTCCCACCGAGACGTAGGGACCGACATGCCAGGAATGTTGTACAATATTACATCCGAGATGTTAGATTGCTTAGGCTAGGATATACAACGTTATAGACGTATATAATGTCCCCATCGAGAAGCAGGCGACGACACGCCAGGAATGTTGTAAAATATAACATCCGAGATGTTATGTTGCATTACGTTAGGATATGTAACGTTATAGACGTATATAATGTTCCCACCGAAAAGTAGGAGCCGAAGCACCAGGAATGTTGTAAAATATTACATCCGAGATGTTAGTTTCCCTTAAGTTTGGATATATATCGTTATAAATGTATATAATGTCCAGATCGAGACGTGGGGACTGACAAGCCAGAATGTTGTAAAATATTACATCCGAGATGTTAGGTTGCCTTAGGTTAGGATATACAATGTTATAGACGTATATAATGACCCCATCGAGAAGCAGGCGACCACACGCCAGGAATGTTGTAAAATATAACATCCGAGATGTTATGTTGCCTTACGTTAGGATATATAACGTTATAGACGTATATAATGTTCCCACCAAAAAGGAGGAGCCGAAGAGCCAGGAATGTTGTAAAATATGACACCCGAGATGTTAGTTTCCCTTAAGTTTGGACATATATCGTTATAGACGTATATAACGTTCCCTCCGAGACGTAGGGACCGACATGTCAGTAATGTTGGAAAATATTACATCCCAGATGTTAGATTGCGTTAGATTAGGATATACAACGTTATAGACGTATATAATGTTCCCACCGAAAAGTAGGAGCCGAAGCGCCAGGAATGTTATAAAACATTACATCCGAGATGTTAGTTTCCCTTAAGTTTGGATATATATCGTTATAGACGTATATAATGTTCGCACCGAGAAGCACGAGCCGACACGCCAGGAATGTTGTAAACTGTTACGGTAGAGATTTTAGGTTGCCTTAGGTTATGATATATAACGTTATGGACGTATATAATTTTCCCACCGAGAAATAGGGGCCGACGCGTCAGGAATGTTGTAAAATATTAAACTCGAGATGTTAGGTTGCCTTAGGCTAGGATATATAACGTTATAGACGTATATAATATTCCCACCGAGAAATAGGGGCCGACATGCCAGGAATGTTGTAAAATATTACATCCCAGATGTTAGGTTGCGTTAGGTTAGGATATACAACGTTATAGACGTATATAATGTTCCCACCAAAAAGTAGGAGCCGAAGCGCCAGGAATGTTATAAAATATTACATCCGAGATGTTAGTTTCCCTTAAGTTTGGATATATATCGTTATAGACGTATATAATGTTCGCACCGAGAAGCACGAGCCGACACGCCAGGAATGTTGTAAACTGTTACGGTAGAGATTTTAGGTTGCCTTAGGTTATGATATATAACGTTATGGACGTATATAATGTTCGCACCGAGAAGTACGAACCGACACGCCAGGAACGTCGTAAACTATTACGGTAGAGGTTTTAGGTTGCCTTACGTTATGATATATAACGTTATAGACGTATATAATGTTCCCACCGAGAGATAGGGGCCGACGCGTCAGGAATGTTGTAAAATATTAAACCCGAGATGTTAGGTTGCCTTAGGCTAGGATATATAACGTTATAGACGTATATCATATTCCCACCGAGAAATAGGGGCCGACATGCCAGGAATGTTGTAAAATATTACATCCCAGATGTTAGGTTGCGTTAGGTTAGGATATGCAACGTTATAGACGTATATAACGTCCCCATCGAGAAGCAGGAGACGACACGCCAGGAATGTTGTAAAATATTACATCCGAGATGTTATGTTGCCTTACGTTAGGATATGTAACGTTATAGACGTATATAACGTTCTCAGCGAAAAGTAGGAGCCGAAGCGCCAGGAATGTTGTAAACTATTACGGTAGAGAATTTAGGTTGCCTTAGGTTATGATATATAACGTTATAGAAGTATATAATGTTCCCACCGAGAAATAGGGGCCGACGCGTCAGGAATGTTGTAAAATATTAAACTCGAGATGTTAGGTTGCCTTAGGCTAGGATATATAACGTTATAGACGTATATAATATTCCCACCGAGAAATAGGGGCCGACATGCCAGGAATGTTGTAAAATATTACATCCCAGATGTTAGGTTGCGTTAGGTTAGGATATACAACGTTATAGACGTATATAATGTTCCCACCGAAAAGTAGGAGCCGAAGCGCCAGGAATGTTATAAAACATTACATCCGAGATGTTAGTTTCCCTTAAGTTTGGATATATATCGTTATAGACGTATATAATGTTCGCACCGAGAAGCACGAGCCGACACGCCAGGAATGTTGTAAACTGTTACGGTAGAGATTTTAGGTTGCCTTAGGTTATGATATATAACGTTATGGACGTATATAATTTTCCCACCGAGAAATAGGGGCCGACGCGTCAGGAATGTTGTAAAATATTAAACTCGAGATGTTAGGTTGCCTTAGGCTAGGATATATAACGTTATAGACGTATATAATATTCCCACCGAGAAATAGGGGCCGACATGCCAGGAATGTTGTAAAATATTACATCCCAGATGTTAGGTTGCGTTAGGTTAGGATATACAACGTTATAGACGTATATAATGTTCCCACCGAAAAGAAGGAGCCGAAGCGCCAGGAATGTTATAAAATATTACATCCGAGATGTTAGTTTCCCTTAAGTTTGGATATATATCGTTATAGACGTATATAATGTCCAGATCGAGACGTGGGGACCGACAAGCCAGAATGTTGTAAAATATTACATCCGAGATGTTAGGTTGCGTTAGGTTAGGATATACAACGTTATAGACGTATATAATGACCCCATCGAGTAGCAGGCGACGACACGCCAGGAATGTTGTAAAATATTACATCCGACATGTTATGTGGCCTTAGGCTAGGATATATAACGTTATAGACGTATATAATGTTCCCACCGAGAAGTACGGGCGGACACGCCAGAAATGTTGTCAACTATTACATCCGAGATGTTAGGTTGCCTTAGGTTAGGATATATAACGTTATAGACGTATATAATCTCCCCATCCAGAAGTAGGCGACGACACGCCAGGAATATTACATCCCAGATGTTAGGTTGCGTTAGATTATGATACACAACGTTATAGACGTATATAATGTTCCCATCGAGAAGCAGGCGACGACACGCCATGAATGATGTAAAATATTACATTCGATATGTTAGGTCGCCTTCTGCTAGGAGATATAACGTTATAGACGTATACAATGTTCCCGCCGAGATGTACGGGCCTACACGCCAGGAATGTTGCCAACTATTACATCCGAGGGGCTAGGTTGCCTTAGGTTAGGATATATATCGTTATAGACGTACATAATGTTTCCACCGAGACGTAGGCACCGACATGCAAGGAATGTTGTAAAATATTACATCCCAAATGTTAGGTTGCGTTAGGTTAGGATATACAACGTTATAGACGTATATAATCTCCCCATCGAGAAGCAGGCGACGACACGCCAGAATGTTGTAAAATATTACATCCGAGATGTCAGGTTGCCTTAGGCTAAGATATATATCGTTATAGACGTATACAATGTTTCCACCGATAAGTAGGGACCGATATGCCAGGAATGTTGTAAAATATTCCATCCGAGATGTTAGGTTGCCTTGGGTTAGGATATACAATGTTATAGATGTATATAATGTCCCCACCGTGATGTAGGGACCGATATGCCAGGAATGTTGTAAAATATTACATTCGACACGTTAGGTCGCCTTAGGCTAACATATATAGCGTTATAGACGTATATAATGTTCCCACCGAGAAGTACGGGCTGACACGCCTGGAATGTTGTCAACTATTACATCCGAGATGTTAGTTTGCCTTGGGTTAGCATATATATCGTTATAGACGTATACAATGTTTCCACCGAGAAGTAGGGACCGACATGCCAGGAATGTTGTGAAATATTACATCCGAGATGTTAGGTTGCGTTAGGTTATGATATACAACGTTATAGACGTATATAATGTCCCCATCGAGAAGCAGGCGACGACACGCCAGGAATGTTATAAAATATTACATTCGAGATGTTAGGTTGCCTTAGGTTAGGATATACAACGTTATAGATGTATATAATGACCCTATCCAGAAGTAGGCGACGACACGCCAGGAATGTTGTAAAATATTACATCCGAGATGTTAGGTTGCGTTAGGTTAGGATATACAACGTTATAGACGTATATAATGTCCCCATCGAGAAGCAGGCGACGACACGCCAGGAATGTTATAAAATATTACATTCGACATGCTAGGTTGCCTTAGACTAGGATATATAACGTTATAGACGTATATAATGTTGCCACCGAAAAATAGGGGCCGACGCGTCAGGAATGCTGTAAAATTTTACATTCGACACGTTAGGTGGCCTTAGGCTAGGATATATAACGTTATAGACGTATATAATGTTCCCACCGAGAAGTACGGGCGGACACGCCAGGAATGTTCTCAACTATTACATCCGAGATGTTAGGTTGCCTTAGGTTAGGATATATAACGTTATAGACGTATATAATGTCCCCATCCAGAAGTAGGCGACGACACGCCAGGAATATTACATCCCAGATGTTAGGTTGCGTTAGATTAGGATACACAACGTTATAGACGTATATAATGTTCCCATCGAGAAGCAGGCGACGACACGCCATGAATGATGTAAAATATTACATTCGATATGTTAGGTCGCCTTATGCTAGGAGATATAACGTTATAGACGTATACAATGTTTCCGCCGAGAAGTACGGGCCTACACGCCAGGAATGTTGTCAACTATTACATCCGAGGTGTTAGGTTGCCTTAGGTTAGGATATATATCGTTATAGACGTATATACTGTTCCCACCGAGACGTAGGCACCGACATGCAAGGAATGTTGTAAAATATTACATCCCAAATGTTAGGTTGCGTTAGTTTAGGATATACAACGTTATAGACGTATATAATCTCCCCATCGAGAAGCAGGCGACGACACGCCAGAATGTTGTAAAATATTACATCCGAGATGTTAGGTTGCCTTAGGTTAGGATATACAATGTTATAGATGTATATAATGTCCCCATCGAGAAGTAGGCGACGACACGCCAGGAATGTTGTAAAATATTACATCCGAGATGTTAGGTTGCCTTAGGCTAGGATATATATCGTTATAGACGTATACAATGTTTCCACCGAGAAGTAGGGACCCATATGCCAGGAATGTTGTAAAATATTACATCCGAGATGTTAGGTTGCCTTAGGTTATGATATATAACGTTATAGACGTATATAATATTCCCACCTAGAAGTAGGGACCGACATGCCAGGAATGTTGTAAAATATTACATCCGAGATGTTAGCTTCCCTTACGTTTGGATATATATCGCTATAGACGTATATAATGTTCCTACCGAGACTTGGGGACCGACATGACAGGAATCTTGTAAAATATTACATCCCAGATGTTAGGTTGCATTAGGTTAGGATATACAACATTGTAGACGTATATAATGTCCCCATCGAGAAGCAGGAGACGACACGCCAGAATGTGGTAAAATATTACATCCGAGATGTTAGGTTGCCTTAGGCTAGGATATGTATCGTTATAGACGTATACAATGTTTCCACCGAGAAGTAGGGACCGATATGCCAGGAATGTTGTAAAATATTTCATCCGAGATGTTAGGTTGCCTTAGACTAGGATATATAACGATATAGACGTATATAAAGTTCCCACCGAAAAATAGGGGCCGACGCGTCAGGAATGTTGTAAAATATTACATCCGAGGTGTTAGGTTGCCTTAGGTTAGGATATATATCGTTATAGACGTATATAATGTTCCCACCGAGACTTAGGCACCGACATGCAAGGAATGTTGTAAAATATTACATCCGAGATGTTAGGTTGCCTTAGGTTAGGATATATAATGTTATAGACGTATATAATGTCCCCATCCAGAAGTAGGCGACGACACGACAGGAATATTACATCCCAGATGTTAGGTTGCGTTAGGTTAGGATACACAACGTTATAGACGTATATAATGTTCCCATCGAGAAGCAGGCGACGACACGCCAGGAATGATGTAAAATATTACATTCGATATGTTAGGTCGCCTTAAGCTAGGATATATAACGTTATAGACGTATACAATGTTCCCACCGAGAAGTACGGACCTACACGCCAGGAATGTGGTCAACTATAACATCCGAGGTGTTAGGTTGCCTTAGGCTAGGATATATAACTTTATAGACGTATATAATGTTCCCACCGAAAAATAGGGGCCGACGCGTCAGGAATGTTGTAAAATATTACTCCCGAGATGTTAGGTTCCCTTAGGTTAGGATATATAACGTTATAGACGTATAGTATGTTCCCACCGAGACGTAGGGACCGACATGCCAGGAATGTTGTAAAATATTACATCCGAGATGTTAGGTTGCGTTAGGTTAGGATATACAGCGTTATAGACGTATATAATATCCCCATCGAGAAGCAGGCGACGACACGCCAGGAATGTTATAAAATATTACATTCGAGATGTTAGGTTGCCTTAGGTTAGGATATACAACGTTATAGATGTATATTATGACCCTAGCCAGAAGTAGGCGACGACACTCCAGGAATGTTGTAAAATATTACATCCCAGATGTTAGGTTGCCTTAGGTTATGATATATAACGTTATAGACGTATATAATATTCCCACCGAGAAGTAGGGACCGACATGCCAGGAATGTTGTAAAATATTACATCCGAGATGTTAGGTTCCCTTAGGTTTGGATATATATCGTTATAGACGTATATAATGTTCCTACCGAGACTTGGGGACCGACATGCCAGGAATCTTGTAAAATATTACATCCCAGATGTTAGGTTGCTTTAGGTTAGGATATACAACGTTATAGACGTATATAATGTCCCCATCGAGAAGCAGGCGACGACACGCCAGGAATGTTGTAAAATATGACATTCGACATGTTATGTGGCCTTAGGCTAGGATATATAACGTTATAGGCGTATATAATGTTCCCACCGAGAAGTACGGGCGGACACGCCAGGAATGTTGTCAACTATTACATCCGAGATGTTAGGTTGCCTTAGGTTAGGATATATAACGTTATAGATGTATATAATCTCCCCATCCAGAAGTAGGCGACGACACGCCAGGAATATTACATCCCAGATGTTAGGTTGCGTTACGTTAGGATACACAACGTTATAGACGTATATAATGTTCCCATCGAGAAACAGGCGACGACACGCCAGGAATGATGTAAAATATGACATTCGACATGTTAGGTCGCCTTAGGCTACGATATATATCGTTATAGACGTACATAATGTTTCCACCGAGACGTAGGCACCGACATGCAAGGAATGTTGTAAAATATTACATCCCAAATGTTAGGTTGCGTTAGGTTAGGATATACAACGTTATAGACGTATATAATCTCCCCATCGAGCAGCAGGCGACGATACGCCAGAATGTTGTAAAATATTACATCCGAGATGTCAGGTTGCCTTAGGCTAAGATATATATCGTTATAGACGTATACAATGTTTCCACCGATAAGTAGGGACCGATATGCCAGGAATGTTGTAAAATATTCCATCCGAGATGTTAGGTTGCCTTGGGTTAGGATATACAATGTTATAGATGTATATAATGTCCCCACCGAGATGTAGGGACCGATATGCCAGGAATGATGTAAAATATTACATCCGAGAAGTTAGGTTGCCTTAGGTTATGATATATAACGTTATAGACGTATATAATATTCCCACCGAGAAGTAGGGACCGACATGCCAGGAATGTTGTAAAATATTACATCCGAGATGTTAGGTTCCCTTACGTTTGGATATATATCGTTATAGACGTATATAATGTTCCTACCGAGACTTGGGGACCGACATGCCAGGAATCTTGTAAAATATTACATCCCAGATGTTAGGTTGCGTTAGGTTAGGATATACAACATTGTAGACGTATATAATGTCCCCATCGAGAAGCAGGAGACGATACGCCAGAATGTTGTAAAATATTTCATCCGAGATGTTAGGTTGCGTTAGGTTAGGATATACAACGTTATAGACTTATATAATGTCCCCATCGAGAAGCAGGAGACGACGTGTCATGAATGTTGTAAAATATTACACCCGAGATGTTAGATTCCCTTAGGTTAGGATATATAACGTTATAGACGTATATAATGTTCCCACCGAAAAATAGGAGCCGACGCGCCAGGAATGTTGTAAAATATTACATCCGTTATGTTAGGTTGCCTTAGGCTATGATATATATCGCTATAGACGTATATGATGTTCCCACCGAGAAGTACGGGCTAACACGCCGGGAATGTTTTCAAATATTACACCCGAGATGTTAGGTTCCCTTAGGTCAGGATATATAACGTTATAGACGTATATAATGTCCCTATCCAGAAGTAGGCGACGACACGCCAGGAATATTACATCCCAGATGTTAGGTTGCGTTATGTTAGGATATACAACGTTATAGACGTATATAATGTTCCCAGTGAGGAGCAGGCGATGAGACGCCAGGAATGATGTAAAATATTACGTTCGATATATTAGGTCGCCTTAGGCTAGGATATACAACGTTATAGACGTATAGAATGTTCTCACCGAGAAGTACGGGCCTACACGCCAGGAATGTTGTCAACTATTACATCCGAGGTGTTAGGTTGCTTTAGGTTAGGATATACAACGTTATAGACGTATATAATGTCCCCATCGAGGAGCAGGAGAAGACAGGCCAGGAATGTTGTAAAATATTACATTCGACATGTTAGGTCGCCTTAGGCTAAGATATATAGCGTTATAGACGTATATAATGTTCCCACCGAGAAGTACGGGCTGACACGCCTGGAATGTTGTCAACTATTACATCCGAGATGTTAGTTTGCCTTAGGTTAGCATATATATCGTTATAGACGTATACAATGTTTCCACCGAGTAGTAGGGACCGACATGCCAGGAATGTTGTGAAATATTACATCCGAGATGTTAGGCTGCTTTAGGTTAGGATATACAAGGTTATAGATTTATATAATGTCCCCATCGAGAAGTAGGCGACGACACGCCAGGAATGTTGTAAAATATTACATTTGACATATTAGGTTGCCTTAGACTAGGATATATATCGTTATAGACGTATACAATGTTTCCGCCGAGGAGTAGGGACCGACATGCCAGGAATGTTGTAAAATATTACATCCCAAATGTTAGGTTCCCTTAGGTTAGGATAAACAACGTTATAGACGTATAGTATGTTCCCACCGAGATGTAGGGACCGACATGCCAGGAATGTTGTAAAATATTACATCCGAGATGTTAGGTTGCGTTAGGTTAGGATATACAACGTTATAGACGTATATAATGTCCCCATCGAGAAGCAGGCGACGACACGCCAGGAATGTTATAAAATATTACATTCGAGATGTTAGGTTGCCTTAGGTTAGGATATACAACGTTATAGATGTATATAATGACCCTATCCAGAAGTAGGCGACGACACGCCAGGAATGTTGTAAAATATTACATCCGAGATGTTAGGTTGCGTTAGGTTAGGATATACAACGTTATAGACGTATATAATGTCCCCATCGAGAAGCAGGCGACGACACGCCAGGAATGTTATAAAATATTACATTCGACATGTTAGGTTGCCTTAGACTAGGATATATAACGTTATAGACGTATATAATGTTGCCACCGAAAAATAGGGGCCGACGCGTCAGGAATGCTGTAAAATTTTACATTCGACACGTTAGGTGGCCTTAGGCTAGGATATATAACGTTATAGACGTATATAATGTTCCCACCGAGAAGTACGGGCGGACACGCCAGGAATGTTCTCAACTATTACATCCGAGATGTTAGGTTGCCTTAGGTTAGGATATATAACGTTATAGACGTATATAATCTCCCCATCCAGAAGTAGGCGACGACACGCCAGGAATATTACATCCCAGATGTTAGGCTGCGTTACGTTAGGATACACAACGTTATAGACGTATATAATGTTCCCATCGAGAAACAGGCGACGACACGCCAGGAATGATGTAAAATAGGACATTCGACATGTTAGGTCGCCTTAGGCTACGATATATAACGTTATAGACGTATACAATGTTCCCGCCGAGATGTACGGGCCTACACGCCAGGAATGTTGCCAACTATTACATACGAGGGGCTAGGTTGCCTTAGGTTAGGATATATATCGTTATAGACGTACATAATGTTTCCACCGAGACGTAGGCACCGACATGCAAGGAATGTTGTAAAATATTACATCTCAAATGTTAGGTTGCGTTAGGTTAGGATATACAACGTTATAGACGTATATAATCTCCCCATCGAGAAGCAGGCGACGACACGCCAGAATGTTGTAAAATATTACATCCGAGATGTCAGGTTGCCTTAGGCTAAGATATATATCGTTATAGACGTATACAATGTTTCCACCGATAAGTAGGGACCGATATGCCAGGAATGTTGTAAAATATTCCATCCGAGATGTTAGGTTGCCTTGGGTTAGGATATACAATGTTATAGATGTATATAATGTCCCCACCGAGATGTAGGGACCGATATGCCAGGAATGTTGTAAAATATTACATCCGAGAAGTTAGGTTGCCTTAGGTTATGATATATAACGTTATAGACGTATATAATATTCCCACCGAGAAGTAGGGACCGACATGCCAGGAATGTTGTAAAATATTACATCCGAGAAGTTAGGTTGCCTTAGGTTATGATATATAACGTTATAGACGTATATAATATTCCCACCGAGAAGTAGGGACCGACATGCCAGGAATGTTGTAAAATATTACATCCGAGATGTTAGGTTCCCTTACGTTTGGATATATATCGTTATAGACGTATATAATGTTCCTACCGAGACTTGGGGACCGACATGCCAGGAATCTTGTAAAATATTACATCCCAGATATTAGGTTGCGTTAGGTTAGGATATACAACATTGTAGACGTATATAATGTCCCCATCGAGAAGCAGGAGACGACACGCCAGAATGTTGTAAAATATTACATCCGAGATGTTAGGTTGCATTAGGCTAGGATATATATCGTTATAGACGTATACAATGTTTCCACCGAGAAGTAGGGACCGATATGCCAGGAATGTTGTAAAATATTCCATCCGAGATGTTAGGTTGCCTTGGGTTAGGATATACAATGTTATAGATGTATATAATGTCCCCACCGAGATGTAGGGACCGATATGCCAGGAATGTTGTAAAATATTACATCCGAGAAGTTAGGTTGCCTTAGGTTATGATATATAACGTTATAGACGTATATAATATTCCCACCGAGAAGTAGGGACCGACATGCCAGGGATGTTGTAAAATATTACATCCGAGATGTTAGGTTCCCTTACGTTTGGATATATATCGTTATAGACGTATATAATGTTCCTACCGAGACTTGGGAACCGACATGCCAGGAATCTTGTAAAATATTACATCCCAGATGTTAGGTTGCGTTAGGTTAGGATATACAACATTGTAGACTTATATAATGTCCCCATCGAGAAGCAGGAGACGATACGCCAGAATGTTGTAAAATATTACATCCGAGATGTTAGGTTGCCTTAGGCTAGGATATATATCGTTATAGACGTATACAATGTTTCCACCGAGAAGTAGGGACCGATATGCCAGGAATGTTGTAAAATATTTCATCCGAGATGTTAGGTTGCCTTGGGTTACGATATACAATGTTATAGATGTATATAATGTCCCCATCGAGAAGTAGGCGACGACACGCCAGGAATGTTGTAAAATATTACATTCGACATGTTAGGTTGCCTTAGGCTAGGATATATTATGTTATCGACGTATATAATGTCCCCATCGAGAAGTAGGCGACGACACGCCAGGAATGTTGTAAAATATTACATTCGACATGTTAGGTTGCCTTAGACTAGGATATATAACGATATAAACGTATATAAAGTTCCCACCGAAAAATAGGGGCCGACGCGTCAGGAATGTTGTAAAATATTACATCTGAGGTGTTAGGTTGCCTTAGGTTAGGATATATATCGTTGTAGACGTATATAATGTTCCCACCGAGACGTAGGCACCGACATGCAAGGAATGTTGTAAAATATTACATCCGAGATGTTAGATTGCCTTAGGTTAGGATATATAATGTTATACACGTATATAATGTCCCCATCCAGAAGTACGCGACGACACGCCAGGAATATTACATCCCAGATGTTAGGTTGCGTTAGGTTAGGATACACAACGTTATAGACGTATATAATGTTCCCATCGAGAAGCAGGCGACGACACGCCAGGAATGATGTAAAATATTACATTCGATATGTTAGGTCGCCTTAAGCTAGGATATATAACGTTATAGACGTATACAATGTTCCCACCGAGAAGTACGGACCTACACGCCAGGAATGTGGTCAACTATAACATCCGAGGTGTTAGGTTGCCTTAGGTTAGGATATATATCGTTATAGACGTATATAATGTTCCCACCGAGACGTAGGCACCGACATGCAAGGAATGTTGTAAAATAATACATCCCAAATGTTAGGTTGCGTTAGTTTAGGATACACAACGTTATAGAAGTATATAATCTCCCCATCGAGAAGCAGGCGACGAAACGCCAGAATGTTGTAAAATATTATATCCGAGATGTTAGGTTGCCTTAGGTTAGGATATACAATGTTATAGATGTATATAATGTCCCCATCGAGAAGTTGGCGACGACAGGCCAGGAATGTTGTAAAGTATTACATTCGACATGTTATGTTGCCTTAGGCTAGGATATATAACTTTATAGACGTATATAATGTTCCCACCGAAAAATAGGGGCCGACGCGTCAGGAATGTTGTAAAATATTACTCCCGAGATGTTAGGTTCCCTTAGGTTAGGATATACAACGTTATAGACGTATAGTATGTTCCCACCGAGACGTAGGGACCGACATGCCAGGAATGTTGTAAAATATTACATCCGAGATGTTAGGTTGCGTTAGGTTAGGATATACAACGTTATAGACGTATATAATATCCCCATCGAGAAGCAGGCGACGACACGCCAGGAATGTTATAAAATATTACATTCGAGATGTTAGGTTGCCTTAGGTTAGGATATACAACGTTATAGATGTATATAATGACCCTATCCAGAAGTAGGCGACGACACGCCAGGAATGTTGTAAAATATTACATCCGAGATGTTAGGTTGCGTTAGGTTAGGATATACAACGTTATAGACGTATATAATGTCCCCATCGAGAAGCAGGCGACGACACGCCAGGAATGTTATAAAATATTACATTCGACATGTTAGGTTGCCTTAGACTAGGATATATAACGTTATAGACGTATATAATGTTGCCACCGAAAAATAGGGGCCGACGCGTCAGGAATGCTGTAAAATTTTACATTCGACACGTTAGGTGGCCTTAGGCTAGGATATATAACGTTATAGACGTATATAATGTTCCCACCGAGAAGTACGGGCGGACACGCCAGGAATGTTCTCAACTATTACATCCGAGATGTTAGGTTGCCTTAGGTTAGGATATATAACGTTACAGACGTATATAATCTCCCCATCCAGAAGTAGGCGACGACACGCCAGGAATATTACATCCCAGATGTTAGGCTGCGTTACGTTAGGATACACAACGTTATAGACGTATATAATGTTCCCATCGAGAAACAGGCGACGACACGCCAGGAATGATGTAAAATAGGACATTCGACATGTTAGGTCGCCTTAGGCTACGATATATAACGTTATAGACGTATACAATGTTCCCGCCGAGATGTACGGGCCTACACGCCAGGAATGTTGCCAACTATTACATCCGAGGGGCTAGGTTGCCTTAGGTTAGGATATATATCGTTATAGACGTACATAATGTTTCCACCGAGACGTAGGCACCGACATTCAAGGAATGTTGTAAAATATTACATCTCAAATGTTAGGTTGCGTTAGGTTAGGATATACAACGTTATAGACGTATATAATCTCCCCATCGAGAAGCAGGCGACGACACGCCAGAATGTTGTAAAATATTACATCCGAGATGTCAGGTTGCCTTAGGCTAAGATATATATCGTTATAGACGTATACAATGTTTCCACCGATAAGTAGGGACCGATATGCCAGGAATGTTGTAAAATATTCCATCCGAGATGTTAGGTTGCCTTGGGTTAGGATATACAATGTTATAGATGTATATAATGTCCCCACCGAGATGTAGGGACCGATATGCCAGGAATGTTGTAAAATATTACATCCGAGAAGTTAGGTTGCCTTAGGTTATGATATATAACGTTATAGACGTATATAATATTCCCACCGAGAAGTAGGGACCGACATGCCAGGGATGTTGTAAAATATTACATCCGAGATGTTAGGTTCCCTTACGTTTGGATATATATCGTTATAGACGTATATAATGTTCCTACCGAGACTTGGGAACCGACATGCCAGGAATCTTGTAAAATATTACATCCCAGATGTTAGGTTGCGTTAGGTTAGGATATACAACATTGTAGACTTATATAATGTCCCCATCGAGAAGCAGGAGACGATACGCCAGAATGTTGTAAAATATTACATCCGAGATGTTAGGTTGCCTTAGGCTAGGATATATATCGTTATAGACGTATACAATGTTTCCACCGAGAAGTAGGGACCGATATGCCAGGAATGTTGTAAAATATTTCATCCGAGATGTTAGGTTGCCTTGGGTTACGATATACAATGTTATAGATGTATATAATGTCCCCATCGAGAAGTAGGCGACGACACGCCAGGAATGTTGTAAAATATTACATTCGACATGTTAGGTTGCCTTAGGCTAGGATATATTATGTTATCGACGTATATAATGTCCCCATCGAGAAGTAGGCGACGACACGCCAGGAATGTTGTAAAATATTACATTCGACATGTTAGGTTGCCTTAGACTAGGATATATAACGATATAAACGTATATAAAGTTCCCACCGAAAAATAGGGGCCGACGCGTCAGGAATGTTGTAAAATATTACATCTGAGGTGTTAGGTTGCCTTAGGTTAGGATATATATCGTTATAGACGTATATAATGTTCCCACCGAGACGTAGGCACCGACATGCAAGGAATGTTGTAAAATATTACATCCGAGATGTTAGATTGCCTTAGGTTAGGATATATAATGTTATAGACGTATAGTATGTTCCCACCGAGACGTAGGGACCGACATGCCAGGAATGTTGTAAAATATTACATCCGAGATGTTAGGTTGCGTTAGGTTAGGATATACAACGTTATAGACGTATATAATATCCCCATCGAGAAGCAGGCGGCGACACGCCAGGAATGTTATAAAATATTACATTCGAGATGTTAGGTTGCCTTAGGTTAGGATATACAACGTTATAGATGTATATTATGACCCTAGCCAGAAGTAGGCGACGACACTCCAGGAATGTTGTAAAATATTACATCCCAGATGTTAGGTTGCCTTAGGTTTTGATATATAACGTTATAGACGTATATAATATTCCCACCGAGAAGTAGGGACCGACATGCCAGGAATGTTGTAAAATATTACATCCGAGATGTTAGGTTCCCTTAGGTTTGGATATATATCGTTATAGACGTATATAATGTTCCTACCGAGACTTGGGGACCGACATGCCAGGAATCTTGTAAAATATTACATCCCAGATGTTAGGTTGCTTTAGGTTAGGATATACAACGTTATAGACGTATATAATGTCCCCATCGAGAAGCAGGCGACGACACGCCAGGAATGTTGTAAAATATGACATTCGACATGTTATGTGGCCTTAGGCTAGGATATATAACGTTATAGGCGTATATAATGTTCCCACCGAGAAGTACGGGCGGACACGCCAGGAATGTTGACAACTATTACATCCGAGATGTTAGGTTGCCTTAGGTTAGGATATATATCGTTATAGACGTATATAATCTCCCCATCCAGAAGTAGGCGACGACACGCCAGGAATATTACATCCCAGATGTTAGGTTGCGTTACGTTAGGATACACAACGTTATAGACGTATATAATGTTCCCATCGAGAAACAGGCGACGACACGCCAGGAATGATGTAAAATATGACATTCGACATGTTAGGTCGCCTTAGGCTACGATATATAACGTTATAGACGTATACAATGTTCCCGCCGAGATGTACGGGCCTACACGCCAGGAATGTTGTCAACTATTACATCCGAGGTGCTAGGTTGCCTTAGGTTAGGATATATATCGTTATAGACGTACATAATGTTTCCACCGAGACGTAGGCACCGACATGCAAGGAATGTTGTAAAATATTACATCCCAAATGTTAGGTTGCGTTAGGTTAGGATATACAACGTTATAGACGTATATAATCTCCCCATCGAGAAGCAGGCGACGACACGCCAGAATGTTGTAATATATTACATCCGAGATGTTAGGTTGCCTTAGGCTAAGATATATATAGTTATAGACGTATACAATGTTTCCACCGATAAGTAGGGACCGATATGCCAGGAATGTTGTAAAATATTTCATCCGAGATGTTAGGTTGCCTTGGGTTAGGATATACAATGTTATAGATGTATATAATGTCCCCATCGAGAAGTAGGCGACGACACGCCAGGAATGTTGTAAAATATTACATTCGACATGTTAGGTTGCCTTAGGCTAGGATATATTATGTTATCGACGTATATAATGTCCCCATCGAGAAGTAGGCGACGACACGCCAGGAATGTTGTAAAATATTACATTCGACATGTTAGGTTGCCTTAGACTAGGATATATAACGATATAGACGTATATAAAGTTCCCACCGAAAAATAGGGGCCGACGCGTCAGGAATGTTGTAAAATATTACATCCGAGGTGTTAGGTTGCCTTAGGTTAGGATATATATCGTTATAGACGTATATAATGTTCCCACCGAGACGTAGGCACCGACATGCAAGGAATGTTGTAAAATATTACATCCGAGATGTTAGGTTGCCTTAGGTTAGGATATATAATGTTATAGACGTATATAATGTCCCCATCCAGAAGTAGGCGACGACACGCCAGGAATGATGTAAAATATTACATTCGATATGTTAGGTCGCCTTAAGCTAGGATATATAACGTTATAGACGTATACAATGTTCCCACCGAGAAGTACGGACCTACGCGCCAGGAATGTGGTCAACTATAACATCCGAGGTGTTAGGTTGCCTTAGGTTAGGATATATATCGTTATAGACGTATATAATGTTCCCACCGAGACGTAGGCACCGACATGCAAGGAATGTTGTAAAATAATACATCCCAAATGTTAGGTTGCGTTAGTTTAGGATATACAACGTTATAGAAGTATATAATCTCCCCATCGAGAAGCAGGCGACGAAACGCCAGAATGTTGTAAAATATTATATCCGAGATGTTAGGTTGCCTTAGGTTAGGTTATACAATGTTATAGATGTATATAATGTCCCCATCGAGAAGTTGGCGACGACAGGCCAGGAATGTTGTAAAGTATTACATTCGACATGTTAGGCTGCCTTAGGCTAGGATATATAACTTTATAGACGTATATAATGTTCCCACCGAAAAATAGGGGCCGACGCGTCAGGAATGTTGTAAAATATTACTCCCGAGATGTTAGGTTCCCTTAGGTTAGGATATACAACGTTATAGACGTATAGTATGTTCCCACCGAGACGTAGGGACCGACATGCCAGGAATGTTGTAAAATATTACATCCGAGATGTTAGGTTGCGTTAGGTTAGGATATACAACGTTATAGACGTATATAATATCCCCATCGAGAAGCAGGCGGCGACACGCCAGGAATGTTATAAAATATTACATTCGAGATGTTAGGTTGTCTTAGGTTAGGATATACAACGTTATAGATGTATATTATGTCCCTAGCCAGAAGTAGGCGACGACACTCCAGGGATGTTGTAAAATATTACATCCCAGATGTTAGGTTGCCTTAGGTTATGATATATAACGTTATAGACGTATATAATATTCCCACCGAGAAGTAGGGACCGACATGCCAGGAATGTTGTAAAATATTACATCCGAGATGTTAGGTTCCCTTACGTTTGGATATATATCGTTATAGACGTATATAATGTTCCTACCGAGACTTGGGGACCGACATGCCAGGAATCTTGTAAAATATTACATCCCAGATGTTAGGTTGCGTTAGGTTAGGATATACAACATTGTAGACGTATATAATGTCCCCATCGAGAAGCAGGAGACGACACGCCAGAATGTTGTAAAATATTACATCCGAGATGTTAGGTTGCCTTAGGCTAGGATATATATCGTTATAGACGTATACAATGTTTCCACCGAGAAGTAGGGACCGATATGCCAGGAATGTTGTAAAATATTTCATCCGAGATGTTAGGTTGCCTTGGGTTACGAAATACAATGTTATAGATGTATATAATGTCCCCATCGAGAAGTAGGCGACGACACGCCAGGAATGTTGTAAAATATTACATTCGACATTTTAGGTTGCCTTAGGCTAGGATATATTATGTTATCGACGTATATAATGTCCCCATCGAGAAGTAGGCGACGACACGCCAGAATGTTGTAAAATATTACATCCGAGATGATAGGTTGCCTTAGGCTAAGATATATATCGTTATAGACGTATACAATGTTTCCACCGATAAGTAGGGACCGATATGCCAGGAATGTTGTAAAATATTCCATCCGAGATGTTAGGTTGCCTTGGGTTAGGATATACAATGTTATAGATGTATATAATGTCCCCACCGAGATGTAGGGACCGATATGCCAGGAATGTTGTAAAATATTACATCCGAGAAGTTAGGTTGCCTTAGGTTATGATATATAACATTATAGACGTATATAATATTCCCACCGAGAGGTAGGGACCGACATGCCAGGAATGTTGTAAAATATTACATCCGAGATGTTAGGTTCCCTTACGTTTGGATATATATCGTTATAGACGTATATAATGTTCCTACCGAGACTTGGGAACCGACATGCCAGGAATCTTGTAAAATATTACATCCCAGATGTTAGGTTGCGTTAGGTTAGGATATACAACATTGTAGACGTATATAATGTCCCCATCGAGAAGCAGGAGACGATACGCCAGAATGTTGTAAAATATTACATCCGAGATGTTAGGTTGCCTTAGGCTAGGATATGTATCGTTATAGACGTATACAATGTTTCCACCGAGAAGTAGGGACCGATATGCCAGGAATGTTGTAAAATATTTCATCCGAGATGTTAGGTTGCCTTAGACTAGGATATATAACGATATAGACGTATATAAAGTTCCCACCGAAAAATAGGGGCCGACGCGTCAGGAATGTTGTAAAATATTACATCCGAGGTGTTAGGTTGCCTTAGGTTAGGATATATATCGTTATAGACGTATATAATGTTCCCACCGAGACGTAGGCACCGACATGCAAGGAATGTTGTAAAATATTACATCCGAGATGTTAGGTTGCCTTAGGTTAGGATATATAATGTTATAGACGTATATAATGTCCCCATCCAGAAGTAGGCGACGACACGCCAGGAATATTACATCCCAGATGTTAGGTTGCGTTAGGTTAGGATACACAACGTTATAGACGTATATAATGTTCCCATCGAGAAGCAGGCGACGACACGCCAGGAATGATGTAAAATATTACATTCGATATGTTAGGTCGCCTTAAGCTAGGATATATAACGTTATAGACGTATACAATGTTCCCACCGAGAAGTACGGACCTACACGCCAGGAATGTGGTCAACTATAACATCCGAGGTGTTAGGTTGCCTTAGGTTAGGATATATATCGTTATAGACGTATATAATGTTCCCACCGAGACGTAGGCCCCGAAATGCAAGGAATGTTGTAAAATAATACATCCCAAATGTTAGGTTGCGTTAGTTTAGGATATACAAGGTTATAGAAGTATATAATCTCCCCATCGAGAAGCAGGCGACGAAACGCCAGAATGTTGTAAAATATTATATCCGAGATGTTAGGTTGCCTTAGGTTAGGATATACAATGGTATAGTTGTATATAATGTCCCCATCGAGAAGTTGGCGACGACAGGCCAGGAATGTTGTAAAGTATTACATTCGACATGTTATGTTGCCTTAGGCTAGGATATATAACTTTATAGACGTATATAATGCTCCCACCGAAAAATAGGGGCCGACGCGTCAGGAATGTTGTAAAATATTACTCCCGAGATGTTAGGTTCCCTTAGGTTAGGATATATAACGTTATAGACGTATAGTATGTTCCCACCGAGACGTAGGGACCGACATGCCAGGAATGTTGTAAAATATTACATCCGAGATGTTAGGTTGCGTTAGGTTAGGATATACAACGTTATAGACGTATATAATATCCCCATCGAGAAGCAGGCGACGACACGCCAGGAATGTTATAAAATATTACATTCGAGATGTTAGGTTGCCTTAGGTTAGGATATACAACGTTATAGATGTATATTATGACCCTAGCCAGAAGTAGGCGACGACACTCCAGGAATGTTGTAAAATATTACATCCCAGATGTTAGGTTGCCTTAGGTTATGATATATAACGTTATAGACGTATATAATATTCCCACCGAGAAGTAGGGACCGACATGCCAGGAATGTTGTAAAATATTACATCCGAGATGTTAGGTTCCCTTAGGTTTGGATATATATCGTTATAGACGTATATAATGTTCCTACCGAGACTTGGAGACCGACATGCCAGGAATCTTGTAAAATATTACATCCCAGATGTTAGGTTGCTTTAGGTTAGGATATACAACGTTATAGACGTATATAATGTCCCCATCGAGAAGCAGGCGACGACACGCCAGGAATGTTGTAAAATATGACATTCGACATGTTATGTGGCCTTAGGCTAGGATATATAACGTTATAGGCGTATATAATGTTCCCACCGAGAAGTACGGGCGGACACGCCAGGAATGTTGTCAACTATTACATCCGAGATGTTAGGTTGCCTTAGGTTAGGATATATAACGTTATAGACGTATATAATCTCCCCATCCAGAAGTAGGCGACGACACGCCAGGAATATTACATCCCAGATGTTAGGCTGCGTTACGTTAGGATACACAACGTTATAGACGTATATAATGTTCCCATCGAGAAACAGGCGACGACACGCCAGGAATGATGTAAAATAGGACATTCGACATGTTAGGTCGCCTTAGGCTACGATATATAACGTTATAGACGTATACAATGTTCCCGCCGAGATGTACGGGCCTACACGCCAGGAATGTTGCCAACTATTACATCCGAGGGGCTAGGTTGCCTTAGGTTAGGATATATATCGTTATAGACGTACATAATGTTTCCACCGAGACGTAGGCACCGACATGCAAGGAATGTTGTAAAATATTACATCCCAAATGTTAGGTTGCGTTAGGTTAGGATATACAACGTTATAGACGTATATAATCTCCCCATCGAGAAGCAGGCGACGAAACGCCAGAATGTTGTAAAATATTATATCCAAGATGTTAGGTTGCCTTAGGTTAGGTTATACAATGTTATAGATGTATATAATGTCCCCATCGAGAAGTTGGCGACGACAGGCCAGGAATGTTGTAAAGTATTACATTCGACATGTTAGGCTGCCTTAAGCTAGGATATATAACTTTATAGACGTATATAATGTTTTCACCGAAAAATAGGGGCCGACGCGTCAGGAATGTTGTAAAATATTACTCCCGAGATGTTAGGTTCCCTTAGGTTAGGATATACAACGTTATAGACGTATAGTATGTTCCCACCGAGACGTAGGGACCGACATGCCAGGAATGTTGTAAAATATTACATCCGAGATGTTAGGTTGCGTTAGGTTAGGATATACAACGTTATAGACGTATATAATATCCCCATCGAGAAGCAGGCGGCGACACGCCAGGAATGTTATAAAATAATACATTCGAGATGTTAGGTTGCCTTAGGTTAGGATATACAACGTTATAGATGTATATTATGTCCCTAGCCAGAAGTAGGCGACGACACTCCAGGGATGTTGTAAAATATTACATCCCAGATGTTAGGTTGCCTTAGGTTATGATATATAACGTTATAGACGTATATAATATTCCCACCGAGAAGTAGGGACCGACATGCCAGGAATGTTGTAAAATATTACATCCGAGATGTTAGGTTCCCTTACGTTTGGATATGTATCGTTATAGACGTATATAATGTTCCTACCGAGACTTGGGGACCGACATGCCAGGAATCTTGTAAAATATTACATCCCAGATGTTAGGTTGCGTTAGGTTAGGATATACAACATTGTAGACGTATATAATGTCCCCATCGAGAAGCAGGAGACGACACGCCAGAAAGTTGTAAAATATTACATCCGAGATGTTAGGTTGCCTTAGGCTAGGATATATATCGTTATAGACGTATACAATGTTTCCACCGAGAAGTAGGGACCGATATGCCAGGAATGTTGTAAAATATTTCATCCGAGATGTTAGGTTGCCTTGGGTTACGATATACAATGTTATAGATGTATATAATGTCCCCATCGAGAAGTAGGCGACGACACGCCAGGAATGTTGTAAAATATTACATTCGACATTTTAGGTTGCCTTAGGCTAGGATATATTATGTTATCGACGTATATAATGTCCCCATCGAGAAGTAGGCGACGACACGCCAGAATGTTGTAAAATATTACATCCGAGATGATAGGTTGCCTTAGGCTAAGATATATATCGTTATAGACGTATACAATGTTTCCACCGATAAGTAGGGACCGATATGCCAGGAATGTTGTAAAATATTCCATCCGAGATGTTAGGTTGCCTTGGGTTAGGATATACAATGTTATAGATGTATATAATGTCCCCACCGAGATGTAGGGACCGATATGCCAGGAATGTTGTAAAATATTACATCCGAGAAGTTAGGTTGCCTTAGGTTATGATATATAACGTTATAGACGTATATAATATTCCCACCGAGAAGTAGGGACCGACATGCCAGGAATGTTGTAAAATATTACATCCGAGATGTTAGGTTCCCTTACGTTTGGATATATATCGTTATAGACGTATATAATGTTCCTACCGAGACTTGGGAACCGACATGCCAGGAATCTTGTAAAATATTACATCCCAGATGTTAGGTTGCGTTAGGTTAGGATATACAACATTGTAGACGTATATAATGTCCCCATCGAGAAGCAGGAGACGATACGCCAGAATGTTGTAAAATATTACATCCGAGATGTTAGGTTGCCTTAGGCTAGGATATATATCGTTATAGACGTATACAATGTTTCCACCGAGAAGTAGGGACCGATATGCCAGGAATGTTGTAAAATATTTCATCCGAGATGTTAGGTTGCCTTGGGTTACGATGTACAATGTTATAGATGTATATAATGTCCCCATCGAGAAGTACGCGACGACACGCCAGGAATGTTGTAAAATATTACATTCGACATGTTAGGTTGCCTTAGGCTAGGATATATTATGTTATCGACGTATATAATGTCCCCATCGAGAAGTAGGCGACGACACGCCAGGAATGTTGTAAAATATTACATTCGACATGTTAGGTCGCCTTAGGCTACGATATATAACGTTATAGACGTATACAATGTTCCCGCCGAGATGTACGGGCCTACACGTCAGGAATGTTGCCAACTATTACATCCGAGGGGCTAGGTTGCCTTAGGTTAGGATATATATCGTTATAGACGTACATAATGTTTCCACCGAGACGTAGGCACCGACATGCAAGGAATGTTGTAAAATATTACATCCCAAATGTTAGGTTGCGTTAGGTTAGGATATACAACGTTATAGACGTATATAATCTCCCCATCGAGAAGCAGGCGACGACACGCCAGAATGTTGTAAAATATTACATCCGAGATGTCAGGTTGCCTTAGGCTAATATATATATCGTTATAGACGTATACAATGTTTCCGCCGATAAGTAGGGACCGATATGCCAGGAATGTTGTAAAATATTCCACCCGAGATGTTAGGTTGCCTTGGGTTAGGATATACAATGTTATAGATGTATATAATGTCCCCACCGAGATGTAGGGACCGATATGCCAGGAATGTTGTAAAATATTACATCCGAGAAGTTAGGTTGCCTTAGGTTATGATATATAACGTTATAGACGTATATAATATTCCCACCGAGAAGTAGGGACCGACATGCCAGGAATGTTGTAAAATATTACATCCGAGGTGTTAGGTTGCCTTAGGTTAGGATATATATCGTTATAGACGTATATAATGTTCCCACCGAGACGTAGGCACCGACATGCAAGGAATGTTGTAAAATAATACATCCCAAATGTTAGGTTGCGTTAGTTTAGGATATACAACGTTATAGAAGTATATAATCTCCCCATCGAGAAGCAGGCGACGAAACGCCAGAATGTTGTAAAATATTATATCCGAGATGTTAGGTTGCCTTAGGTTAGGTTATACAATGTTATAGATGTATATAATGTCCCCATCGAGAAGTTGGCGACGACAGGCCAGGAATGTTGTAAAGTATTACATTCGACATGTTAGGCTGCCTTAGGCTAGGATATATAACTTTATAGACGTATATAATGTTCCCACCGAAAAATAGGGGCCGACGCGTCAGGAATGTTGTAAAATATTACTCCCGAGATGTTAGGTTCCCTTAGGTTAGGATATACAACGTTATAGACGTATAGTATGTTCCCACCGAGACGTAGGGACCGACATGCCAGGAATGTTGTAAAATATTACATCCGAGATGTTAGGTTGCATTAGGTTAGGATATACAACGTTATAGACATATATAATATCCCCATCGAGAAGCAGGCGGCGACACGCCAGGAATGTTATAAAATATTACATTCGAGATGTTAGGTTGCCTTAGGTTAGGATATACAACGTTATAGATGTATATTATGTCCCTAGCCAGAAGTAGGCGACGACACTCCAGGGATGTTGTAAAATATTACATCCCAGATGTTAGGTTGCCTTAGGTTATGATATATAACGTTATAGACGTATATAATATTCCCACCGAGAAGTAGGGACCGACATGCCAGGAATGTTGTAAAATATTACATCCGAGATGTTAGGTTCCCTTACGTTTGGATATATATCGTTATAGACGTATATAATGTTCCTACCGTGACTTGGGGACCGACATGCCAGGAATCTTGTAAAATATTACATCCCAGATGTTAGGTTGCGTTAGGTTAGGATATACAACATTGTAGACGTATATAATGTCCCCATTGAGAAGCAGGAGACGATACGCCAAAATGTTGTAAAATATTACATCCGAGATATTAGGTTGCCTTAGGCTAGGATATATATCGTTATAGACGTATACAATGTTTCCACCGAGAAGTAGGGACCGATAGGCCAGGAATGTTGTAAAATATTTCATCCGAGATGTTAGGTTGCCTTGGGTTAGGATATACAATGTTATAGATGTATATAATGTCCCCATCGAGAAGTAGGCGACGACACGCCAGGAATGTTGTAAAATATTACATTCGACATGTTAGGTTGCCTTAGGCTAGGATATATTAGGTTATCGACATATATAATGTCCCCATCGAGAAGTAGGCGACGACACGCCAGGAATGTTGTAAAATATTACATTCGACATGTTAGGTTGCCTTAGACTAGGATATATAACGATATAAACGTATATAAAGTTCCCACCGAAAAATAGGGGCCGACGCGTCAGGAATGTTGTAAAATATTACATCCGAGGTGTTAGGTTGCCTTAGGTTAGGATATATATCGTTATAGACGTATATAATGTTCCCACCGAGACGTAGGCACCGACATGCAAGGAATGTTGTAAAATATTACATCCCAAATGTTAGGTTGCGTTAGGTTAGGACATACAACGTTATAGACGTATATAATCTCCCCATCGAGAAGCAGGCGACGACACGCCAGAATGTTGTAAAATATTACATCCGAGATGTTAGGTTGCCTTAGGTTACGATATACAATGTTATAGATGTATATAATGTCCCCATCGAGAAGTAGGCGACGACACGCCAGGAATGTTGTAAAATATTTCATCCGAGATGTTAGGTTGCCTTACGCTAGGATATATATCGTTATAGACGTATACAATGTTTCCACCGAGAAGTAGGGACCGATATGCCAGGAATGTTGTAAAATATTATATCCGAGATGTTAGGTTGCCTTAGGTTATGATATATAACGTTATAGACGTATATAATATTCCCACCGAGAAGTAGGGACCGACATGCCAGGAATGTTGTAAAATATTACATCCGAGATGTTAGCTTCCCTTGCGTTTGGATATATATCGCTATAGACGTATATAATGTTCCTACCGAGACTTGGGGACCGACATGCCAGGAATCTTGTAAAATATTACATCCCAGATGTTAGGTTGCGTTAGGTTAGGATATACAACATTGTAGACGTATATAATGTCCCCATCGAGAAGCAGGAGACGACACGCCAGAATGTTGTAAAATATTACATCCGAGATGTTAGGTTGCCTTAGGCTAGGATATATATCGTTATAGACGTATACAATGTTTCCACCGAGAAGTAGGGACCGATATGCCAGGAATGTTGTAAAATATTTCATCCGAGATGTTAGGTTGCCTTGGGTTAGGATATACAATGTTATAGATGTATATAATGTCCCCATCGAGAAGTAGGCGACGACACGCCAGGAATGTTGTAAAATATTACATTCGACATGTTAGGTTGCCTTAGGCTAGGATATATTATGTTATCGACGTATATAATGTCCCCATCGAGAAGTAGGCGACGACACGCCAGAATGTTGTAAAATATTACATCCGAGATGATAGGTTGCCTTAGGCTAAGATATATATCGTTATAGACGTATACAATGTTTCCACCGATAAGTAGGGACCGATATGCCAGGAATGTTGTAAAATATTCCATCCGAGATGTTAGGTTGCCTTGGGTTAGGATATACAATGTTATAGATGTATATAATGTCCCCACCGAGATGTAGGGACCGATATGCCAGGAATGTTGTAAAATATTACATCCGAGAAGTTAGGTTGCCTTAGGTTATGATATATAACGTTATAGACGTATATAATATTCCCACCGAGAAGTAGGGACCGACATGCCAGGAATGTTGTAAAATATTACATCCGAGATGTTAGGTTCCCTTACGTTTGGATATATATCGTTATAGACGTATATAATGTTCCTACCGAGACTTGGGAACCGACATGCCAGGAATCTTGTAAAATATTACATCCCAGATGTTAGGTTGCGTTAGGTTAGGATATACAACATTGTAGACGTATATAATGTCCCCATCGAGAAGCAGGAGACGATACGCCAGAATGTTGTAAAATATTACATCCGAGATGTTAGGTTGCCTTAGGCTAGGATATATATCGTTATAGACGTATACAATGTTTCCACCGAGAAGTAGGGACCGATATGCCAGGAATGTTGTAAAATATTTCATCCGAGATGTTAGGTTGCCTTGGGTTACGATGTACAATGTTATAGATGTATATAATGTCCCCATCGAGAAGTAGGCGACGACACGCCAGGAATGTTGTAAAATATTACATTCGACATGTTAGGTTGCCTTAGGCTAGGATATATTATGTTATCGACGTATATAATGTCCCCATCGAGAAGTAGGCGACGACACGCCAGGAATGTTGTAAAATATTACATTCGACATGTTAGGTCGCCTTAGGCTACGATATATAACGTTATAGACGTATACAATGTTCCCGCCGAGATGTACGGGCCTACACGTCAGGAATGTTGCCAACTATTACATCCGAGGGGCTAGGTTGCCTTAGGTTAGGATATATATCGTTATAGACGTACATAATGTTTCCACCGAGACGTAGGCACCGACATGCAAGGAATGTTGTAAAATATTACATCCCAAATGTTAGGTTGCGTTAGGTTAGGATATACAACGTTATAGACGTATATAATCTCCCCATCGAGAAGCAGGCGACGACACGCCAGAATGTTGTAAAATATTACATCCGAGATGTCAGGTTGCCTTAGGCTAATATATATATCGTTATAGACGTATACAATGTTTCCGCCGATAAGTAGGGACCGATATGCCAGGAATGTTGTAAAATATTCCATCCGAGATGTTAGGTTGCCTTGGGTTAGGATATACAATGTTATAGATGTATATAATGTCCCCACCGAGATGTAGGGACCGATATGCCAGGAATGTTGTAAAATATTACATCCGAGAAGTTAGGTTGCCTTAGGTTATGATATATAACGTTATAGACGTATATAATATTCCCACCGAGAAGTAGGGACCGACATGCCAGGAATGTTGTAAAATATTACATCCGAGATGTTAGGTTCCCTTACGTTTGGATATATATCGTTATAGACGTATATAATGTTCCTACCGTGACTTGGGGACCGACATGCCAGGAATCTTGTAAAATATTACATCCCAGATGTTAGGTTGCGTTAGGTTAGGATATACAACATTGTAGACGTATATAATGTCCCCATTGAGAAGCAGGAGACGATACGCCAAAATGTTGTAAAATATTACATCCGAGATGTTAGGTTGCCTTAGGCTAGGATATATATCGTTATAGACGTATACAATGTTTCCACCGAGAAGTAGGGACCGATAGGCCAGGAATGTTGTAAAATATTTCATCCGAGATGTTAGGTTGCCTTGGGTTAGGATATACAATGTTATAGATGTATATAATGTCCCCATCGAGAAGTAGGCGACGACACGCCAGGAATGTTGTAAAATATTACATTCGACATGTTAGGTTGCCTTAGGCTAGGATATATTAGGTTATCGACATATATAATGTCCCCATCGAGAAGTAGGCGACGACACGCCAGGAATGTTGTAAAATATTACATTCGACATGTTAGGTTGCCTTAGACTAGGATATATAACGATATAAACGTATATAAAGTTCCCACCGAAAAATAGGGGCCGACGCGTCAGGAGTGTTGTAAAATATTACATCCGAGGTGTTAGGTTGCCTTAGGTTAGGATATATATCGTTATAGACGTATATAATGTTCCCACCGAGACGTAGGCACCGACATGCAAGGAATGTTGTAAAATATTACATCCCAAATGTTAGGTTGCGTTAGGTTAGGACATACAACGTTATAGACGTATATAATCTCCCCATCGAGAAGCAGGCGACGACACGCCAGAATGTTGTAAAATATTACATCCGAGATGTTAGGTTGCCTTAGGTTACGATATACAATGTTATAGATGTATATAATGTCCCCATCGAGAAGTAGGCGACGACACGCCAGGAATGTTGTAAAATATTTCATCCGAGATGTTAGGTTGCCTTACGCTAGGATATATATCGTTATAGACGTATACAATGTTTCCACCGAGAAGTAGGGACCGATATGCCAGGAATGTTGTAAAATATTATATCCGAGATGTTAGGTTGCCTTAGGTTATGATATATAACGTTATAGACGTATATAATATTCCCACCGAGAAGTAGGGACCGACATGCCAGGAATGTTGTAAAATATTACATCCGAGATGTTAGCTTCCCTTACGTTTGGATATATATCGCTATAGACGTATATAATGTTCCTACCGAGACTTGGGGACCGACATGCCAGGAATCTTGTAAAATATTACATCCCAGATGTTAGGTTGCGTTAGGTTAGGATATACAACATTGTAGACGTATATAATGTCCCCATCGAGAAGCAGGAGACGACACGCCAGAATGTTGTAAAATATTACATCCGAGATGTTAGGTTGCCTTAGGCTAGGATATATATCGTTATAGACGTATACAATGTTTCCACCGAGAAGTAGGGACCGATATGCCAGGAATGTTGTAAAATATTTCATCCGAGATGTTAGGTTGCCTTGGGTTAGGATATACAATGTTATAGATGTATATAATGTCCCCATCGAGAAGTAGGCGACGACACGCCAGGAATGTTGTAAAATATTACATTCGACATGTTAGGTTGCCTTAGGCTAGGATATATTATGTTATCGACGTATATAATGTCCCCATCGAGAAGTAGGCGACGACACGCCAGGAATGTTGTAAAATATTACATTCGACATGTTAGGTCGCCTTAGGCTACGATATATAACGTTATAGACGTATACAATGTTCCCGCCGAGATGTACGGGCCTACACGCCAGGAATGTTGCCAACTATTACATCCGAGGGGCTAGGTTGCCTTAGGTTAGGATATATATCGTTATAGACGTACATAATGTTTCCACCGAGACGTAGGCACCGACATGCAAGGAATGTTGTAAAATATTACATCCCAAATGTTAGGTTGCGTTAGGTTAGGATATACAACGTTATAGACGTATATAATCTCCCCATCGAGAAGCAGGCGACGACACGCCAGAATGTTGTAAAATATTACATCCGAGATGTCAGGTTGCCTTAGGCTAAGATATATATCGTTATAGACGTATACAATGTTTCCACCGATAAGTAGGGACCGATATGCCAGGAATGTTGTAAAATATTTCATCCGAGATGTTAGGTTGCCTTGGGTTAGGATATACAATGTTATAGATGTATATAATGTCCCCATCGAGAAGTAGGTGACGACACGCCAGGAATGTTGTAAAATATTACATTCGACATGTTAGGTTGCCTTAGGCTAGGATATATTATGTTATCGACGTATATAATGTCCCCATCGAGAAGTAGGCGACGACACGCCAGGAATGTTGTAAAATATTACATTCGACATGTTAGGTTGCCTTAGACTAGGATATATAACGATATAAACGTATATAAGGTTCCCACCGAAAAATAGGAGCCGACGCGTCAGGAATGTTGTAAAATATTACATCCGAGGTGTTAGGTTGCCTTAGGTTACGATATACAATGTTATAGATGTATATAATGTCCCCATCGAGAAGTAGGCGACGACACGCCAGGAATGTTGTAAAATATTACATCCGAGATGTTAGGTTGCCTTACGCTAGGATATATATCGTTATAGACGTATACAATGTTTCCACCGAGAAGTAGGGACCGATGTGCCAGGAATGTTGTAAAATATTACATCCGAGATGTTAGGTTGCCTTAGGTTATGATATATAACGTTATAGACGTATATAATGTTCCCACCGAAAAATAGGGGCCGACGCGTCAGGAATGTAAAAGTTTACACCCTAGATGTTAGGTTCCCTTAGGTTAGGATATACAAAGTTATAGACGCATAGTATGTTCCCACCGAGATGTAGGGACCGACATGCCAGGAATGTTGTAAAATATTACATCCGAGATGTTAGGTTGCCTTAGGTTAGGATATACAGCGTTATAGATGTATATAATGACCCCATCCAAACTAGGCGACGACACGCCAGGAATGTTGTAAAATATTACATACGACATGTTAGGGTCCCTTAGGTTAGGATATATAACGTTATAGACGTATATAATGTTCCCACCGAAAAATAGGAGCCGACGCGCCAGGAATGTTGTAAAATATTACATCCGAGATGTTAGGTTCCCTTAGGTTAGGATATACAACGTTATGGATGTATATAATGACCCCATCCAGAAGTAGGCGACGACACGCCAGGAATGTTGTAAAATACTACATCCGAGATGTTAGGCTGCCTTAGGTTAGGATATACAAGATTATAGATGTATATAATGTCCCCATCGAGAAGCAGGCGACGACACGCCAGGAATGTTGTAAAATATTACATTCGACATGTTAGGTGGCCTTAGGCTAGGATATATAACGTTATAGACGTATATAATGTTCCCACCGAGAAGTACGGGTGGACACGCCAGGAATGTTGTCAACTATTACATCCGAGTTGTTAGGTTGCCTTAGGTTAGGATATATAACGTTATAGACGTATATAATGTCCCCATCCAGAAGTAGGCGACGACACGCCAGGAATATTACATCCCAGATGTTAGGTTGCGTTAGGTTAGGATACACAACGTTATAGACGTATATAATGTTCCCATCGAGAAGCAGGCGACGACACGCCAGGAATGATGTAAAATATTACATTCGATATGTTAGGTCGCCTTAGGCTAGGATATATAACGTTATAGATGTATACAACGTTCCCACCGAGAAGTACGGGCCTACACGCCAGGAATGTTGTCAACTATTACATCCGAGGTGTTAGGTTGCCTTAGGCTAAGATATATATCGTTATAGACGTATACAATGTTTCCACCGATAAGTAGGGACCGATATGCCAGGAATGTTGTAAAATATTTCATCCGAGATGTTAGGTTGCCTTGGGTTAGGATATACAATGTTATAGATGTATATAATGTCCCCATCGAGAAGTAGGTGACGACACGCCAGGAATGTTGTAAAATATTACATTCGACATGTTAGGTTGCCTTAGGCTAGGATATATTATGTTATCGACGTATATAATGTCCCCATCGAGAAGTAGGCGACGACACGCCAGGAATGTTGTAAAATATTACATTCGACATGTTAGGTTGCCTTAGACTAGGATATATAACGATATAAACGTATATAAGGTTCCCACCGAAAAATAGGAGCCGACGCGTCAGGAATGTTGTAAAATATTACATCCGAGGTGTTAGGTTGCCTTAGGTTACGATATACAATGTTATAGATGTATATAATGTCCCCATCGAGAAGTAGGCGACGACACGCCAGGAATGTTGTAAAATATTACATCCGAGATGTTAGGTTGCCTTACGCTAGGATATATATCGTTATAGACGTATACAATGTTTCCACCGAGAAGTAGGGACCGATGTGCCAGGAATGTTGTAAAATATTACATCCGAGATGTTAGGTTGCCTTAGGTTATGATATATAACGTTATAGACGTATATAATGTTCCCACCGAAAAATAGGGGCCGACGCGTCAGGAATGTAAAAGTTTACACCCTAGATGTTAGGTTCCCTTAGGTTAGGATATACAAAGTTATAGACGCATAGTATGTTCCCACCGAGATGTAGGGACCGACATGCCAGGAATGTTGTAAAATATTACATCCGAGATGTTAGGTTGCCTTAGGTTAGGATATACAGCGTTATAGATGTATATAATGACCCCATCCAAACTAGGCGACGACACGCCAGGAATGTTGTAAAATATTACATACGACATGTTAGGGTCCCTTAGGTTAGGATATATAACGTTATAGACGTATATAATGTTCCCACCGAAAAATAGGAGCCGACGCGCCAGGAATGTTGTAAAATATTACATCCGAGATGTTAGGTTCCCTTAGGTTAGGATATACAACGTTATGGATGTATATAATGACCCCATCCAGAAGTAGGCGACGACACGCCAGGAATGTTGTAAAATACTACATCCGAGATGTTAGGCTGCCTTAGGTTAGGATATACAAGATTATAGATGTATATAATGTCCCCATCGAGAAGCAGGCGACGACACGCCAGGAATGTTGTAAAATATTACATTCGACATGTTAGGTGGCCTTAGGCTAGGATATATAACGTTATAGACGTATATAATGTTCCCACCGAGAAGTACGGGTGGACACGCCAGGAATGTTGTCAACTATTACATCCGAGTTGTTAGGTTGCCTTAGGTTAGGATATATAACGTTATAGACGTATATAATGTCCCCATCCAGAAGTAGGCGACGACACGCCAGGAATATTACATCCCAGATGTTAGGTTGCGTTAGGTTAGGATACACAACGTTATAGACGTATATAATGTTCCCATCGAGAAGCAGGCGACGACACGCCAGGAATGATGTAAAATATTACATTTGATATGTTAGGTCGCCTTAGGCTAGGATATATAACGTTATAGATGTATACAACGTTCCCACCGAGAAGTACGGGCCTACACGCCAGGAATGTTGTCAACTATTACATCCGAGGTGTTAGGTTGCCTTAGGTTAGGATATATATCGTTATAGACGTATATAATGTTCCCACCGAGACGTAGGCACCGACATGCAAGGAATGTTGTAAAATAATACATTCCAAATGTTAGGTTGCGTTAGTTTAGGATATACAACCTTATAGAAGTATATAATCTCCCCATCGAGAAGCAGGCGAGGAAACGCCAGAATGTTGTAAAATATTATATCCGAGATGTTAGGTTGCCTTAGGTTAGGATATACAATGTTATAGATGTATATAATGTCCCCATCGAGAAGTTGGCGACGACAGGCCAGGAATGTTGTAAAGTATTACATTCGACATGTTAGGTTGCCTTAGGCTAGGATATATAACTTTATAGACGTATATAATGTTCCCACCGAAAAATAGGGGCCGACGCGTCAGGAATGTTGTAAAATATTACTCCCGAGATGTTAGGTTCCCTTAGGTTAGGATATACAACGTTATAGACGTATAGCATGTTCCCACCGAGACGTAGGGACCGACATGCCAGGAATGTTGTAAAATATTACATCCGAGATGTTAGGTTGCGTTAGGTTAGGATATACAACGTTATAGATGTATATAATATCCCCATCGAGAAGCAGGCGGCGACACGCCAGGAATGTTATAAAATATTACATTCGAGATGTTAGGTTGCCTTAGGTTAGGATATACAACGTTATAGATGTATATTATGACCCTAGCCAGAAGTAGGCGACGACACTCCAGGAATGTTGTAAAATATTACATCCCAGATGTTAGGTTGCCTTAGGTTATGATATATAACGTTATAGACGTATATAATATTCCCACCGAGAAGTAGGGACCGACATGCCAGGAATGTTGTAAAATATTACATCCGAGATGTTAGGTTCCCTTAGGTTTGGATATATATCGTTATAGACGTATATAATGTTCCTACCGAGACTTGGGGACCGACATGCCAGGAATCTTGTAAAATATTACATTCCAGATGTTCGGTTGCCTTAGGTTATGATATAAAACGTTATAGAAGTATATAATCTGCCCATCGAGAAGCAGGCGACGAAACGCCAGAATGTTGTAAAATATTATATCCGAGATGTTAGGTTGCCTTAGGTTAGGATATACAATGTTATAGATGTATATAATGTCCCCATCGAGAAGTTGGCGACGACAGGCCAGGAATGTTGTAAAGTATTACATTCGACATGTTAGGTTGCCTTAGGCTAGGATATATAACTTTATAGACGTATATAATGTTCCCACCGAAAAATAGGGGCCGACGCGTCAGGAATGTTGTAAAATATTACTCCCGAGATGTTAGGTTCCCTTAGGTTAGGATATACAACGTTATAGACGTATAGTATGTTCCCACCGAGACGTAGGGACCGACATGCCAGGAATGTTGTAAAATATTACATCCGAGATGTTAGGTTGCGTTAGGTTAGGATATACAACGTTATAGACGTATATAATATCCCCATCGAGAAGCAGGCGGCGACTCGCCAGGAATGTTATAAAATATTACATTCGAGATGTTAGGTTGCCTTATGTTAGGATATACAACGTTATAGATGTATATTATGACCCTAGCCAGAAGTAGGCGACGACACTCCAGGAATGTTGTAAAATATTACATCCCAGATGTTAGGTTGCTTTAGGTTATGATATATAACGTTATAGACGTATATAATATTCCCACCGAGAAGTAGGGACCGACATGCCAGGAATGTTGTAAAATATTACATCCGAGATGTTAGGTTCCCTTAGGTTTGGATATATATCGTTATAGACGTATATAATGTTCCTACCGAGACTTGGGGACCGACATGCCAGGAATCTTGTAAAATATTACATCCCAGATGTTAGGTTGCTTTAGGTTAGGATATACAACGTTATAGACGTATATAATGTCCCCATCGAGAAGCAGGCGACGACACGCCAGGAATGTTGTAAAATATGACATTCGACATGTTATGTGGCCTTAGGCTACGATATATAACGTTATAGACGTATACAATGTTCCCGCCGAGATGTACGGGCCTACACGCCAGGAATGTTGTCAACTATTACATCCGAGGTGCTAGGTTGCCTTAGGTTAGGATATATATCGTTATAGACGTACATAATGTTTCCACCGAGACGTAGGCACCGACATGCAAGGAATGTTGTAAAATATTACATCCCAAATGTTAGGTTGCGTTAGGTTAGGATATACAACGTTATAGACGTATATAATCGCCCCATCGAGAAGCAGGCGACGACACGCCAGAATGTTGTAAAATATTACATCCGAGATGTTAGGTTGCCTTAGGCTAAGATATATATCGTTATAGACGTATACAATGTTTCCACCGATAAGTAGGGACCGATATGCCAGGAATGTTGTAAAATATTCCATCCGAGATGTTAGGTTGCCTTGGGTTAGGATATACAATGTTATAGATGTATATAATGTCCCCACCGAGATGTAGGGACCGATATGCCAGGAATGTTGTAAAATATTACATCCGAGAAGTTAGGTTGCCTTAGCTTATGATATATAACGTTATAGACGTATATAATATTCCCACCGAGAAGTAGGGACCGACATGCCAGGAATGTTGTAAAATATTACATCCGAGGTGTTAGGTTGCCTTAGGTTAGGATATATATCGTTATAGACGTATATAATGTTCCCACCGAGACGTAGGCACCGACAAGCAAGGAATGTTGTAAAATATTACATCCCAGATGTTAGGTTGCGTTAGGTTAGGACATACAACGTTATAGACGTATATAATCTCCCCATCGAGAAGCAGGCGACGACACGCCAGAATGTTGTAAAATATTACATCCGAGATGTTAGGTTGCCTTAGGTTATGATATATAACGTTATAGACGTATATAATATTCCCACCGAGAAGTAGGGACCGACATGCCAGGAATGTTGTAAAATATTACATCCGAGATGTTAGGTTCCCTTATGTTTGGATATATATCGCTATAGACGTATATAATGTTCCTACCGAGACTTGGGGACCGACATGCCAGGAATCTTGTAAAATGTTACATCCCAGATGATAGGTTGCGTTAGGTTAGGATATACAACATTGTAGACGTATATAATGTCCCCATCGAGAAGCAGGAGACGACACGCCAGAATGTTGTAAAATATTACATCCGAGATGTTAGATTGCCTTAGGCTAGGATATACAACGTTATGGATGTATATAATGACCCCATCCAGAAGTAGGAGACGACACGCCAGGAATGTTGTAAAATACTACATCCGAGATGTTAGGCTGCCTTAGGTTAGGATATACAAGATTATAGATGTATATAATGTCCCCATCGAGAAGTAGGCGACAACACGCCAGGAATGTTGTAAAATATTACATTCGCCATGTTAGGTTGCCTTAGACTAGGATATATAACGTTATAGACGTATATAATGTTCCCACCGAAAAATAGAGGCCGACGCGTCAGGAATGTCGTAAAATATTACATTCGACATGTTAGGTGGCCTTAGACTAGGATATATAACGTTATAGACGTATATAATGTTCCCACCGAAAAGTACGGGCGGACACGCCTGGAATGTTGTCAACTATTACATCCGAGATGTTAGGTTGCGTTAGGTTAGGATATACAACGTTATAGACGTATATAATATCCCCATCGAGAAGCAGGCGGCGACGCGCCAGGAATGTTATAAAATATTACATTCGAGATGTTAGGTTGCCTTAGGTTAGGATATACAACGTTATAGATGTATATTATGACCCTAGCCAGAAGTAGGCGACGACACTCCAGGAATGTTGTAAAATATTACATCCCAGATGTTAGGTTGCCTTAGGTTATGATATATAACGTTATAGACGTATATAATATTCCCACCGAGAAGTAGGGACCGACATGCCAGGAATGTTGTAAAATATTACATCCGAGATGTTAGGTTCCCTTAGGTTTGGATATATATCGTTATAGACGTATATAATGTTCCTACCGAGACTTGGGGACCGACATGCCAGGAATCTTGTAAAATATTACATCCCAGATGTTAGGTTGCTTTAGGTTAGGATATACAACGTTATAGACGTATATAATGTCCCCATCGAGAAGCAGGCGACGACGCGTCAGGAATGTTGTAAAATATGACATTCGACATGTTATGTGGCCTTAGGCTAGGATATATAACGTTATAGGCGTATATAATGTTCCCACCGAGAAGTACGGGCGGACACGCCAGGAATGTTGTCAACTATTACATCCGAGATGTTAGGTTGCCTTAGGTTAGGATATATAACGTTATAGACGTATATAATCTCCCCATCCAGAAGTAGGCGACGACACGCCAGGAATATTACATCCCAGATGTTAGGTTGCGTTACGTTAGGATACACAACGTTATAGACGTATATAATGTTCCCATCGAGAAACAGGCGACGACACGCCAGGAATGATGTAAAATATGACATTCGACATGTTAGGTCGCCTTAGGCTACGATATATAACGTTATAGACGTATACAATGTTCCCGCCGAGATGTACGGGCCTACACGCCAGGAATGTTGTCAACTATTACATCCGAGGTGCTAGGTTGCCTTAGGTTAGGATATATATCGTTATAGACGTACATAATGTTTCCACCGAGACGTAGGCACCGACATGCAAGGAATGTTGTAAAATATTACATCCCAAATGTTAGGTTGCGTTAGGTTAGGATATACAACGTTATAGACGTATATAATCGCCCCATCGAGAAGCAGGCGACGACACGCCAGAATGTTGTAAAATATTACATCCGAGATGTTAGGTTGCCTTAGGCTAAGATATATATCGTTATAGACGTATACAATGTTTCCACCGATAAGTAGGGACCGATATGCCAGGAATGTTGTAAAATATTCCATCCGAGATGTTAGGTTGCCTTGGGTTAGGATATACAATGTTATAGATGTATATAATGTCCCCACCTAGATGTAGGGACCGATATGCCAGGAATGTTGTAAAATATTACATCCGAGAATTTAGGTTGCCTTAGCTTATGATATATAACGTTATAGACGTATATAATATTCCCACCGAGAAGTAGGGACCGACATGCCAGGAATGTTGTAAAATATTACATCCGAGGTGTTAGGTTGCCTTAGGTTAGGATATATATCGTTATAGACGTATATAATGTTCCCACCGAGACGTAGGCACCGACAAGCAAGGAATGTTGTAAAATATTACATCCCAAATGTTAGGTTGCGTTAGGTTAGGACATACAACGTTATAGACGTATATAATCTCCCCATCGAGAAGCAGGCGACGACACGCCAGAATGTTGTAAAATATTACATCCGAGATGTTAGGTTGCCTTAGGTTATGATATATAACGTTATAGACGTATATAATATTCCCACCGAGAAGTAGGGACCGACATGCCAGGAATGTTGTAAAATATTACATCCGAGATGTTAGGTTCCCTTATGTTTGGATATATATCGCTATAGACGTATATAATGTTCCTACCGAGACTTGGGGACCGACATGCCAGGAATCTTGTAAAATATTACATCCCAGATGATAGGTTGCGTTAGGTTAGGATATACAACATTGTAGACGTATATAATGTCCCCATCGAGAAGCAGGAGACGACACGCCAGAATGTTGTAAAATATTACATCCGAGATGTTAGATTGCCTTAGGCTAGGATATACAACGTTATGGATGTATAAAATGACCCCATCCACAAGTAGGAGACGACACGCCAGGAATGTTGTAAAATACTACATCCGAGATGTTAGGCTGCCTTAGGTTAGGATATACAAGATTATAGATGTATATAATGTCCCCATCGAGAAGTAGGCGACAACACGCCAGGAATGTTGTAAAATATTACATTCGCCATGTTAGGTTGCCTTAGACTAGGATATATAACGTTATAGACGTATATAATGTTCCCACCGAAAAATAGAGGCCGACGCGTCAGGAATGTCGTAAAATATTACATTCGACATGTTAGGTGGCCTTAGACTAGGATATATAACGTTATAGACGTATATAATGTTCCCACCGAAAAGTACGGGCGGACACGCCTGGAATGTTGTCAACTATTACATCCGAGATGTTAGGTTGCGTTAGGTTAGGATATACAACGTTAAAGACGTATATAATATCCCCATCGAGAAGCAGGCGGCGACACGCCAGGAATGTTATAAAATATTACATTCGAGATGTTAGGTTGCCTTAGGTTAGGATATACAACGTTATAGATGTATATTATGACCCTAGCCAGAAGTAGGCGACGACACTCCAGGAATGTTGTAAAATATTACATCCCAGATGTTAGGTTGCCTTAGGTTATGATATATAACGTTATAGACGTATATAATATTCCCACCGAGAAGTAGGGACCGACATGCCAGGAATGTTGTAAAATATTACATCCGAGATGTTAGGTTCCCTTAGGTTTGGATATATATCGTTATAGACGTATATAATGTTCCTACCGAGACTTGGGGACCGACATGCCAGGAATCTTGTAAAATATTACATCCCAGATGTTAGGTTGCTTTAGGTTAGGATATACAACGTTATAGACGTATATAATGTCCCCATCGAGAAGCAGGCGACGACACGCCAGGAATGTTGTAAAATATGACATTAGACATGTTATGTGGCCTTAGGCTAGGATATATAACGTTATAGGCGTATATAATGTTCCCACCGAGAAGTACGGGCGGACACGCCAGGAATGTTGTCAACTATTACATCCGAGATGTTAGGTTGCCTTAGGTTAGGATATATAACGTTATAGACGTATATAATCTCCCCATCCAGAAGTAGGCGACGACACGCCAGGAATATTACATCCCAGATGTTAGGTTGCGTTACGTTAGGATACACAACGTTATAGACGTATATAATGTTCCCATCGAGAAACAGGCGACGACACGCCAGGAATGATGTAAAATATGACATTCGACATGTTAGGTCGCCTTAGGCTACGATATATAACGTTATAGACGTATACAATGTTCCCGCCGAGATGTACGGGCCTACACGCCAGGAATGTTGTCAACTATTACATCCGAGGTGCTAGGTTGCCTTAGGTTAGGATATATATCGTTATAGACGTACATAATGTTTCCACCGAGACGTAGGCACCGACATGCAAGGAATGTTGTAAAATATTACATCCCAAATGTTAGGTTGCGTTAGGTTAGGATATACAACGTTATAGACGTATATAATCGCCCCATCGAGAAGCAGGCGACGACACGCCAGAATGTTGTAAAATATTACATCCGAGATGTTAGGTTGCCTTAGGCTAAGATATATATCGTTATAGACGTATACAATGTTTCCACCGATAAGTAGGGACCGATATGCCAGGAATGTTGTAAAATATTCCATCCGAGATGTTAGGTTGCCTTGGGTTAGGATATACAATGTTATAGATGTATATAATGTCCCCACCGAGATGTAGGGACCGATATGCCAGGAATGTTGTAAAATATTACATCCGAGAAGTTAGGTTGCCTTAGCTTATGATATATAACGTTATAGACTTATATAATATTCCCACCGAGAAGTAGGGACCGACATGCCAGGAATGTTGTAAAATATTACATCCGAGGTGTTAGGTTGCCTTAGGTTAGGATATATATCGTTATAGACGTATATAATGTTCCCACCGAGACGTAGGCACCGACAAGCAAGGAATGTTGTAAAATATTACATCCCAGATGTTAGGTTGCGTTAGGTTAGGACATACAACGTTATAGACGTATATAATCTCCCCATCGAGAAGCAGGCGACGACACGCCAGAATGTTGTAAAATATTACATCCGAGATGTTAGGTTGTGATATATAACGTTATAGACGTATATAATATTCCCACCGAGAAGTAGGGACCGACATGCCAGGAATGTTGTAAAATATTACATCCGAGATGTTAGGTTCCCTTATGTTTGGATATATATCGCTATAGACGTATATAATGTTCCTACCGATACTTGGGGACCGACATGCCAGGAATCTTGTAAAATATTACATCCCAGATGATAGGTTGCGTTAGGTTAGGATATACAACATTGTAGACGTATATAATGTCCCCATCGAGAAGCAGGAGACGACACGCCAGAATGTTGTAAAATATTACATCCGAGATGTTAGATTGCCTTAGGCTAGGATATACAACGTTATGGATGTATATAATGACCCCATCCAGAAGTAGGAGACGACACGCCAGGAATGTTGTAAAATACTACATCCGAGATGTTAGGCTGCCTTAGGTTAGGATATACAAGATTATAGATGTATATAATGTCCCCATCGAGAAGTAGGCGACAACACGCCAGGAATGTTGTAAAATATTACATTCGACATGTTAGGTGGCCTTAGACTAGGATATATAACGTTATAGACGTATATAATGTTCCCACCGAAAAGTACGGGCGGACACGCCTGGAATGTTGTCAACTATTACATCCGAGATGTTAGGTTGCGTTAGGTTAGGATATACAACGTTATAGACGTATATAATATCCCCATCGAGAAGCAGGCGGCGACACGCCAGGAATGTTATAAAATATTACATTCGAGATGTTAGGTTGCCTTAGGTTAGGATATACAACGTTATAGATGTATATTATGACCCTAGCCAGAAGTAGGCGACGACACTCCAGGAATGTTGTAAAATATTACATCCCAGATGTTAGGTTGCCTTAGGTTATGATATATAACGTTATAGACGTATATAATATTCCCACCGAGAAGTAGGGACCGACATGCCAGGAATGTTGTAAAATATTACATCCGAGATGTTAGGTTCCCTTAGGTTTGGATATATATCGTTATAGACGTATATAATGTTCCTACCGAGACTTGGGGACCGACATGCCAGGAATCTTGTAAAATATTACATCCCAGATGTTAGGTTGCTTTAGGTTAGGATATACAACGTTATAGACGTATATAATGTCCCCATCGAGAAGCAGGCGACGACACGCCAGGAATGTTGTAAAATATGACATTCGACATGTTATGTGGCCTTAGGCTAGGATATATAACGTTATAGGCGTATATAATGTTCCCACCGAGAAGTACGGGCGGACACGCCAGGAATGTTGTCAACTATTACATCCGAGATGTTAGGTTGCCTTAGGTTAGGATATATAACGTTATAGACGTATATAATCTCCCCATCCAGAAGTAGGCGACGACACGCCAGGAATATTACATCCCAGATGTTAGGTTGCGTTACGTTAGGATACACAACGTTATAGACGTATATAATGTTCCCATCGAGAAACAGGCGACGACACGCCAGGAATGATGTAAAATATGACATTCGACATGTTAGGTCGCCTTAGGCTACGATATATAACGTTATAGACGTATACAATGTTCCCGCCGAGATGTACGGGCCTACACGCCAGGAATGTTGTCAACTATTACATCCGAGGTGCTAGGTTGCCTTAGGTTAAGATATATATCGTTATAGACGTACATAATGTTTCCACCGAGACGTAGGCACCGACATGCAAGGAATGTTGTAAAATATTACATCCCAAATGTTAGGTTGCGTTAGGTTAGGATATACAACGTTATAGACGTATATAATCGCCCCATCGAGAAGCAGGCGACGACACGCCAGAATGTTGTAAAATATTACATCCGAGATGTTAGGTTGCCTTAGGCTAAGATATATATCGTTATAGACGTATACAATGTTTCCACCGATAAGTAGGGACCGATATGCCAGAAATGTTGTAAAATATTCCATCCGAGATGTTAGGTTGCCTTGGGTTAGGATATACAATGTTATAGATGTATATAATGTCCCCACCGAGATGTAGGGACCGATATGCCAGGAATGTTGTAAAATATTACATCCGAGAAGTTAGGTTGCCTTAGCTTATGATATATAACGTTATAGACTTATATAATATTCCCACCGAGAAGTAGGGACCGACATGCCAGGAATGTTGTAAAATATTACATCCGAGGTGTTAGGTTGCCTTAGGTTAGGATATATATCGTTATAGACGTATATAATGTTCCCACCGAGACGTAGGCACCGACAAGCAAGGAATGTTGTAAAATATTACATCCCAGATGTTAGGTTGCGTTAGGTTAGGACATACAACGTTATAGACGTATATAATCTCCCCATCGAGAAGCAGGCGACGACACGCCAGAATGTTGTAAAATATTACATCCGAGATGTTAGGTTGTGATATATAACGTTATAGACGTATATAATATTCCCACCGAGAAGTAGGGACCGACATGCCAGGAATGTTGTAAAATATTACATCCGAGATGTTAGGTTCCCTTATGTTTGGATATATATCGCTATAGACGTATATAATGTTCCTACCGATACTTGGGGACCATCATGCCAGGAATCTTGTAAAATATTACATCCCAGATGATAGGTTGCGTTAGGTTAGGATATACAACATTGTAGACGTATATAATGTCCCCATCGAGAAGCAGGAGACGACACGCCAGGAATGTTGTAAAATATGACATTCGACATGTTATGTGGCCTTAGGCTACGATATATAACGTTATAGACGTATACAATGTTCCCGCCGAGATGTACGGGCCTACACGCCAGGAATGTTGTCAACTATTACATCCGAGGTGCTAGGTTGCCTTAGGTTAGGATATATATCGTTATAGACGTACATAATGTTTCCACCGAGACGTAGGCACCGACATGCAAGGAATGTTGTAAAATATTACATCCCAAATGTTAGGTTGCGTTAGGTTAGGATATACAACGTTATAGACGTATATAATCGCCCCATCGAGAAGCAGGCGACGACACGCCAGAATGTTGTAAAATATTACATCCGAGATGTTAGGTTGCCTTAGGCTAAGATATATATCGTTATAGACGTATACAATGTTTCCACCGATAAGTAGGGACCGATATGCCAGGAATGTTGTAAAATATTCCATCCGAGATGTTAGGTTGCCTTGGGTTAGGATATACAATGTTATAGATGTATATAATGTCCCCACCGAGATGTAGGGACCGATATGCCAGGAATGTTGTAAAATATTACATCCGAGAAGTTAGGTTGCCTTAGCTTATGATATATAACGTTATAGACGTATATAATATTCCCACCGAGAAGTAGGGACCGACATGCCAGGAATGTTGTAAAATATTACATCCGAGGTGTTAGGTTGCCTTAGGTTAGGATATATATCGTTATAGACGTATATAATGTTCCCACCGAGACGTAGGCACCGACAAGCAAGGAATGTTGTAAAATATTACATCCCAGATGTTAGGTTGCGTTAGGTTAGGACATACAACGTTATAGACGTATATAATCTCCCCATCGAGAAGCAGGCGACGACACGCCAGAATGTTGTAAAATATTACATCCGAGATGTTAGGTTGCCTTAGGTTATGATATATAACGTTATAGACGTATATAATATTCCCACCGAGAAGTAGGGACCGACATGCCAGGAATGTTGTAAAATATTACATCCGAGATGTTAGGTTCCCTTATGTTTGGATATATATCGCTATAGACGTATATAATGTTCCTACCGAGACTTGGGGACCGACATGCCAGGAATCTTGTAAAATGTTACATCCCAGATGATAGGTTGCGTTAGGTTAGGATATACAACATTGTAGACGTATATAATGTCCCCATCGAGAAGCAGGAGACGACACGCCAGAATGTTGTAAAATATTACATCCGAGATGTTAGGTTGCCTTAGGCTAAGATATATATCGTTATAGACGTATACAATGTTTCCACCGATAAGTAGGGACCGATATGCCAGGAATGTTGTAAAATATTCCATCCGAGATGTTAGGTTGCCTTGGGTTAGGATATACAATGTTATAGATGTATATAATGTCCCCACCGAGATGTAGGGACCGATATGCCAGGAATGTTGTAAAATATTACATCCGAGAAGTTAGGTTGCCTTAGCTTATGATATATAACGTTATAGACTTATATAATATTCCCACCGAGAAGTAGGGACCGACATGCCAGGAATGTTGTAAAATATTACATCCGAGGTGTTAGGTTGCCTTAGGTTAGGATATATATCGTTATAGACGTATATAATGTTCCCACCGAGACGTAGGCACCGACAAGCAAGGAATGTTGTAAAATATTACATCCCAGATGTTAGGTTGCGTTAGGTTAGGACATACAACGTTATAGACGTATATAATCTCCCCATCGAGAAGCAGGCGACGACACGCCAGAATGTTGTAAAATATTACATCCGAGATGTTAGGTTGTGATATATAACGTTATAGACGTATATAATATTCCCACCGAGAAGTAGGGACCGACATGCCAGGAATGTTGTAAAATATTACATCCGAGATGTTAGGTTCCCTTATGTTTGGATATATATCGCTATAGACGTATATAATGTTCCTACCGATACTTGGGGACCGACATGCCAGGAATCTTGTAAAATATTACATCCCAGATGATAGGTTGCGTTAGGTTAGGATATACAACATTGTAGACGTATATAATGTCCCCATCGAGAAGCAGGAGACGACACGCCAGAATGTTGTAAAATATTACATCCGAGATGTTAGATTGCCTTAGGCTAGGATATACAACGTTATGGATGTATATAATGACCCCATCCAGAAGTAGGAGACGACACGCCAGGAATGTTGTAAAATACTACATCCGAGATGTTAGGCTGCCTTAGGTTAGGATATACAAGATTATAGATGTATATAATGTCCCCATCGAGAAGTAGGCGACAACACGCCAGGAATGTTGTAAAATATTACATTCGCCATGTTAGGTTGCCTTAGACTAGGATATATAACGTTATAGACGTATATAATGTTCCCACCGAAAAATAGAGGCCGACGCGTCAGGAATGTCGTAAAATATTACATTCGACATGTTAGGTGGCCTTAGACTAGGATATATAACGTTATAGACGTATATAATGTTCCCACCGAAAAGTACGGGCGGACACGCCTGGAATGTTGTCAACTATTACATCCGAGATGTTAGGTTGCGTTAGGTTAGGATATACAACGTTATAGACGTATATAATATCCCCATCGAGAAGCAGGCGGCGACACGCCAGGAATGTTATAAAATATTACATTCGAGATGTTAGGTTGCCTTAGGTTAGGATATACAACGTTATAGATGTATATTATGACCCTAGCCAGAAGTAGGCGACGACACTCCAGGAATGTTGTAAAATATTACATCCCAGATGTTAGGTTGCCTTAGGTTATGATATATAACGTTATAGACGTATATAATATTCCCACCGAGAAGTAGGGACCGACATGCCAGGAATGTTGTAAAATATTACATCCGAGATGTTAGGTTCCCTTAGGTTTGGATATATATCGTTATAGACGTATATAATGTTCCTACCGAGACTTGGGGACCGACATGCCAGGAATCTTGTAAAATATTACATCCCAGATGTTAGGTTGCTTTAGGTTAGGATATACAACGTTATAGACGTATATAATGTCCCCATCGAGAAGCAGGCGACGACACGCCAGGAATGTTGTAAAATATGACATTCGACATGTTATGTGGCCTTAGGCTAGGATATATAACGTTATAGGCGTATATAATGTTCCCACCGAGAAGTACGGGCGGACACGCCAGGAATGTTGTCAACTATTACATCCGAGATGTTAGGTTGCCTTAGGTTAGGATATATAACGTTATAGACGTATATAATCTCCCCATCCAGAAGTAGGCGACGACACGCCAGGAATATTACATCCCAGATGTTAGGTTGCGTTACGTTAGGATACACAACGTTATAGACGTATATAATGTTCCCATCGAGAAACAGGCGACGACACGCCAGGAATGATGTAAAATATGACATTCGACATGTTAGGTCGCCTTAGGCTACGATATATAACGTTATAGACGTATACAATGTTCCCGCCGAGATGTACGGGCCTACACGCCAGGAATGTTGTCAACTATTACATCCGAGGTGCTAGGTTGCCTTAGGTTAAGATATATATCGTTATAGACGTACATAATGTTTCCACCGAGACGTAGGCACCGACATGCAAGGAATGTTGTAAAATATTACATCCCAAATGTTAGGTTGCGTTAGGTTAGGATATACAACGTTATAGACGTATATAATCGCCCCATCGAGAAGCAGGCGACGACACGCCAGAATGTTGTAAAATATTACATCCGAGATGTTAGGTTGCCTTAGGCTAAGATATATATCGTTATAGACGTATACAATGTTTCCACCGATAAGTAGGGACCGATATGCCAGAAATGTTGTAAAATATTCCATCCGAGATGTTAGGTTGCCTTGGGTTAGGATATACAATGTTATAGATGTATATAATGTCCCCACCGAGATGTAGGGACCGATATGCCAGGAATGTTGTAAAATATTACATCCGAGAAGTTAGGTTGCCTTAGCTTATGATATATAACGTTATAGACTTATATAATATTCCCACCGAGAAGTAGGGACCGACATGCCAGGAATGTTGTAAAATATTACATCCGAGGTGTTAGGTTGCCTTAGGTTAGGATATATATCGTTATAGACGTATATAATGTTCCCACCGAGACGTAGGCACCGACAAGCAAGGAATGTTGTAAAATATTACATCCCAGATGTTAGGTTGCGTTAGGTTAGGACATACAACGTTATAGACGTATATAATCTCCCCATCGAGAAGCAGGCGACGACACGCCAGAATGTTGTAAAATATTACATCCGAGATGTTAGGTTGTGATATATAACGTTATAGACGTATATAATATTCCCACCGAGAAGTAGGGACCGACATGCCAGGAATGTTGTAAAATATTACATCCGAGATGTTAGGTTCCCTTATGTTTGGATATATATCGCTATAGACGTATATAATGTTCCTACCGATACTTGGGGACCATCATGCCAGGAATCTTGTAAAATATTACATCCCAGATGATAGGTTGCGTTAGGTTAGGATATACAACATTGTAGACGTATATAATGTCCCCATCGAGAAGCAGGAGACGACACGCCAGGAATGTTGTAAAATATGACATTCGACATGTTATGTGGCCTTAGGCTACGATATATAACGTTATAGACGTATACAATGTTCCCGCCGAGATGTACGGGCCTACACGCCAGGAATGTTGTCAACTATTACATCCGAGGTGCTAGGTTGCCTTAGGTTAGGATATATATCGTTATAGACGTACATAATGTTTCCACCGAGACGTAGGCACCGACATGCAAGGAATGTTGTAAAATATTACATCCCAAATGTTAGGTTGCGTTAGGTTAGGATATACAACGTTATAGACGTATATAATCGCCCCATCGAGAAGCAGGCGACGACACGCCAGAATGTTGTAAAATATTACATCCGAGATGTTAGGTTGCCTTAGGCTAAGATATATATCGTTATAGACGTATACAATGTTTCCACCGATAAGTAGGGACCGATATGCCAGGAATGTTGTAAAATATTCCATCCGAGATGTTAGGTTGCCTTGGGTTAGGATATACAATGTTATAGATGTATATAATGTCCCCACCGAGATGTAGGGACCGATATGCCAGGAATGTTGTAAAATATTACATCCGAGAAGTTAGGTTGCCTTAGCTTATGATATATAACGTTATAGACGTATATAATATTCCCACCGAGAAGTAGGGACCGACATGCCAGGAATGTTGTAAAATATTACATCCGAGGTGTTAGGTTGCCTTAGGTTAGGATATATATCGTTATAGACGTATATAATGTTCCCACCGAGACGTAGGCACCGACAAGCAAGGAATGTTGTAAAATATTACATCCCAGATGTTAGGTTGCGTTAGGTTAGGACATACAACGTTATAGACGTATATAATCTCCCCATCGAGAAGCAGGCGACGACACGCCAGAGTGTTGTAAAATATTACATCCGAGATGTTAGGTTGCCTTAGGTTATGATATATAACGTTATAGACGTATATAATATTCCCACCGAGAAGTAGGGACCGACATGCCAGGAATGTTGTAAAATATTACATCCGAGATGTTAGGTTCCCTTATGTTTGGATATATATCGCTATAGACGTATATAATGTTCCTACCGAGACTTGGGGACCGACATGCCAGGAATCTTGTAAAATGTTACATCCCAGATGATAGGTTGCGTTAGGTTAGGATATACAACATTGTAGACGTATATAATGTCCCCATCGAGAAGCAGGAGACGACACGCCAGAATGTTGTAAAATATTACATCCGAGATGTTAGATTGCCTTAGGCTAGGATATACAACGTTATGGATGTATATAATGACCCCATCCAGAAGTAGGAGACGACACGCCAGGAATGTTGTAAAATACTACATCCGAGATGTTAGGCTGCCTTAGGTTAGGATATACAAGATTATAGATGTATATAATGTCCCCATCGAGAAGTAGGCGACAACACGCCAGGAATGTTGTAAAATATTACATTCGCCATGTTAGGTTGCCTTAGACTAGGATATATAACGTTATAGACGTATATAATGTTCCCACCGAAAAATAGAGGCCGACGCGTCAGGAATGTCGTAAAATATTACATTCGACATGTTAGGTGGCCTTAGACTAGGATATATAACGTTATAGACGTATATAATGTTCCCACCGAAAAGTACGGGCGGACACGCCTGGAATGTTGTCAACTATTACATCCGAGATGTTAGGTTGCGTTAGGTTAGGATATACAACGTTATAGACGTATATAATATCCCCATCGAGAAGCAGGCGGCGACACGCCAGGAATGTTATAAAATATTACATTCGAGATGTTAGGTTGCCTTAGGTTAGGATATACAACGTTATAGATGTCTATTATGACCCTAGCCAGAAGTAGGCGACGACACTCCAGGAATGTTGTAAAATATTACATCCCAGATGTTAGGTTGCCTTAGGTTATGATATATAACGTTATAGACGTATATAATATTCCCACCGAGAAGTAGGGACCGACATGCCAGGAATGTTGTAAAATATTACATCCGAGATGTTAGGTTCCCTTAGGTTTGGATATATATCGTTATAGACGTATATAATGTTCCTACCGAGACTTGGGGACCGACATGCCAGGAATCTTGTAAAATATTACATCCCAGATGTTAGGTTGCTTTAGGTTAGGATATACAACGTTATAGACGTATATAATGTCCCCATCGAGAAGCAGGCGACGACACGCCAGGAATGTTGTAAAATATGACATTCGACATGTTATGTGGCCTTAGGCTAGGATATATAACGTTATAGGCGTATATAATGATCCCACCGAGAAGTACGGGCGGACACGCCAGGAATGTTGTCAACTATTACATCCGAGATGTTAGGTTGCCTTAGGTTAGGATATATAACGTTATAGACGTATATAATCTCCCCATCCAGAAGTAGGCGACGACACGCCAGGAATATTACATCCCAGATGTTAGGTTGCGTTACGTTAGGATACACAACGTTATAGACGTATATAATGTTCCCATCGAGAAACAGGCGACGACACGCCAGGAATGATGTAAAATATGACATTCGACATGTTAGGTCGCCTTAGGCTACGATATATAACGTTATAGACGTATACAATGTTCCCGCCGAGATGTACGGGCCTACACGCCAGGAATGTTGTCAACTATTACATCCGAGGTGCTAGGTTGCCTTAGGTTAGGATATATATCGTTATAGACGTACATAATGTTTCCACCGAGACGTAGGCACCGACATGCAAGGAATGTTGTAAAATATTACATCCCAAATGTTAGGTTGCGTTAGGTTAGGATATACAACGTTATAGACGTATATAATCGCCCCATCGAGAAGCAGGCGACGACACGCCAGAATGTTGTAAAATATTACATCCGAGATGTTAGGTTGCCTTAGGCTAAGATATATATCGTTATAGACGTATACAATGTTTCCACCGATAAGTAGGGACCGATATGCCAGGAATGTTGTAAAATATTCCATCCGAGATGTTAGGTTGCCTTGGGTTAGGATATACAATGTTATAGATGTATATAATGTCCCCACCGAGATGTAGGGACCGATATGCCAGGAATGTTGTAAAATATTACATCCGAGAAGTTAGGTTGCCTTAGCTTATGATATATAACGTTATAGACTTATATAATATTCCCACCGAGAAGTAGGGACCGACATGCCAGGTATGTTGTAAAATATTACATCCGAGGTGTTAGGTTGCCTTAGGTTAGGATATATATCGTTATAGACGTATATAATGTTCCCACCGAGACGTAGGCACCGACAAGCAAGTAATGTTGTAAAATATTACATCCCAGATGTTAGGTTGCGTTAGGTTAGGACATACAACGTTATAGACGTATATAATCTCCCCATCGAGAAGCAGGCGACGACACGCCAGAATGTTGTAAAATATTACATCCGAGATGTTAGGTTGTGATATATAACGTTATAGACGTATATAATATTCCCACCGAGAAGTAGGGACCGACATGCCAGGAATGTTGTAAAATATTACATCCGAGATGTTAGGTTCCCTTATGTTTGGATATATATCGCTATAGACGTATATAATGTTCCTACCGAGACTTGGGGACCGACATGCCAGGAATCTTGTAAAATATTACATCCCAGATGATAGGTTGCGTTAGGTTAGGATATACAACATTGTAGACGTATATAATGTCCCCATCGAGAAGCAGGAGACGACACGCCAGAATGTTGTAAAATATTACATCCGAGATGTTAGATTGCCTTAGGCTAGGATATACAACGTTATGGATGTATATAATGACCCCATCCAGAAGTAGGAGACGACACGCCAGGAATGTTGTAAAATACTACATCCGAGATGTTAGGCTGCCTTAGGTTAGGATATACACGATTATAGATGTATATAATGTCCCCATCGAGAAGTAGGCGACAACACGCCAGGAATGTTGTAAAATATTACATTCGCCATGTTAGGTTGCCTTAGACTAGGATATATAACGTTATAGATGTATATAATGTTCCCACCGAAAAATAGAGGCCGACGCGTCAGGAATGTCGTAAAATATTACATTCGACATGTTAGGTGGCCTTAGACTAGGATATATAACGTTATAGACGTATATAATGTTCCCACCGAAAAGTACGGGCGGACACGCCTGGAATGTTGTCAACTATTACATCCGAGATGTTAGGTTGCGTTAGGTTAGGATATACAACGTTATAGACGTATATAATATCCCCATCGAGAAGCAGGCGGCGACACGCCAGGAATGTTACAAAATATTACATTCGAGATGTTAGGTTGCCTTAGGTTAGGATATACAACGTTATAGATGTATATTATGACCCTAGCCAGAAGTAGGCGACGACACTCCAGGAATGTTGTAAAATATTACATCCCAGATGTTAGGTTGCCTTAGGTTATGATATATAACGTTATAGACGTATATAATATTCCCACCGAGAAGTAGGGACCGACATGCCAGGAATGTTGTAAAATATTACATCCGAGATGTTAGGTTCCCTTAGGTTTGGATATATATCGTTATAGACGTATATAATGTTCCTACCGAGACTTGGGGACCGACATGCCAGGAATCTTGTAAAATATTACATCCCAGATGTTAGGTTGCTTTAGGTTAGGATATACAACGTTATAGACGTATATAATGTCCCCATCGAGAAGCAGGCGACGACACGCCAGGAATGTTGTAAAATATGACATTCGACATGTTATGTGGCCTTAGGCTAGGATATATAACGTTATAGGCGTATATAATGTTCCCACCGAGAAGTACGGGCGGACACGCCAGGAATGTTGTCAACTATTACATCCGAGATGTTAGGTTGCCTTAGGTTAGGATATATAACGTTATAGACGTATATAAACTCCCCATCCAGAAGTAGGCGACGACACGCCAGGAATATTACATCCCAGATGTTAGGTTGCGTTACGTTAGGATACACAACGTTATAGACGTATATAATGTTCCCATCGAGAAACAGGCGACGACACGCCAGGAATGATGTAAAATATGACATTCGACATGTTAGGTCGCCTTAGGCTACGATATATAACGTTATAGACGTATACAATGTTCCCGCCGAGATGTACGGGCCTACACGCCAGGAATGTTGTCAACTATTACATCCGAGGTGCTAGGTTGCCTTAGGTTAGGATATATATCGTTATAGACGTACATAATGTTTCCACCGAGACGTAGGCACCGACATGCAAGGAATGTTGTAAAATATTACATCCCAAATGTTAGGTTGCGTTAGGTTAGGATATACAACGTTATAGACGTATATAATCGCCCCATCGAGAAGCAGGCGACGACACGCCAGAATGTTGTAAAATATTACATCCGAGATGTTAGGTTGCCTTAGGCTAAGATATATATCGTTATAGACGTATACAATGTTTCCACCGATAAGTAGGGACCGATATGCCAGGAATGTTGTAAAATATTCCATCCGAGATGTTAGGTTGCCTTGGGTTAGGATATACAATGTTATAGATGTATATAATGTCCCCACCGAGATGTAGGGACCGATATGCCAGGAATGTTGTAAAATATTACATCCGAGAAGTTAGGTTGCCTTAGCTTATGATATATAACGTTATAGACGTATATAATATTCCCACCGAGAAGTAGGGACTGACATGCCAGGAATGTTGTAAAATATTACATCCGAGATGTTAGGTTCCCTTATGTTTGGATATATATCGCTATAGACGTATATAATGTTCCTACCGAGACTTGGGGACCGACATGCCAGGAATCTTGTAAAATATTACATCCCAGATGATAGGTTGCGTTAGGTTAGGATATACAACATTGTAGACGTATATAATGTCCCCATCGAGAAGCAGGAGACGACACGCCAGAATGTTGTAAAATATTACATCCGAGATGTTAGATTGCCTTAGGCTAGGATATACAACGTTATGGATGTATATAATGACCCCATCCAGAAGTAGGAGACGACACGCCAGGAATGTTGTAAAATATTACATCCGAGATGTTAGGCTGCCTTAGGTTAGGATATACAAGATTATAGATGTATATAATGTCCCCATCGAGAAGTAGGCGACAACACGCCAGGAATGTTGTAAAATATTACATTCGCCATGTTAGGTTGCCTTAGACTAGGATATATAACGTTATAGACGTATATAATGTTCCCACCGAAAAATAGAGGCCGACGCGTCAGGAATCTCGTAAAATATTACATTCGACATGTTAGGTGGCCTTAGACTAGGATATATAACGTTATAGACGTATATAATGTTCCCACCGAAAAGTACGGGCGGACACGCCTGGAATGTTGTCAACTATTACATCCGAGATGTTAGGTTGCCTTAGGTTAGGATATATAACGTTATAGACGTATACAATGTTCCCACCGAGAAGTACGGGCCTACACGCCAGGAATGTTGTCAACTATTACATCCGAGGTGTTAGGTTGCCTTAGGTTAGGATATATATCGTTATAGACGTATATAATGTTCCCACCGAGACGTAGGCACCGACATGCAACGAATGTTGTAAAATATTACATCCCAAATGTTAGGTTGCGTTAGGTTAGGATATACAACGTTATAGACGTATATAATCTCCCCATCGAGAAGCAGGCGACGACACGCCAGAATGTTGTAAAATATTACATCCGAGATGTTAGGTTGCCTTAGGTTAGGATATATATCGTTATAGAAGTATAGAATGTTCCCACCGAGATGTAGGGACCGACATGCCAGGAATGTTGTAAAGTATTACATCCGAGATGTTAGGTTGCTTTACTTTAGGATATATATCGTTATAGACGTATATAATGTTCCTACCGAGACTTGTGGACCGACATGCCAGGAATCTTGTAAAATATTACATCCCAGATGTTAGGTTGAGTTAGGTTAGGATATACATCATTATAGACGTATATAATGTCCCCATCGAGAAGCAGGAGACGACACGCCAGGAATGTTGTAAAATATCACATTCGACATATTATGTCGCCTTAGGCTAGGAGATATAACGTTATAGACGTATATAATGTTCCCACCGAGAAGTAGGGACCGACATGCCAGGAATGTTTTAAAATATTACATCCGAGATGTTAGGTTCCCTTAGGTTTGGATGTATATCGTTATAGACGTATATAATGTCCCCATCGAGAAGTAGGCGACGACACGGCAGGAATGTTGTAAAATATTACATCCGAAATGTTAGGTTGCCCTAGGCTAGGATATATATCGTTATAGACGTATACAATGTTTCCACCGAGAAGTAGGGACTGATATGCCAGGAATGTTGTAAAATATTACATTCCAGATGTTCGGTTGCCTTAGGTTATGATATATAACGTTATAGACGTATGTAATGTTCCCATCGAGAAGCAGGCGACGACACGCCAGGAATGATGTAAAATATTACATTCGACATGTTAGGTCGCCTTAGGCTAGGATATATATCGTTATAGACGTATACAATGTTCCCACCGAGAAGTACGGGCCTACACGCCAGGAATGTTGTCAACTATTACATCCGAGGTGCTAGGTTGCCTTAGGTTAGGATATATATCGTTATAGACCTATATAATGTTCCCACCGAGACGTAGGCACTGACATGCAACGAATGTTGTAAAATATTACATCCCAAATGTTAGGTTGCGTTAGGTTAGGATATACAACGTTATAGACGTATATAATCTCCCCATCGAGAAGCAGGCGACGACACGCCAGAATGTTGTAAAATATTACATCCGAGATGTTAGGTTGCCTTAGGTTAGGATATATATCGTTATAGAAGTATAGAATGTTCCCACCGAGATGTAGGGACCGACATGCCAGGAATGTTGTAAAGTATTACATCCGAGATGTTAGGTTGCTTTACTTTAGGATATATATCGTTATAGACGTATATAATGTTCCTACCGAGACTTGTGGACCGACATGCCAGGAATCTTGTAAAATATTACATCCCAGATGTTAGGTTGAGTTAGGTTAGGATATACATCATTATAGACGTATATAATGTCCCCATCGAGAAGCAGGAGACGACACGCCAGGAATGTTGTAAAATATCACATTCGACATATTATGTCGCCTTAGGCTAGGATATATAACGTTATAGACGTATATAATGTTCCCACCGAGAAGTAGGGACCGACATGCCAGGAATGTTTTAAAATATTACATCCGAGATGTTAGGTTCCCTTTGGTTTGGATGTATATCGTTATAGACGTATATAATGTCCCCATCGAGAAGTAGGCGACGACACGGCAGGAATGTTGTAAAATATTACATCCGAAATGTTAGGTTGCCCTAGGCTAGGATATATATCGTTATAGACGTATACAATGTTTCCACCGAGAAGTAGGGACTGATATGCCAGGAATGTTGTAAAATATTACATTCCAGATGTTCGGTTGCCTTAGGTTATGATATATAACGTTATAGACGTATGTAATGTTCCCATCCAGAAGCAGGCGACGACACGCCAGGAATGATGTAAAATATTACATTCGACATGTTAGGTCGCCTTAGGCTAGGATATATATCGTTATAGACGTATACAATGTTCCCACCGAGAAGTACGGGCCTACACGCCAGGAATGTTGTCAACTATTACATCCGAGGTGCTAGGTTGCCTTAGGTTAGGATATATATCGTTATAGACGTATATAATGTTCCCACCGAGACGTAGGCACTGACATGCAAGGAATGTTGTAAAATATTACATCCCAAATGTTAGGTAGCGTTAGGTTAGGATATACAACGTTATAGACGTATATAATCTCCCCATCGAGAAGCAGGCGACGACACGACAGGAATGTTGTAAAATATTACATTCGACATGTTAGGTTGCCTTAGGCTAGGATATATAACGTTATAGCCGTATATAATGTTCCCACCGAAAAATAGGGCCCGACGCGTCAGGAATGTTGTAAAAGTTTACACTCGAGATGTTAGGTTCCCTTAGGTTAGGATATACAACGTTATAGACGTATAGTATGTTCCCACCGAGATGTAGGGACCGACATGCCAGGAATGTTGTAAAATATTACATCCGAGATGTTAGGTTGCCTTAGGTTAGGATATACAGCGTTATAGATGTATATAATGACCTCATCCAAACTAGGCGACGACACGCCAGGAATGTTGTAAAATATTACATTCCAGATGTTAGATTGCTTTAGGTTAGGATATACAACGTTATAGACGTATATAATGTCCCCATCGAGAAGCAGGCTACGACACGCCAGAATGTTGTAAAATATTACATCCGAGATGTTAGGTTGCCTTAGGCTAAGATATATATCGTTATAGACGTATACAATGTTTCCACCGATAAGTAGGGACCGATATGCCAGGAATGTTGTAAAATATTCCATCCGAGATGTTAGGTTGCCTTGGGTTAGGATATACAATGTTATAGATGTATATAATGTCCCCACCGAGATGTAGGGACCGATATGCCAGGAATGTTGTAAAATATTACATCCGAGAAGTTAGGTTGCCTTAGCTTATGATATATAACGTTATAGACTTATATAATATTCCCACCGAGAAGTAGGGACCGACATGCCAGGTATGTTGTAAAATATTACATCCGAGGTGTTAGGTTGCCTTAGGTTAGGATATATATCGTTATAGACGTATATAATGTTCCCACCGAGACGTAGGCACCGACAAGCAAGGAATGTTGTAAAATATTACATCCCAGATGTTAGGTTGCGTTAGGTTAGGACATACAACGTTATAGACGTATATAATCTCCCCATCGAGAAGCAGGCGACGACACGCCAGAATGTTGTAAAATATTACATCCGAGATGTTAGGTTGTGATATATAACGTTATAGACGTATATAATATTCCCACCGAGAAGTAGGGACCGACATGCCAGGAATGTTGTAAAATATTACATCCGAGATGTTAGGTTCCCTTATGTTTGGATATATATCGCTATAGACGTATATAATGTTCCTACCGAGACTTGGGGACCGACATGCCAGGAATCTTGTAAAATATTACATCCCAGATGATAGGTTGCGTTAGGTTAGGATATACAACATTGTAGACGTATATAATGTCCCCATCGAGAAGCAGGAGACGACACGCCAGAATGTTGTAAAATATTACATCCGAGATGTTAGATTGCCTTAGGCTAGGATATACAACGTTATGGATGTATATAATGACCCCATCCAGAAGTAGGAGACGACACGCCAGGAATGTTGTAAAATACTACATCCGAGATGTTAGGCTGCCTTAGGTTAGGATATACAAGATTATAGATGTATATAATGTCCCCATCGAGAAGTAGGCGACAACACGCCAGGAATGTTGTAAAATATTACATTCGCCATGTTAGGTTGCCTTAGACTAGGATATATAACGTTATAGATGTATATAATGTTCCCACCGAAAAATAGAGGCCGACGCGTCAGGAATGTCGTAAAATATTACATTCGACATGTTAGGTGGCCTTAGACTAGGATATATAACGTTATAGACGTATATAATGTTCCCACCGAGAAGTACGGGCGGACACGCCAGGAATGTTGTCAACTATTACATCCGAGATGTTAGGTTGCCTTAGGTTAGGATATATAACGTTATAGACGTATATAATCTCCCCATCCAGAAGTAGGCGACGACACGCCAGGAATATTACATCCCAGATGTTAGGTTGCGTTACGTTAGGATACACAACGTTATAGACGTATATAATGTTCCCATCGAGAAACAGGCGACGACACGCCAGGAATGATGTAAAATATGACATTCGACATGTTAGGTCGCCTTAGGCTACGATATATAACGTTATAGACGTATACAATGTTCCCGCCGAGATGTACGGGCCTACACGCCAGGAATGTTGTCAACTATTACATCCGAGGTGCTAGGTTGCCTTAGGTTAGGATATATATCGTTATAGACGTACATAATGTTTCCACCGAGACGTAGGCACCGACATGCAAGGAATGTTGTAAAATATTACATCCCAAATGTTAGGTTGCGTTAGGTTAGGATATACAACGTTATAGACGTATATAATCGCCCCATCGAGAAGCAGGCGACGACACGCCAGAATGTTGTAAAATATTACATCCGAGATGTTAGGTTGCCTTAGGCTAAGATATATATCGTTATAGACGTATACAATGTTTCCACCGATAAGTAGGGACCGATATGCCAGGAATGTTGTAAAATATTCCATCCGAGATGTTAGGTTGCCTTGGGTTAGGATATACAATCTTATAGATGTATATAATGTCCCCACCGAGATGTAGGGACCGATATGCCAGGAATGTTGTAAAATATTACATCCGAGAAGTTAGGTTGCCTTAGCTTATGATATATAACGTTATAGACGTATATAATATTCCCACCGAGAAGTAGGGACCGACATGCCAGGAATGTTGTAAAATATTACATCCGAGGTGTTAGGTTGCCTTAGGTTAGGATATATATCGTTATAGACGTATATAATGTTCCCACCGAGACGTAGGCACCGACAAGCAAGGAATGTTGTAAAATATTACGTCCCAGATGTTAGGTTGCGTTAGGTTAGGACATACAACGTTATAGACGTATATAATCTCCCCATCGAGAAGCAGGCGACGACACGCCAGAATGTTGTAAAATATTACATCCGAGATGTTAGGTTGCCTTAGGTTATGATATATAACGTTATAGACGTATATAATATTCCCACCGAGAAGTAGGGACCGACATGCCAGGAATGTTGTAAAATATTACATCCGAGATGTTAGGTTCCCTTATGTTTGGATATATATCGCTATAGACGTATATAATGTTCCTACCGAGACTTGGGGACCGACATGCCAGGAATCTTGTAAAATATTACATCCCAGATGATAGGTTGCGTTAGGTTAGGATATACAACATTGTAGACGTATATAATGTCCCCATCGAGAAGCAGGAGACGACACGCCAGAATGTTGTAAAATATTACATCCGAGATGTTAGATTGCCTTAGGCTAGGATATACAACGTTATGGATGTATATAATGACCCCATCCAGAAGTAGGAGACGACACGCCAGGAATGTTGTAAAATATTACATCCGAGATGTTAGGCTGCCTTAGGTTAGGATATACAAGATTATAGATGTATATAATGTCCCCATCGAGAAGTAGGCGACAACACGCCAGGAATGTTGTAAAATATTACATTCGCCATGTTAGGTTGCCTTAGACTAGGATATATAACGTTATAGACGTATATAATGTTCCCACCGAAAAATAGAGGCCGACGCGTCAGGAATGTCGTAAAATATTACATTCGACATGTTAGGTGGCCTTAGACTAGGATATATAACGTTATAGACGTATATAATGTTCCCACCGAAAAGTACGGGCGGACACGCCTGGAATGTTGTCAACTATTACATCCGAGATGTTAGGTTGCGTTAGGTTAGGATATACAACGTTATAGACGTATATAATATCCCCATCGAGAAGCAGGCGGCGACACGCCAGGAATGTTATAAAATATTACATTCGAGATGTTAGGTTGCCTTAGGTTAGGATATACAACGTTATAGATGTATATTATGACCCTAGCCAGAAGTAGGCGACGACACTCCAGGAATGTTGTAAAATATTACATCCCAGATGTTAGGTTTCCTTAGGTTATGATATATAACGTTATAGACGTATATAATATTCCCACCGAGAAGTAGGGACCGACATGCCAGGAATGTTGTAAAATATTACATCCGAGATGTTAGGTTCCCTTAGGTTTGGATATATATCGTTATAGACGTATATAATGTTCCTACCGAGACTTGGGGACCGACATGCCAGGAATCTTGTAAAATATTACATCCCAGATGTTAGGTTGCTTTAGGTTAGGATATACAACGTTATAGACGTATATAATGTCCCCATCGAGAAGCAGGCGACGACACGCCAGGAATGTTGTAAAATATGACATTCGACATGTTATGTGGCCTTAGGCTAGGATATATAACGTTATGGGCGTATATAATGTTCCCACCGAGAAGTAGGGGCGGACACGCCAGGAATGTTGTCAACTATTACATCCGAGATGTTAGGTTGCCTTAGGTTAGGATATATAACGTTATAGACGTATATAATCTCCCCATCCAGAAGTAGGCGACGACACGCCAGGAATATTACATCCCAGATGTTAGGTTGCGTTACGTTAGGATACACAACGTTATAGACGTATATAATGTTCCCATCGAGAAACAGGCGACGACACGCCAGGAATGATGTAAAATATGACATTCGACATGTTAGGTCGCCTTAGGCTACGATATATAACGTTATAGACGTATACAATGTTCCCGCCGAGATGTACGGTCCTACACGCCAGGAATGTTGTCAACTATTACATCCGAGGTGCTAGGTTGCCTTAGGTTAGGATATATATCGTTATAGACGTACATAATGTTTCCACCGAGACGTAGGCACCGACATGCAAGGAATGTTGTAAAATATTACATCCCAAATGTTAGGTTGCGTTAGGTTAGGATATACAACGTTATAGACGTATATAATCGCCCCATCGAGAAGCAGGCGACGACACGCCAGAATGTTGTAAAATATTACATCCGAGATGTTAGGTTGCCTTAGGCTAAGATATATATCGTTATAGACGTATACAATGTTTCCACCGATAAGTAGGGACCGATATGCCAGGAATGTTGTAAAATATTCCATCCGAGATGTTAGGTTGCCTTGGGTTAGGATATACAATGTTATAGATGTATATAATGTCCCCACCGAGATGTAGGGACCGATATGCCAGGAATGTTGTAAAATATTACATCCGAGAAGTTAGGTTGCCTTAGCTTATGATATATAACGTTATAGACGTATATAATCGCCCCATCGAGAAGCAGGCGACGACACGCCAGAATGTTGTAAAATATTACATCCGAGATGTTAGGTTGCCTTAGGCTAAGATATATATCGTTATAGACGTATACAATGTTTCCACCGATAAGTAGGGACCGATATGCCAGGAATGTTGTAAAATATTCCATCCGAGATGTTAGGTTGCCTTGGGTTAGGATATACAATGTTATAGATGTATATAATGTCCCCACCGAGATGTAGGGACCGATATGCCAGGAATGTTGTAAAATATTACATCCGAGAAGTTAGGTTGCCTTAGCTTATGATATATAACGTTATAGACGTATATAATATTCCCACCGAGAAGTAGGGACCGACATGCCAGGAATGTTGTAAAATATTACATCCGAGGTGTTAGGTTGCCTTAGGTTAGGATATATATCGTTATAGACGTATATAATGTTCCCACCGAGACGTAGGCACCGACAAGCAAGGAATGTTGTAAAATATTACGTCCCAGATGTTAGGTTGCGTTAGGTTAGGACATACAACGTTATAGACGTATATAATCTCCCCATCGAGAAGCAGGCGACGACACGCCAGAATGTTGTAAAATATTACATCCGAGATGTTAGGTTGCCTTAGGTTATGATATATAACGTTATAGACGTATATAATATTCCCACCGAGAAGTAGGGACCGACATGCCAGGAATGTTGTAAAATATTACATCCGAGATGTTAGGTTCCCTTATGTTTGGATATATATCGCTATAGACGTATATAATGTTCCTACCGAGACTTGGGGACCGACATGCCAGGAATCTTGTAAAATATTACATCCCAGATGATAGGTTGCGTTAGGTTAGGATATACAACATTGTAGACGTATATAATGTCCCCATCGAGAAGCAGGAGACGACACGCCAGAATGTTGTAAAATATTACATCCGAGATGTTAGATTGCCTTAGGCTAGGATATACAACGTTATGGATGTATATAATGACCCCATCCAGAAGTAGGAGACGACACGCCAGGAATGTTGTAAAATATTACATCCGAGATGTTAGGCTGCCTTAGGTTAGGATATACAAGATTATAGATGTATATAATGTCCCCATCGATAAGTAGGCGACAACACGCCAGGAATGTTGTAAAATATTACATTCGCCATGTTAGGTTGCCTTAGACTAGGATATATAACGTTATAGACGTATATAATGTTCCCACCGAAAAATAGAGGCCGACGCGTCAGGAATCTCGTAAAATATTACATTCGACATGTTAGGTGGCCTTAGACTAGGATATATAACGTTATAGACGTATATAATGTTCCCACCGAAAAGTACGGGCGGACACGCCTGGAATGTTGTCAACTATTACATCCGAGATGTTAGGTTGCCTTAGGTTAGGATATATAACGTTATAGACGTATACAATGTTCCCACCGAGAAGTACGGGCCTACACGCCAGGAATGTTGTCAACTATTACATCCGAGGTGCTAGGTTGCCTTAGGTTAGGATATATATCGTTATAGACCTATATAATGTTCCCACCGAGACGTAGGCACTGACATGCAACGAATGTTGTAAAATATTACATCCCAAATGTTAGGTTGCGTTAGGTTAGGATATACAACGTTATAGACGTATATAATCTCCCCATCGAGAAGCAGGCGACGACACGCCAGAATGTTGTAAAATATTACATCCGAGATGTTAGGTTGCCTTAGGTTAGGATATATATCGTTATAGAAGTATAGAATGTTCCCACCGAGATGTAGGGACCGACATGCCAGGAATGTTGTAAAGTATTACATCCGAGATGTTAGGTTGCTTTACTTTAGGATATATATCGTTATAGACGTATATAATGTTCCTACCGAGACTTGTGGACCGACATGCCAGGAATCTTGTAAAATATTACATCCCAGATGTTAGGTTGAGTTAGGTTAGGATATACATCATTATAGACGTATATAATGTCCCCATCGAGAAGCAGGAGACGACACGCCAGGAATGTTGTAAAATATCACATTCGACATATTATGTCGCCTTAGGCTAGGATATATAACGTTATAGACGTATATAATGTTCCCACCGAGAAGTAGGGACCGACATGCCAGGAATGTTTTAAAATATTACATCCGAGATGTTAGGTTCCCTTAGGTTTGGATGTATATCGTTATAGACGTATATAATGTCCCCATCGAGAAGTAGGCGACGACACGGCAGGAATGTTGTAAAATATTACATCCGAAATGTTAGGTTGCCCTAGGCTAGGATATATATCGTTATAGACGTATACAATGTTTCCACCGAGAAGTAGGGACTGATATGCCAGGAATGTTGTAAAATATTACATTCCAGATGTTCGGTTGCCTTAGGTTATGATATATAACGTTATAGACGTATGTAATGTTCCCATCGAGAAGCAGGCGACAACACGCCAGGAATGATGTAAAATATTACATTCGACATGTTAGGTCGCCTTAGGCTAGGATATATATCGTTATAGACGTATACAATGTTCCCACCGAGAAGTACGGGCCTACACGCCAGGAATGTTGTCAACTATTACATCCGAGGTGCTAGGTTGCCTTAGGTTAGGATATATATCGTTATAGACGTATATAATGTTCCCACCGAGACGTAGGCACTGACATGCAAGGAATGTTGTAAAATATTACATCCCAAATGTTAGGTAGCGTTAGGTTAGGATATACAACGTTATAGACGTATATAATCTCCCCATCGAGAAGCAGGCGACGACACGACAGGAATGTTGTAAAATATTACATCCGAGATGTTAGGTTGCCTTAGGTTAGGATATATAACGTTATAGACGAATATAATGTCCCCATCCAGAAGTAGGCGACGACACGCCAGGAATATTACATCCCAGATGTTAGGTTGCGTTAGGTTAGGCTACACAACGTTATAGTCGTATATAATGTTCCCATCGAGAAGCAGGCGACGACACGCCACGAATGATGTAAAATATTACATTCGATATGTTAGGTGGCCATAGGCTAGGATATATAACGTTATAGACGTATACAATGTTCCCACCGAAAAGTACGGGCGGACACGCCTGGAATGTTGTCAACTATTACATCCGAGATGTTAGGTTGCCTTAGGTTAGGATATATATCGTTATAGACGTATACAATGTTTCCACCGAGAAGTAGGGACCGACATGCCAGGAATGTTGTAAAATATTACATCCGAGATGTTAGGTTGCCTTAGGTTAGGATATACAATGTTATAGAAGTATAGAATGTTCCCACCGAGATGTAGGGACCGACATGCCAGGAATGTTGTAAAGTATTACATCCGAGATGATAGGTTGCTTTAGGTTAGGATATATAACGTTATAGACGTACATAATATTCCCACCGAAAAATAGGGACGGACGCGTCAGGAATGTTGTAAAATATTACACCCGAGATGTTAGGTTCTCTTAGGTTAGGATATACAACGTTATGGATGTATATAATGACCCCATCCAGAAGTAGGAGACGACACGCCAGGAATGTTGTAAAATACTACATCCGAGATGTTAGGCTGCCTTAGGTTAGGATATACAAGATTATAGATGTATATAATGTCCCCATCGAGAAGTAGGCGACAACACGCCAGGAATGTTGTAAAATATTACATTCCAGATGTTAGGTTGCGTTACGTTAGGATATACAACGTTATAGACGTATATTATGTCCCCATCGAGAAGCAGGCGACGACACGCCAGGAATATTACATCCCAGATGTTAGGTTGCGTTAGGTTAGGATACACAACGTTATAGTCGTATATAATGTTCCCATCGAGAAGCAGGCGACGACACGCCACGAATGATGTAAAATATTACATTCGATATGTCAGGTGGCCATAGGCTAGGATATATAACGTTATAGACGTATACAATGTTCCCACCGAAAAGTACGGGCGGACACGCCTGGAATGTTGTCAACTATTACATCCGAGATGTTAGGTTGCCTTAGGTTAGGATATATATCGTTATAGACGTATACAATGTTTCCACCGAGAAGTAGGGACCGACATGCCAGGAATGTTGTAAAATATTACATCCGAGATGTTAGGTTGCCTTAGGTTAGGATATACAATGTTATAGAAGTATAGAATGTTCCCACCGAGATGTAGGGACCGACATGCCAGGAATGTTGTAAAGTATTACATCCGAGATGATAGGTTGCTTTAGGTTAGGATATATAACGTTATAGACGTATATAATATTCCCACCGAAAAATAGGGACGGACGCGTCAGGAATGTTGTAAAATATTACACCCGAGATGTTAGGTTCTCTTAGGTTAGGATATACAACGTTATGGATGTATATAATGACCCCATCCAGAAGTAGGAGACGACACGCCAGGAATGTTGTAAAATACTACATCCGAGATGTTAGGCTGCCTTAGGTTAGGATATACAAGATTATAGATGTATATAATGTCCCCATCGAGAAGTAGGCGACAACACGCCAGGAATGTTGTAAAATATTACATTCCAGATGTTAGGTTGCGTTACGTTAGGATATACAACGTTATAGACGTATATTATGTCCCCATCGAGAAGCAGGCGACGACACGCCAGGAATATTACATCCCAGATGTTAGGTTGCGTTAGGTTAGGATACACAACGTTATAGACGTATATAATGTTCCCATCGAGAAGCAGGCGACGACACGCCAGGAATGATATAAAATATTACATCCGAGATGTTAGGTTGCCTTAGGCTAGGATATATCACGTTATAGACGTATATAATGTTCCCACCGAGAAGTACGGTTGGACACGCCAGGAATGTTGTCAACTATTAAATCCGAGGTGTTAGGATGCCTTAGGCTAGGATATATAACGTTATAGACGTATATAATATTCCCTCCGAAAAATAGGGGTCGACGCGTCAGGAATGTTGTAAAACATTACACCCGAGATGTTAGGTTCCCTTAGGTTAGGATATACAACGCTATAGACGTATATAATCTCCCCATCGAGAAGCAGGCGACGACACGCCAGAATGTTGTAAAATATTACATCCGAGATGTTAGGCTGCCTTAGGTTAGGATATACAAGATTATAGATGTATATAATGTCCCCATCGAGAAGTAGGCGACAACACGCCAGGAATGTTGTAAAATATTACATTCGCCATGTTAGGTTGCCTTAGACTAGGATATATAACGTTATAGATGTATATAATTTTCCCACCGAAAAATAGAGGCCGACGCGTCAGGAATGTCGTAAAATATTACATTCGACATGTTAGGTGGCCTTAGACTAGGATATATAACGTTATAGACGTATATAATGTTCCCACCGAAAAGTACGGGCGGACACGCCTGGAATGTTGTCAACTATTACATCCGAGATGTTGGGTTGCCTTAGGTTAGGATATATAACGTTATAGACGTATACAATGTTCTCACCGAGAAGTAGGGACCGACATGCCAGGAATGTTGTAAAATATTACATCCGAGATGTTAGGTTGCCTTAGGTTAGGATATACAATGTTATAGAAGTATAGAATGTTCCCACCGAGATGTAGGGACCGACATGCCAGGAATGTTGTAAAGTATTACATCCGAGATGATAGGTTGCTTTAGGTTAGGATATATATCGTTATAGACTTATATAATGTTCCTACCGAGACTTCAGGACCGACATGCCAGGAATCTTGTAAAATATTACATCCCAGATGTTAGGTTGCCTAAGGTTAGGATATACAACGTTATAGACGTATATAATGTCCCCATCGAGAAACAAGCGACGAGATGCCAGGAATGTTATAAAATATTACATCCGAGATGTTAGGTTGCCTTAGGTTAGGATATACAGCGTTATAGATGTATATAATGACCCCATCCAGAAGCAGGCGACGACACTCCAGGAATGTTGTAAAATATTACATTCCAGATGTTAGGTTGTGTTAGGTAAGGATATACAAGGTTATAGACGTATATTACGTCCCCATCGGGAAGCAGGCGACGACACGCCAGGAATGTTGTAAAATATTACATTCCAGATGTTAGGTTGCGTTAGGTTAGGATATACAACGTTATAGGCGCATATTATGTCCCCATCAAGAAGTAGGCGACGACACGCCAGGAATGTTGTAAAATATTACATCCGAGATGTTAGGTTCCCTTAGGTTTGGATATATATCGTTATAGACGTATATAATGTTCCTACCGAGACTTGGGGACCGACATGCCAGGAATCTTGTAAAATATTACATCCCAGATGTTAGGTTGCTTTAGGTTAGGATATACAACGTTATAGACGTATATAATATCCCCATCGAGAAGCAGGCGACGACACGCCAGGAATGTTGTAAAATATTACATTCGACATGTTATGTGGCCTTATGCTAGGATATATAACGTTATAGACGTATATAATGTTCCCACCGAGAAGTACGTGTGGACACGCCAGGAATGTTGTGAACTATTGCATCCGAGATGTTAGGTTGCCTTAGGTTAGGATATATAACGTTATAGACGTATATAATATTCCCACCGAAAAATAGGGGCCGACGCGTCAGGAATGTTGTAAAATATTACACCCGAGATGTTAGGTTCCCTTAGGTTAGGATATACAACGTTATAGATGTATATAATGTCCCATCCAGAAGTACGCGACGACACGCCAGGAATGTTGTAAAATATTACATCCGAGATGTTAGGCTGCCTTAGGTTAGGATATACAAGATTATAGACGTATATAATGTTCCCATCGAGAAGCAGGTGACGACACGCCAGGAATGATGTAAAATATTACATTCGACATGTTAGGTCGCCTTAGGCTAGGATATATAACGTTATAGACGTATACAATGTTCCCACCAAGAAGTACGGGCCTACACGCCAGGAATGTTGACAACTATTACAGCCGAGGTGTTAGGTAGCCTTAGGTTAGGATATATATCGTTATAGACGTATATAATGTTCCCACCGAGTCGTAGGGACCGACATGCCAGGAATGTTGTAAAATATTACATCCCAAATGTTCGGTTGCGTTAGATTAGGATATACAACGTTATAGACGTATATAATGTCCCCATCGAGAAGCAGGCGACGACATGCCAGAATGTTGTAAAATATAACATCCGAGATGTCAGGTTGCCTTAGGCTAGGATATATATCGTTATGGCCGTATACAATGTTTACACCGAGACGTAGGGACCGATATGACAGGAATGTTGTAAAATATTACATCCGAGATTTTAGGCTGCCTTAGATTAGGATATACAATGTTATAGATGTATATAATGTCTCCATCGAGAAGTAGGCGACGACACGCCAGGAATGTTGTAAAATATTACATTCGACATGTTAGGTCGCCTTAGGCTAGGATATATAACGTTATAGACGTATACAATGTTCCCACCGAGACGTACGGGCCTACACGCCTGGAATGTTGTCAACTATTACATCCGAGATGTTAGGTTGCCTTGGGTTAGGATATATATCGTTATAGACGTATCCAATGTTTCCACCGAGAAGTAGGGACCGGCATGCCAGGAATGTTGTAAAATATTACATCCGAGATGTTAGGTTGCCTTAGGTTAAGATATACAATATTATAGAAGTATAGAATGTTCCCACCGAGATGTAGGGACCGACATGCCAGGAATGTTGTAAAATATTACATCCGAGATGTTAGGTTGCCTTAGGCTAGGATATATATCGTTATAGACGTATACAATGTTTCCACTGAGAAGTAGGGACCGATATGCCAGGAATGTTGTAAAATATTACATCCGAGATGTTAGGTTGCCTTAGGTTATGATATATAACGTTATAGACGTATATAATATTCCCACCGAAAAATAGGGGCCGTCGCGTCAGGAATGTTGTAAAATATTACACCCGATATGTTAGGTTCCCTTAGGTTAGGATATACAACGTTATAGATGTATATAATGCCCCCATCCAGAAGTAGGAGACGACACGCCAGGAATGTTGTAAAATATTACATCCGAGATGTTAGGCTGCCTTAGGTTAGGATATACAAGATTATAGATGTATATAATGTCCCCATCGAGAAGTAGGCGACAACACGCCAGGAATGTTGTAAAATATTACATTCGACATGTTAGGTTGCCTTAGACTAGGATATATAACGTTATAGACGTATATAATGTTCCCACTGAAAAATAGGGGCCGACGCGTCAGGAATGCTGTAAAATATTACATTCGACATGTTAGGTGGCCTTAGGCTAGGCTATATAACGTTATAGACGTATATAAGGTTCCCACCGAGAAGTACGGGCGCACACGCCAGGAATGTTGTCAACTATTACATCCGAGATGTTAGGTTGCCTTAGGTTCGGATATATAACGTTATAGACGTATATAATGTCCCCATCCAGAAGTAGGCGACGACACGCCAGGAATATTACATCCCAGATGCTAGGTTGCGTTAGGTTAGGATACACAACGTTATAGACGTATATAATCTCCCCATCGAGAAGCAGGCGACGACACGCCAGAATGTTGTAAAATACTACATCCGAGATGTTAGGCTGCCTTAGGTTAGGATGTACAAGATTATAGATGTATATAATGTCCCCATCGAGGAGTAGGCGACAACACGCCAGGAATGTTGTAAAATATTACATTCGCTATGTTTGGTAGCCTTAAGTTAGGATATACAATGTTATAGATGTATATAATGTCCCCATCGAGAAGCAGGCGACGACACGCCAGGAATGTTGTAAAATATTACATTCGACATGTTAGGTGGCCTTAGGCTAGGATATATAACGTTATAGACGTATATAATGTTCCCACCGAGAAGTACGGGTGGACACGCCTGGAATGTTGTCAACTATTACATCCGAGATGTTAGGTTGCCCTAGGTTAGGATATATAACGTTATAGACGTATACAATGTTCTCACCGAGAAGTACGGGCCTACACGCCAGGAATGTTGTCAACTATTACATCCGAGGTGTTAGGTTGCCTTAGGTTAGGATATATATTGTTATAGACGTATATAATGTTCCCACCGAAACGTAGGCACCGACATGCAACGAATGTTGTAAAATATTACATCCCAAATGTTAGGTTGCGTTAGGTTAGGATATACAACGTTATAGACGTATATGATCTCCCCATCGAGAAGCAGGCGACGACACGGCAGAATGTTGTAAAATATTACATCCGAGATGTTAGGTTGCCTTAGGTTAGGATATATAACGTTATAGACGTATATAATATTCCCACCGAAAAATAGGGACCGACGCGTCAGGAATGTTGTAAAATATTACACCCGAGATGTTAGGTTCTCTTAGGTTAGGATATACAACGTTATGTATGTATATAATGACCCCATCCAGAAGTAGGAGACGACACGCCAGGAATGTTGTAAAATACTACATCCGAGATGTTAGGCTGCCTTAGGTTAGGATATACAAGATTATAGATGTGTATAATGTCCCCATCGAGAAGTAGGCGACAACACGCCAGGAATGTTGTAAAATATTACATTCGCCATGTTAGGTTGCCTTAGACTAGGATATATAACGTTATAGATGTATATAATTTTCCCACCGAAAAATAGAGGCCGACGCGTCAGGAATGTCGTAAAATATTACATTCGACATGTTAGGTGGCCTTAGACTAGGATATATAACGTTATAGACGTATATAATGTTCCCACCGAAAAGTACGGGCGGACACGCCTGGAATGTTGTCAACTATTACATCCGAGATGTTAGGTTGCCTTAGGTTAGGATATATAACGTTATAGACGTATACAATGTTCTCACCGAGAAGTACGGGCCTACACGCCAGGAATGTTGTCAGCTATTACATCCGAGGTGTTAGGTTGCCTTAGGTTAGGATATATATCGTTATAGACGTATATAATGTTCCCACCGAGTCGTAGGGACCGACATGCCAGGAATGTTGTAAAATATTACATCCCAAATGTTCGGTTGCGTTAGATTAGGATATACAACGTTATAGACGTATATAATGTTCCCATCGAGAAGCAGGCGACGACACGCCAGGAATGATGTAAAATATTACATTCGACATGTTAGGTCGCCTTAGGCTAGGATATATAACGTTATAGACGTATACAATGTTCCCACCAAGAAGTACGGGCCTACACGCCAGGAATGTTGACAACTATTACAGCCGAGGTGTTAGGTAGCCTTAGGTTAGGATATATATCGTTATAGACGTATATAATGTTCCCACCGAGTCGTAGGGACCGACATGCCAGGAATGTTGTAAAATATTACATCCCAAATGTTCGGTTGCGTTAGATTAGGATATACAACGTTATAGACGTATATAATGTCCCCATCGAGAAGCAGGCGACGACATGCCAGAATGTTGTAAAATATAACATCCGAGATGTCAGGTTGCCTTAGGCTAGGATATATATCGTTATGGCCGTATACAATGTTTACACCGAGACGTAGGGACCGATATGACAGGAATGTTGTAAAATATTACATCCGAGATTTTAGGCTGCCTTAGATTAGGATATACAATGTTATAGATGTATATAATGTCTCCATCGAGAAGTAGGCGACGACACGCCAGGAATGTTGTAAAATATTACATTCGACATGTTAGGTCGCCTTAGGCTAGGATATATAACGTTATAGACGTATACAATGTTCCCACCGAGACGTACGGGCCTACACGCCTGGAATGTTGTCAACTATTACATCCGAGATGTTAGGTTGCCTTGGGTTAGGATATATATCGTTATAGACGTATCCAATGTTTCCACCGAGAAGTAGGGACCGGCATGCCAGGAATGTTGTAAAATATTACATCCGAGATGTTAGGTTGCCTTAGGTTAAGATATACAATATTATAGAAGTATAGAATGTTCCCACCGAGATGTAGGGACCGACATGCCAGGAATGTTGTAAAATATTACATCCGAGATGTTAGGTTGCCTTAGGCTAGGATATATATCGTTATAGACGTATACAATGTTTCCACTGAGAAGTAGGGACCGATATGCCAGGAATGTTGTAAAATATTACATCCGAGATGTTAGGTTGCCTTAGGTTATGATATATAACGTTATAGACGTATATAATATTCCCACCGAAAAATAGGGGCCGTCGCGTCAGGAATGTTGTAAAATATTACACCCGATATGTTAGGTTCCCTTAGGTTAGGATATACAACGTTATAGATGTATATAATGCCCCCATCCAGAAGTAGGAGACGACACGCCAGGAATGTTGTAAAATATTACATCCGAGATGTTAGGCTGCCTTAGGTTAGGATATACAAGATTATAGATGTATATAATGTCCCCATCGAGAAGTAGGCGACAACACGCCAGGAATGTTGTAAAATATTACATTCGACATGTTAGGTTGCCTTAGACTAGGATATATAACGTTATAGACGTATATAATGTTCCCACTGAAAAATAGGGGCCGACGCGTCAGGAATGCTGTAAAATATTACATTCGACATGTTAGGTGGCCTTAGGCTAGGCTATATAACGTTATAGACGTATATAAGGTTCCCACCGAGAAGTACGGGCGCACACGCCAGGAATGTTGTCAACTATTACATCCGAGATGTTAGGTTGCCTTAGGTTCGGATATATAACGTTATAGACGTATATAATGTCCCCATCCAGAAGTAGGCGACGACACGCCAGGAATATTACATCCCAGATGCTAGGTTGCGTTAGGTTAGGATACACAACGTTATAGACGTATATAATCTCCCCATCGAGAAGCAGGCGACGACACGCCAGAATGTTGTAAAATACTACATCCGAGATGTTAGGCTGCCTTAGGTTAGGATGTACAAGATTATAGATGTATATAATGTCCCCATCGAGGAGTAGGCGACAACACGCCAGGAATGTTGTAAAATATTACATTCGCTATGTTTGGTAGCCTTAAGTTAGGATATACAATGTTATAGATGTATATAATGTCCCCATCGAGAAGCAGGCGACGACACGCCAGGAATGTTGTAAAATATTACATTCGACATGTTAGGTGGCCTTAGGCTAGGATATATAACGTTATAGACGTATATAATGTTCCCACCGAGAAGTACGGGTGGACACGCCTGGAATGTTGTCAACTATTACATCCGAGATGTTAGGTTGCCTTAGGTTAGGATATATAACGTTATAGACGTATACAATGTTCTCACCGAGAAGTACGGGCCTACACGCCAGGAATGTTGTCAACTATTACATCCGAGGTGTTAGGTTGCCTTAGGTTAGGATATATATTGTTATAGACGTATATAATGTTCCCACCGAAACGTAGGCACCGACATGCAACGAATGTTGTAAAATATTACATCCCAAATGTTAGGTTGCGTTAGGTTAGGATATACAACGTTATAGACGTATATGATCTCCCCATCGAGAAGCAGGCGACGACACGGCAGAATGTTGTAAAATATTACATCCGAGATGTTAGGTTGCCTTAGGTTAGGATATATAACGTTATAGACGTATATAATATTCCCACCGAAAAATAGGGACCGACGCGTCAGGAATGTTGTAAAATATTACACCCGAGATGTTAGGTTCTCTTAGGTTAGGATATACAACGTTATGTATGTATATAATTACCCCATCCAGAAGTAGGAGACGACACGCCAGGAATGTTGTAAAATACTACATCCGAGATGTTAGGCTGCCTTAGGTTAGGATATACAAGATTATAGATGTGTATAATGTCCCCATCGAGAAGTAGGCGACAACACGCCAGGAATGTTGTAAAATATTACATTCGCCATGTTAGGTTGCCTTAGACTAGGATATATAACGTTATAGATGTATATAATTTTCCCACCGAAAAATAGAGGCCGACGCGTCAGGAATGTCGTAAAATATTACATTCGACATGTTAGGTGGCCTTAGACTAGGATATATAACGTTATAGACGTATATAATGTTCCCACCGAAAAGTACGGGCGGACACGCCTGGAATGTTGTCAACTATTACATCCGAGATGTTAGGTTGCCTTAGGTTAGGATATATAACGTTATAGACGTATACAATGTTCTCACCGAGAAGTACGGGCCTACACGCCAGGAATGTTGTCAGCTATTACATCCGAGGTGTTAGGTTGCCTTAGGTTAGGATATATATCGTTATAGACGTATATAATGTTCCCACCGAGTCGTAGGGACCGACATGCCAGGAATGTTGTAAAATATTACATCCCAAATGTTCGGTTGCGTTAGATTAGGATATACAACGTTATAGACGTATATAATGTTCCCATCGAGAAGCAGGCGACGACACGCCAGGAATGATGTAAAATATTACATTCGACATGTTAGGTGGCCTTAGGCTAGGATATATAACGTTATAGACGTATATAAGGTTCCCACCGGGAAGTACGGGCGGACACGCTAGGAATGTTGTCAACTATTACATCCGAGATGTTAGGTTGCCTTAGGTTAGGATATATAACGTTATAGACGTATATAATGTCCCCATCCAGGGGTAGGCGACGACACGCCAGGAATATTACATCCCAGATGTTAGGTTGCGTTAGGTTAGGCTACACAACGTTATAGTCGTATATAATGTTCCCATCGAGAAGCAGGCGACGACACGCCACGAATGATGTAAAATATTACATTCGATATGTTAGGTGGCCTTAGGCTAGGATATATAACGTTATAGACGTATACAATGTTCCCACCGAAAAGTACGGGCGGACACGCCTGGAATGTTGTCAACTATTACACCCGAGATATTAGGTTGCCTTAGGTTAGGATATATAACGTTATAGACGTATATAATGTCCCCATCCGGAAGTAGGCGACGACACGCCAGGAATATTACATCCCAGATGTTAGGTTGCGTTAGGTTAGGATACACAACGTTATAGACGTATATAATGTTCCCATCGAGAAGCAGGCGACGACACGCCAGGAATGATGTAAAATATTACATTCGATATGTTAGGTCGCCTTAGGCTAGGATATATAACGTTATAGATGTATACAACGTTCCCACCGAGAAGTACGGGCCTACACGACAGGAATGTTGTCAACTATTACATCCGAGGTGTTAGGTTGCCTTAGGCTAGGATATATAACGTTATAGACGTATATAATATTCCCACCGAAAAATAGGGACGGACGCGTCAGGAATGTTGTAAAATATTACACCCGAGATGTTAGGTTCTCTTAGGTTAGGATATACAACGTTATGGATGTATATAATGACCCCATCCAGAAGTAGGAGACGACACGCCAGGAATGTTGTAAAATACTACATCCGAGATGTTAGGCTGCCTTAGGTTAGGATATACAAGATTATAGATGTATATAATGTCCCCATCGAGAAGTAGGCGACAACACGCCAGGAATGTTGTAAAATATTACATTCGCCATGTTAGGTTGCCTTAGACTAGGATATATAACGTTATAGATGTATATAATTTTCCCACCGAAAAATAGAGGCCGACGCGTCAGGAATGTCGTAAAATATTACATTCGACATGTTAGGTGGCCTTAGACTAGGATATATAACGTTATAGACGTATATAATGTTCCCACCGAAAAGTACGGGCGGACACGCCTGGAATGTTGTCAACTATTACATCCGAGATGTTAGGTTGCCTTAGGTTAGGATATATAACGTTATAGACGTATATAATGTTCCCACCGAGAAGTACGGGTGGACACGCCAGGAATGTTGTCAACTGTTACATCCGAGATGTTAGGTTGCCTTAGGTTAGGATATATAACGTTATAGACGTATATAATGTCCCCATCCAGAAGTAGATGACGACACGCCAGGAATATTACATCCCAGATGTTAGGTTGCGTTAGGTTAGGATACACAACGTTATAGACGTATATAATGTTCCCATCGAGAAGCTTGCGACGACACGCCAGGAATGATGTAAAATATTACATTCGATATGTTAGGTCGCCTTAGGCTAGGATATATAACGTTATAGATGTATACAACGTTCCCACCGAGAAGTACGGGCCTACACGCCAGGAATGTTGTCAACTATTACATCCGAGGTGTTAGGTTGCCTTAGGTTAGGATATATATCGTTATAGACGTATATAATGTTCCCACCGAGACGTAGGCACTGACATGCAAGGAATGTTGTAAAACATTACATCCCAAATGTTAAGTTGCGTTAGGTTAGGATATATAACGTTATAGACGTATATAATCTCCCCATCGAGAAGCAGGCGACGACACGACAGGAATGTTGTAAAATATTACATTCGACATGTTAGGTTGCCTTAGGCTAGGATATATAACGTTATAGCCGTATATAATGTTCCCACCGAAAAATAGGGCCCGACGCGTCAGGAATGTTGTAAAAGTTTACACTCGAGATGTTAGGTTCCCTTAGGTTAGGATATACAACGTTATAGACGTATAGTATGTTCCCACCGAGATGTAGGGACCGACATGCCAGGAATGTTGTAAAATACTACGTCCGAGATGTTAGGTTGCCTTAGGTTAGGATATACAGCGTTATAGATGTATATAATGACCCCATCCAAACTAGGCGACGACACGCCAGGAATGTTGTAAAATATTACATCCCAGATGTTAGATTGCTTTAGGTTAGGATATACAACGTTATAGACGTATATAATGTCCCCATCGAGAAGCAGGCTACGACACGCCAGGAATGTTGTAAAATATTACATACGAGATGTTAGGTTGCCTTAGGTTAGGATATACAATGTTATAGATGTATATAATGTCCCCATCGAGAAGCAGGCGACGACAAGCCAGGAATGTTGTAAAATATTACATTCCACATGTTATGTGGCCTTAGGCTAGGATATATAACGTTATAGACGTATATAATGTTCCCACCGAGAAGTACGGGTGGACACGCCAAGAATGTTGTCAACTATTACATCCGAGATGTTAGGTTGCCTTAGGTTAGGATATATATCGTTATAGACGTATACAATGTTTCCACCGAGAAGTAGGGACCGACATGCCAGGAATGTTGTAAAATATTACATCCGAGATGTTAGGTTGCCTTAGGTTAGGATATAAAATGTTATAGAAGTATAGAATGTTCCCACCGAGATGTAGGGACCGACATGCCAGGAATGTTGTAAAGTATTACATCCGAGATGATAGGTTGCTTTAGGTTAGGATATATATCGTTATAGACTTATATAATGTTCCTACCGAGACTTGAGGTCCGACATGCCAGGAATCTTGTAAAATATTACATCCCAGATGTTAGGTTGCCTAAGGTTAGGATATACAACGTTATAGACGTATATAATGTCCCCATCGAGAAGTAGGCGACAACACGCCAGGAATGTTGTAAAATATTACATTCGCTATGTTTGGTAGCCTTAAGTTAGGATATACAATGTTATAGATGTATATAATGTCCCCATCGAGAAGCAGGCGACGACACGCCAGGAATGTTGTAAAATATTACATTCGACATGTTAGGTGGCCTTAGGCTAGCATATATAACGTTATATACGTATATAATGTTCCCACCGAGAAGTACGGGTGGACACGCCAGGAATGTTGTCAACTATTACATCCGAGATGTTAGGTTGCCTTAGGTTAGGATATATAACGTTATAGACGTATATAATGTCCCCATCCAGAAGTAGGCGACGACACGCCAGGAATATTACATCCCAGATGTTAGGTTGCGTTAGGTTAGGATACACAACGTTATAGACGTATATAATGTTCCCATCGAGAAGCAGGCGACGACACGCCAGGAATGATGTAAAATATTACATTCGATATGTTAGGTCGCCTTAGGCTAGGATATATAACGTTATAGATGTATACAACGTTCCCACCGAGAAGTACGGGCCTACACGCCAGGAATGTTGTCAACTATTACATCCGAGGTGTTAGGTTGCCTTAGGCTAGGATATATAACGTTATAGACGTATATAATATTCCCACCGAAAAATAGGGACCGACGCGTCAGGAATGTTGTAAAATATTACACCCGAGATGTTAGGTTCTCTTAGGTTAGGATATACAACGTTATGGATGTATATAATGACCCCATCCAGAAGTAGGAGACGACACGCCAGGAATGTTGTAAAATACTACATCCGAGATGTTAGGCTGCCTTAGGTTAGGATATACAAGATTATAGATGTATATAATGTCCCCATCGAGAAGTAGGCGATAACACGCCAGGAATGTTGTAAAATATTACATTCGCCATGTTAAGTTGCCTTAGACTAGGATATATAACGTTATAGATGTATATAATTTTCCCACGGAAAAATAGAGGCCGACGCGTCAGGAATGTCGTAAAATATTACATTCGACATGTTAGGTGGCCTTAGACTAGGATATATAACGTTATAGACGTATATAATGTTCCCACCGAAAAGTACGGGCGGACACGCCTGGAATGTTGTCAACTATTACATCCGAGATGTTAGGTTGCCTTAGGTTAGGATAAATAACGTTATAGACGTATACAATGTTCTCACCGAGTAGTACGGGCCTACACGCCAGGAATGTTGTCAACTATTACATCCGAGGTGTTAGGTTGCCTTAGGTTAGGATATATATCGTTATAGACGTATATAATTTTCCCACCGAGACGTAGGCACCGACATGCAACGAATGTTGTAAAATATTACATCCCAAATGTTAGGTTGCGTTAGGTTAGGATATACAACGTTATAGACGTATATAATGACCCCATCCACGGGTAGGCGACGACACGCCAGGAATATTACATCCCAGATGTTAGGTTGCGTTAGGTTAGGCTACACAACGTTATAGTCGTATATAATGTTCCCATCGAGAAGCAGGCGACGACACGCCACGAATGATGTAAAATATTACATTCGATAGGTTAGGTGGCCTTAGGCTAGGATATATAACGTTATAGACGTATACAATGTTCCCACCGAAAAGTACGGGCGGACACGCCTGGAATGTTGTCAACTATTACATCCGAGATGTTAGGTTGCCTTAGGTTAGGATATATATCGTTATAGACGTATACAATGTTTCCCCCGAGAAGTAGGGACCGACATGCCAGGAATGTTGTAAAATATTACATCCGAGATGTTAGGTTGCCTTAGGTTAGGATATACAATGTTATAGAAGTATAGAATGTTCCCACCGAGATGTAGGGACCGACATGCCAGGAATGTTGTAAAGTATTACATCCGAGATGATAGGTTGCTTTAGGTTAGGATATATATCGTTATAGACTTATATAATGTTCCTACCGAGACTTCAGGACCGACATGCCAGGAATCTTGTAAAATATTACATCCCAGATGTTAGGTTGCCTAAGGTTAGGATATACAACGTTATAGACGTATATAATGTCCCCATCGAGAAACAGGCGACGAGATGCCAGGAATGTTATAAAATATTACATCCGAGATGTTAGGTTGCCTTAGGTAAGGATATACAGCGTTATAGATGTATATAATGACCCCATCCAGAAGCAGGCGACGACACTCCAGGAATGTTGTAAAATATTACATTCCAGATGTTAGGTTGTGTTAGGTAAGGATATACAAGGTTATAGACGTATATTACGTCCCCATCGGGAAGCAGGCGACGACACGCCAGGAATGTTGTAAAATATTACATTCCAGATGTTAGGTTGCGTTAGGTTAGGATATACAACGTTATAGGCGCATATTATGTCCCCATCAAGAAGTAGGCGACGACACGCCAGGAATGTTGTAAAATATTACATCCGAGATGTTAGGTTCCCTTAGGTTTGGATATATATCGTTATAGACGTATATAATGTTCCTACCGAGACTTGGGGACCGACATGCCAGGAATCTTGTAAAATATTACATCCCAGATGTTAGGTTGCTTTAGGTTAGGATATACAACGTTATAGACGTATATAATATCCCCATCGAGAAGCAGGCGACGACACGCCAGGAATGTTGTAAAATATTACATTCGACATGTTATGTGGCCTTATGCTAGGATATATAACGTTATAGACGTATATAATGTTCCCACCGAGAAGTACGTGTGGACACGCCAGGAATGTTGTGAACTATTGCATCCGAGATGTTAGGTTGCCTTAGGTTAGGATATATAACGTTATAGACGTATATAATATTCCCACCGAAAAATAGGGGCCGACGCTTCAGGAATGTTGTAAAATATTACACCCGAGATGTTAGGTTCCCTTAGGTTAGGATATACAACGTTATAGATGTATATAATGTCCCATCCAGAAGTACGCGACGACACGCCAGGAATGTTGTAAAATATTACATCCGAGATGTTAGGCTGCCTTAGGTTAGGATATACAAGATTATAGACGTATATAATGTTCCCATCGAGAAGCAGGTGACGACACGCCAGGAATGATGTAAAATATTACATTCGACATGTTAGGTCGCCTTAGGCTAGGATATATAACGTTATAGACGTATACAATGTTCCCACCAAGAAGTACGGGCCTACACGCCAGGAATGTTGACAACTATTACAGCCGAGGTGTTAGGTAGCCTTAGGTTAGGATATATATCGTTATAGACGTATATAATGTTCCCACCGAGTCGTAGGGACCGACATGCCAGGAATGTTGTAAAATATTACATCCCAAATGTTCGGTTGCGTTAGATTAGGATATACAACGTTATAGACGTATATAATGTCCCCATCGAGAAGCAGGCGACGACATGCCAGAATGTTGTAAAATATAACATCCGAGATGTCAGGTTGCCTTAGGCTAGGATATATATCGTTATGGCCGTATACAATGTTTACACCGAGACGTAGGGACCGATATGACAGGAATGTTGTAAAATATTACATCCGAGATTTTAGGCTGCCTTAGATTAGGATATACAATGTTATAGATGTATATAATGTCTCCATCGAGAAGTAGGCGACGACACGCCAGGAATGTTGTAAAATATTACATTCGACATGTTAGGTCGCCTTAGGCTAGGATATATAACGTTATAGACGTATACAATGTTCCCACCGAGACGTACGGGCCTACACGCCTGGAATGTTGTCAACTATTACATCCGAGATGTTAGGTTGCCTTGGGTTAGGATATATATCGTTATAGACGTATCCAATGTTTCCACCGAGAAGTAGGGACCGGCATGCCAGGAATGTTGTAAAATATTACATCCGAGATGTTAGGTTGCCTTAGGTTAAGATATACAATATTATAGAAGTATAGAATGTTCCCACCGAGATGTAGGGACCGACATGCCAGGAATGTTGTAAAATATTACATCCCAAATGTTCGGTTGCGTTAGATTAGGATATACAACGTTATAGACGTATATAATGTCCCCATCGACAAGCAGGCGACGACACGCCAGGAATGTTGTAAAATATTACATTCGACATGTTGGGTGGCCTTAGGCTAGGATATATAACGATATAGACGTATATAATGTTCCCACCGAGACGTAGGCACCGACATGCAACGAATGTTGTAAAATATTACATCCCAAATGTTAGGTTGCGTTAGGTTAGGATATACAACGTTATAGACGTATATAATCTCCCCATCGAGAAGCAGGCGACGACACGCCAGAATGTTGTAAAACATTACATCCGAGATGTTAGGTTGCCTTAGGTTAGGATATACAATGTTATAGATGTATATAATGTCCCCATCGAGAAGCAGGCGACGACACGCCAGGAATGTTGTAAAATATTACATTCCACATGTTATGTGGCCTTAGGCTAGGATATATAACGTTATAGACGTATATAATGTTCCCACCGAGAAGTACGGGTGGACACGCCAGGAATGTTGTCAACTGTTACATCCGAGATGTTAGGTTGCCTTAGGTTAGGATATATAACGTTATAGACGTATATAATGTCCCCATCCAGAAGTAGGCGACGACACGCCAGGAATATTACATCCCAGATGTTAGGTTGCGTTAGGTTAGGATACACAACGTTACAGACGTATATAATGTTCCCATCGAGAAGCAGGCGACGACACGCCAGGAATGATGTAAAATATTACATTCGGTATGTTAGGTCGCCTTAGGCTAGGACATATAACGTTATAGATGTATACAACGTTCCCACCGAGAAGTACGGGCCTACACGCCAGGAATGTTGTCAACTATTACATCCGAGGTGTTAGGTTGCCTTAGGTTAGGATATATATCGTTATAGACGTATATAATGTTCCCACCGAGACGTAGGCACTGACATGCAAGGAATGTTGTAAAACATTACATCCCAAAAGTTAGGTTGCGTTAGGTTAGGATATACAACGTTATAGACGTATATAATCTCCCCATCGAGAAGCAGGCGACGACACGACAGGAATGTTGTAAAATATTACATTCGACATGTTAGGTTGCCTTAGGCTAGGATATATAACGTTATAGCCGTATATAATGTTCCCACAGAAAAATAGGGCCCGACGCTTCAGGAATGTTGTAAAAGTTTACACTCGAGATGTTAGGTTCCCTTAGGTTACGATATACAACGTTATAGACGTATAGTATGTTCCCACCGAGATGTAGGGACCGACATGCCAGGAATGTTGTAAAATATTACATCCGAGATGTTAGGTTGCCTTAGGTTAGGATATACAGCGTTATAGATGTATATAATGACCCCATCCAAACTAGGCGACGACACGCCAGGAATGTTGTAAAATATTACATCCCAAATGTTAGATTGCTTTAGGTTAGGATATACAACGTTATAGACGTATATAATGTCCCCATCGAGAAGCAGGCCACGACACGCCAGGAATGTTGTAAAATATTACATACGACATGTTAGGGTCCCTTAGGTTAGGATATACAACGTTATAGACGTATATAATGTTCCCACCGAAAAATAGGAGCCGACGCGCCAGGAATGTTGTAAAATATTACATCCGAGATGTTAGGTTGCCTTAGGCTAGGATATATATCGTTATAGACGTATACAATGTTTCCACCGAGAAGTAGGGACCGATATGCCAGGAATGTTGTAAAATATTACATCCGAGATGTTAGGTTGCCTTAGGTTATGATATATAACGTTATAGACGTATATAATATTCCCACCGAAAAATAGGGGCCGTCGCGTCAGGAATGTTGTAAAATATTACACCCGATATGTTAGGTTCCCTTAGGTTAGGATATACAACGTTATAGATGTATATAATGCCCCCATCCAGAAGTAGGAGACGACACGCCAGGAATGTTGTAAAATATTACATCCGAGATGTTAGGCTGCCTTAGGTTAGGATATACAAGATTATAGATGTATATAATGTCCCCATCGAGAAGTAGGCGACAACACGCCAGGAATGTTGTAAAATATTACATTCGACATGTTAGGTGGCCTTAGGCTAGGATATATAACGTTATAGACGTATATAATGTTCCCACCGAGAAGTACGGGTGGACACGCCTGGAATGTTGTCAACTATTACATCCGAGATGTTAGGTTGCCTTAGGTTAGGATATATAACGTTATAGACGTATACAATGTTCTCACCGAGAAGTACGGGCCTACACGCCAGGAATGTTGTCAACTATTACATCCGAGGTGTTAGGTTGCCTTAGGTTAGGATATATATTGTTATAGACGTATATAATGTTCCCACCGAGACGTAGGCACCGACATGCAACGAATGTTGTAAAATATTACATCCCAAATGTTAGGTTGCGTTAGGTTAGGATATACAACGTTATAGACGTATATGATCTCCCCATCGAGAAGCAGGCGACGACACGGCAGAATGTTGTAAAATATTACATCCGAGATGTTAGGTTGCCTTAGGTTAGGATATATAACGTTATAGACGTATATAATATTCCCACCGAAAAATAGGGACCGACGCGTCAGGAATGTTGTAAAATATTACACCCGAGATGTTAGGTTCTCTTAGGTTAGGATATACAACGTTATGTATGTATATAATGACCCCATCCAGAAGTAGGAGACGACACGCCAGGAATGTTGTAAAATACTACATCCGAGATGTTAGGCTGCCTTAGGTTAGGATATACAAGATTATAGATGTGTATAATGTCCCCATCGAGAAGTAGGCGACAACACGCCAGGAATGTTGTAAAATATTACATTCGCCATGTTAGGTTGCCTTAGACTAGGATATATAACGTTATAGATGTATATAATTTTCCCACCGAAAAATAGAGGCCGACGCGTCAGGAATGTCGTAAAATATTACATTCGACATGTTAGGTGGCCTTAGACTAGGATATATAACGTTATAGACGTATATAATGTTCCCACCGAAAAGTACGGGCGGACACGCCTGGAATGTTGTCAACTATTACATCCGAGATGTTAGGTTGCCTTAGGTTAGGATATATAACGTTATAGACGTATACAATGTTCTCACCGAGAAGTACGGGCCTACACGACAGGAATGTTGTCAGCTATTACATCCGAGGTGTTAGGTTGCCTTAGGTTAGGATATATATCGTTATAGACGTATATAATGTTCCCACCGAGTCGTAGGGACCGACATGCCAGGAATGTTGTAAAATATTACATCCCAAATGTTCGGTTGCGTTAGATTAGGATATACAACGTTATAGACGTATATAATGTTCCCATCGAGAAGCAGGCGACGACACGCCACGAATGATGTAAAATATTACATTCGACATGTTAGGTGGCCTTAGGCTAGGATATATAACGTTATAGACGTATATAAGGTTCCCACCGGGAAGTACGGGCGGACACGCTAGGAATGTTGTCAACTATTACATCCGAGATGTTAGGTTGCCTTAGGTTAGGATATATAACGTTATAGACGTATATAATGTCCCCATCCAGGGGTAGGCGACGACACGCCAGGAATATTACATCCCAGATGTTAGGTTGCGTTAGGTTAGGCTACACAACGTTATAGTCGTATATAATGTTCCCATCGAGAAGCAGGCGACGACACGCCACGAATGATGTAAAATATTACATTCGATATGTTAGGTGGCCTTAGGCTAGGATATATAACGTTATAGACGTATACAATGTTCCCACCGAAAAGTACGGGCGGACACGCCTGGAATGTTGTCAACTATTACACCCGAGATATTAGGTTGCCTTAGGTTAGGATATATAACGTTATAGACGTATATAATGTCCCCATCCGGAAGTAGGCGACGACACGCCAGGAATATTACATCCCAGATGTTAGGTTGCGTTAGGTTAGGATACACAACGTTATAGACGTATATAATGTTCCCATCGAGAAGCAGGCGACGACACGCCAGGAATGATGTAAAATATTACATTCGATATGTTAGGTCGCCTTAGGCTAGGATATATAACGTTATAGATGTATACAACGTTCCCACCGAGAAGTACGGGCCTACACGCCAGGAATGTTGTCAACTATTACATCCGAGGTGTTAGGTTGCCTTAGGCTAGGATATATAACGTTATAGACGTATATAATATTCCCACCGAAAAATAGGGACGGACGCGTCAGGAATGTTGTAAAATATTACACCCGAGATGTTAGGTTCTCTTAGGTTAGGATATACAACGTTATGGATGTATATAATGACCCCATCCAGAAGTAGGAGACGACACGCCAGGAATGTTGTAAAATACTACATCCGAGATGTTAGGCTGCCTTAGGTTAGGATATACAAGATTATAGATGTATATAATGTCCCCATCGAGAAGTAGGCGACAACACGCCAGGAATGTTGTAAAATATTACATTCGCCATGTTAGGTTGCCTTAGACTAGGATATATAACGTTATAGATATATATAATTTTCCCACCGAAAAATAGAGGCCGACGCGTCAGGAATGTCGTAAAATATTACATTCGACATGTTAGGTGGCCTTAGACTAGGATATATAACGTTATAGACGTATATAATGTTCCCACCGAAAAGTACGGGCGGACACGCCTGGAATGTTGTCAACTATTACATCCGAGATGTTAGGTTGCCTTAGGTTAGGATATATAACGTTATAGACGTATATAATGTTCCCACCGAGAAGTACGGGTGGACACGCCAGGAATGTTGTCAACTGTTACATCCGAGATGTTAGGTTGCCTTAGGTTAGGATATATAACGTTATAGACGTATATAATGTCCCCATCCAGAAGTAGATGACGACACGCCAGGAATATTACATCCCAGATGTTAGGTTGCGTTAGGTTAGGATACACAACGTTATAGACGTATATAATGTTCCCATCGAGAAGCTTGCGACGACACGCCAGGAATGATGTAAAATATTACATTCGATATGTTAGGTCGCCTTAGGCTAGGATATATAACGTTATAGATGTATACAACGTTCCCACCGAGAAGTACGGGCCTACACGCCAGGAATGTTGTCAACTATTACATCCGAGGTGTTAGGTTGCCTTAGGTTAGGATATATATCGTTATAGACGTATATAATGTTCCCACCGAGACGTAGGCACTGACATGCAAGGAATGTTGTAAAACATTACATCCCAAATGTTAGGTTGCGTTAGGTTAGGATATATAACGTTATAGACGTATATAATCTCCCCATCGAGAAGCAGGCGACGACACGACAGGAATGTTGTAAAATATTACATTCGACATGTTAGGTTGCCTTAGGCTAGGATATATAACGTTATAGCCGTATATAATGTTCCCACCGAAAAATAGGGCCCGACGCGTCAGGAATGTTGTAAAAGTTTACACTCGAGATGTTAGGTTCCCTTAGGTTAGGATATACAACGTTATAGACGTATAGTATGTTCCCACCGAGATGTAGGGACCGACATGCCAGGAATGTTGTAAAATACTACGTCCGAGATGTTAGGTTGCCTTAGGTTAGGATATACAGCGTTATAGATGTATATAATGACCCCATCCAAACTAGGCGACGACACGCCAGGAATGTTGTAAAATATTACATCCCAGATGTTAGATTGCTTTAGGTTAGGATATACAACGTTATAGACGTATATAATGTCCCCATCGAGAAGCAGGCTACGACACGCCAGGAATGTTGTAAAATATTACATACGAGATGTTAGGTTGCCTTAGGTTAGGATATACAATGTTATAGATGTATATAATGTCCCCATCGAGAAGCAGGCGACGACAAGCCAGGAATGTTGTAAAATATTACATTCCACATGTTATGTGGCCTTAGGCTAGGATATATAACGTTATAGACGTATATAATGTTCCCACCGAGAAGTACGGGTGGACACGCCAGGAATGTTGTCAACTATTACATCCGAGATGTTAGGTTGCCTTAGGTTAGGATATATATCGTTATAGACGTATACAATGTTTCCACCGAGAAGTAGGGACCGACATGCCAGGAATGTTGTAAAATATTACATCCGAGATGTTAGGTTGCCTTAGGTTAGGATATAAAATGTTATAGAAGTATAGAATGTTCCCACCGAGATGTAGGGACCGACATGCCAGGAATGTTGTAAAGTATTACATCCGAGATGATAGGTTGCTTTAGGTTAGGATATATATCGTTATAGACTTATATAATGTTCCTACCGAGACTTGAGGTCCGACATGCCAGGAATCTTGTAAAATATTACATCCCAGATGTTAGGTTGCCTAAGGTTAGGATATACAACGTTATAGACGTATATAATGTCCCCATCGAGAAGTAGGCGACAACACGCCAGGAATGTTGTAAAATATTACATTCGCTATGTTTGGTAGCCTTAAGTTAGGATATACAATGTTATAGATGTATATAATGTCCCCATCGAGAAGCAGGCGACGACACGCCAGGAATGTTGTAAAATATTACATTCGACATGTTAGGTGGCCTTAGGCTAGCATATATAACGTTATATACGTATATAATGTTCCCACCGAGAAGTACGGGTGGACACGCCAGGAATGTTGTCAACTATTACATCCGAGATGTTAGGTTGCCTTAGGTTAGGATATATAACGTTATAGACGTATATAATGTCCCCATCCAGAAGTAGGCGACGACACGCCAGGAATATTACATCCCAGATGTTAGGTTGCGTTAGGTTAGGATACACAACGTTATAGACGTATATAATGTTCCCATCGAGAAGCAGGCGACGACACGCCAGGAATGATGTAAAATATTACATTCGATATGTTAGGTCGCCTTAGGCTAGGATATATAACGTTATAGAAGTATAGAATGTTCCCACCGAGAAGTACGGGCCTACACGCCAGGAATGTTGTCAACTATTACATCCGAGGTGTTAGGTTGCCTTAGGCTAGGATATATAACGTTATAGACGTATATAATATTCCCACCGAAAAATAGGGACCGACGCGTCAGGAATGTTGTAAAATATTACACCCGAGATGTTAGGTTCTCTTAGGTTAGGATATACAACGTTATGGATGTATATAATGACCCCATCCAGAAGTAGGAGACGACACGCCAGGAATGTTGTAAAATACTACATCCGAGATGTTAGGCTGCCTTAGGTTAGGATATACAAGATTATAGATGTATATAATGTCCCCATCGAGAAGTAGGCGACAACACGCCAGGAATGTTGTAAAATATTACATTCCAGATGTTAGGTTGCGTTACGTTAGGATATACAACGTTATAGACGTATATTATGTCCCCATCGAGAAGCAGGCGACGACACGCCAGGAATATTACATCCCAGATGTTAGGTTGCTTTAGGTTAGGATATACAACGTTATAGACGTATATAATATCCCCATCGAGAAGCAGACGACGACACGCCAGGAATGTTGTAAAATATTACATTCGACATGTTATGTGGCCTTATGCTAGGATATATAACGTTATAGACGTATATAATGTTCCCACCGAGAAGTACGTGTGGACACGCCAGGAATGTTGTGAACTATTGCATCCGAGATGTTAGGTTGCCTTAGGTTAGGATATATAACGTTATAGACGTATATAATATTCCCACCGAAAAATAGGGGCCGACGCGTCAGGAATGTTGTAAAATATTACACCCGAGATGTTAGGTTCCCTTAGGTTAGGATATACAACGTTATAGATGTATATAATGTCCCATCCAGAAGTACGCGACGACACGCCAGGAATGTTGTAAAATATTACATCCGAGATGTTAGGCTGCCTTAGGTTAGGATATACAAGATTATAGACGTATATAATGTTCCCATCGAGAAGCAGGTGACGACACGCCAGGAATGATGTAAAATATTACATTCGACATGTTAGGTCGCCTTAGGCTAGGATATATAACGTTATAGACGTATACAATGTTCCCACCAAGAAGTACGGGCCTACACGCCAGGAATGTTGACAACTATTACAGCCGAGGTGTTAGGTAGCCTTAGGTTAGGATATATATCGTTATAGACGTATATAATGTTCCCACCGAGTCGTGGGGACCGACATGCCAGGAATGTTGTAAAATATTACATCCCAAATGTTCGGTTGCGTTAGATTAGGATATACAACGTCCGAGATGTCAGGTTGCCTTAGGCTAGGATATATATCGTTATGGCCGTATACAATGTTTACACCGAGACGTAGGGACCGATATGACAGGAATGTTGTAAAATATTACATCCGAGATTTTAGGCTGCCTTAGATTAGGATATACAATGTTATAGATGTATATAATGTCTCCATCGAGAAGTAGGCGACGACACGCCAGGAATGTTGTAAAATATTACATTCGACATGTTAGGTCGCCTTAGGCTAGGATATATAACGTTATAGACGTATACAATGTTCCCACCGAGACGTACGGGCCTACACGCCTGGAATGTTGTCAACTATTACATCCGAGATGTTAGGTTGCCTTGGGTTAGGATATATATCGTTATAGACGTATACAATGTTTCCACCGAGAAGTAGGGACCGGCATGCCAGGAATGTTGTAAAATATTACATCCGAGATGTCAGGTTGCCTTAGGTTAAGATATACAATATTATAGAAGTATAGAATGTTCCCACCGAGATGTAGGGACCGACATGCCAGGAATGTTGTAAAATATTACATCCCAAATGTTCGGTTGCGTTAGATTAGGATATACAACGTTATAGACGTATATAATGTCCCCATCGACAAGCAGGCGACGACACGCCAGGAATGTTGTAAAATATTACATTCGACATGTTGGGTGGCCTTAGGCTAGGATATATAACGATATAGACGTATATAATGTTCCCACCGAGACGTAGGCACCGACATGCAAGGAATGTTGTAAAATATTACATCCCAAATGTTAGGTTGCGTTAGGTTAGGATATACAACGGTATAGACGTATATAATCTCCCCATCGAGAAGCAGGCGACGACACGCCAGAATGCTGTAAAATATTACATCCGAGATTGTAGGTTGCCTTAGGTTAGGATATACAATGTTATAGATGTATATAATGTCCCCATCGAGAAGTAGGCGACGACACGCCAGGAATGTTGTAAAATATTACATTCGACATGTTAGGTTGCCTTAGACTGGGATATATAACGTTATAGACATATATAATGTTCCCACCGAAAAATAGGGGCCGACGCGTCAGGAATGTTGTAAAATATTACATCCGAGATGTTAGGTTGCCTTAGGTTATGATATATAACGTTATAGACGTATATAATATTACCACCGAGAAGTAGGGACTGACATGCCAGGAATGTTGTAAAATATTACATTCGGCATGTTAGGTTGCCTTAGACTAGGATATATAACGTTATCGACGTATATAATGTTCCCACCGAAAAATAGGGACCGACGCGTCAGGAATGTTGTAAAATATTGCACCCGAGATGTTATGTTGCCTTACGTTAGGATTTATGACGTTATAGACGTATATAATGTTCCCACCGAAATGTAGGAACCGACGAGCCAGGAATGATGTAAAATATTACATCCGAGATGTTAGGTTGCGTTAGGTTAGGATATACAACGTTGTAGACGTATATAACGTCCCCATCGAGAAGCAGGCGACGACACGCCAGGAATGTTGTAAAATATTACATCCGAGATGTTAGGTTCCCTTCGGTTTGGATATATATCGTTATAGACGTATATAATGTTCCTAACGAGACTTGGGGACCGACATGCCAGGAATCTTGTAAAATATTACATCCCAGATGTTAGGTTGCTTTAGGTTAGGATATACAACGTTAAAGACGTATATAATGTCCCCATCGAGAAGCAGGCGACGACACGCCAGGAATGTTGTAAAATATTACATTCGACATGTTATGTGGCCTTAGGCTAGGATATATAACGTTATAGACGTATATAATGTTCCCACCGAGAAGTACGGGCGGACACGCCACGAATGATGTAAAATATTACATTCGATATGTTAGGTGGCCTTAGGCTAGGATATATAACGTTATAGACCTATACAATGTTCCCACCGAAAAGTACGGGCGGACACGCCTGGAATGTTGTCAACTATTACATCCGAGATGTTAGGTTGCCTTAGGTTAGGATATATATCGTTATAGACGTATACAATGTTTCCACCGAGAAGTAGGGACCGACATGCCAGGAATGTTGTAAAATATTACATCCGAGATGTTAGGTTGCCTTAGGTTAGGATATACAATGTTATAGAAGTATAGAATGTTCCCACCGAGATGTAGGGACCGACATGCCAGGAATGTTGTAAAGTATTACATCCGAGATGATAGGTTGCTTTAGGTTAGGATATATATCGTTATAGACTTATATAATGTTCCTACCGAGACTTCAGGACCGACATGCCAGGAATCTTGTAAAATATTACATCCCAGATGTTAGGTTGCCTAAGGTTAGGATATACAACGTTATAGACGTATATAATGTCCCCATCGAGAAGCAGGCGACGAGATGCCAGGAATGTTATAAAATATTACATTCGAGATGTTAGGTGGCCTTAGGTTAAGATATACAGCGTTATAGATGTATATAATGACCCCATCCAGAAGCAGGCGACGACACGCCAGGAATGTTGTAAAATATTACATTCCAGATGTTAGGTTGCGTTAGGTTAGGATATACAACGTTATAGGCGCATATTATGTCCCCATCAAGAAGTAGGCGACGACACGCCAGGAATGTTGTAAAATATTACATCCAAGATGTTAGGTTCCCTTAGGTTTGGATATATATCGTTATAGACGTATATAATGTTCCTACCGAGACTTGGGGACCGACATGCCAGGAATCTTGTAAAATATTACATCCCAGATGTTAGGCTGCTTTAGGTTAGGATATACAACGTTATAGAAGTATATAACATCCCCATCGAGAAGCAGGCGACGACACGCCAGGAATGTTGTAAAATATTACATTCGACATGTTATGTGGCCTTATGCTAGGATATATAACGTTATAGACGTATATAATGTTCCCACCGAGAAGTACGTGTGGACACGCCAGGAATGTTGTGAACTATTGCATCCGAGATGTTAGGTTGCCTTAGGTTAGGATATATAACGTTATAGACGTATATAATATTCCCACCGAAAAATAGGGGCCGACGCGTCAGGAATGTTGTAAAATATTACACCCGAGATGTTAGGTTCCCTTAGGTTAGGATATACAACGTTATAGATGTATATAATGTCCCATCCAGAAGTAGGCGACGACACGCCAGGAATGTTGTAAAATATTACATCCGAGATGTTAGGCTGCCTTAGGTTAGGATATACAAGATTATAGACGTATATAATGTTCCCATCGAGAAGCAGGTGACGACACGCCAGGAATGATGTAAAATATTACATTCGACATGTTAGGTCGCCTTAGGCTAGGATATATAACGTTATAGACGTATACAATGTTCCCACCAAGAAGTACGGGCCTACACGCCAGGAATGTTGACAACTATTACATCCGAGATGTTAGGTTGCCTTGGGTTAGGATATATATCGTTATAGACGTATACAATGTTTCCACCGAGAAGTAGGGACCGGCATGCCAGGAATGTTGTAAAATATTACATCCGAGATGTTAGGTTGCCTTAGGTTAGGATATACAATATTATAGAAGTATAGAATGTTCCCACCGAGATGTAGGGACCGACATGCCAGGAATGTTGTAAAGTATTACATCCGAGATGTTAGGTTGCTTTACTTTAGGATATATATCGTTATAGACGTATATAATGTTCCTACCGAGACTTGAGGACCGACATGCCAGGAATCTTGTAAAATATTACATCCCAGATGTTAGGTTGCGTTAGGTTAGGATATACATAATTATAGACGTATATAATGTCCCCATCGAGAAGCAGGAGACGACACGCCAGGAATGTTGTAAAATATCACATTCGACATATTATGTCGCCTTAGGCTAGGATATATAACGTTATAGACGTATATAATGTTCCCACCGAGAAGTACGGGCGGACACGCCTGGAATGTTGTCAACTATTACATCCGAGATGTTAGGTTGCCTTAGGTTAGGATATATATCGTTATAGACGTATACAATGTTTCCACCGAGACATGTGGACCGACATGCCAGGAATCTGGTAAAATATTACATCCCAGATGTTAGGTTGCGTTAGGTAAGGATATACAACGTTATAGACGTATATTATGTCCCCATCGGGAAGCAGGCGACGACACGCCAGGAATGTTGTAAAATATTACATTCCAGATGTTAGGTTGCGTTACGTTAGGATATACAACGTTATAGACGTATATTATGTCCCCATCGAGAAGCAGGCGACGACACGCCAGGAATATTACATCCCAGATGTTAGGTTGCGTTAGGTTAGGATACACAACGTTATAGACGTATATAATGTTCCCATCGAGAAGCAGGCGACGACACGCCAGGAATGATATAAAATATTACATCCGAGATGTTAGGTTGCCTTAGGCTAGGATATATCACGTTATAGACGTATATAATGTTCCCACCGAGAAGTACGGGTGGACACGCCAGGAATGTTGTCAACTATTAAATCCGAGGTGTTAGGATGCCTTAGGCTAGGATATATAACGTTATAGACGTATATAATATTCCCTCCGAAAAATAGGGGTCGACGCGTCAGGAATGTTGTAAAACATTACACCCGAGATGTTAGGTTTCCTTAGGTTAGGATATACAACGCTATAGACGTATATAATCTCCCCATCGAGAAGCAGGCGACGACACGCCAGAATGTTGTAAAATATTACATCCGAGGTGTTAGGTTGCCTTAGGTTAGGATATACAATGTTATAGATGTATACAATGTCCCCATCGAGAAGCAGGCGACGACACGCCAGGAATGTTGTAAAATATTACATTCGACATGTTATGTGGCCTTAGGCTAGGATATATCACGTTATAGACGTATATAATGTTCCCACCGAGAAGTACGGGTGGACACGCCAGGAATGTTTTCAACTATTACATCCGAGATGTTAGGTTGCCTTAGGTTAGGATATATATCGTTATAGACGTATATAATGTTCCCACCGAGACGTAGGCACCGACATGCCAGGAATGTTGTAAAATATTACATCCCAAATGTTAGGTTGCGTTAGGTTAGGATATACAACGTTATAGACGTATATAATCTCCCCATCGAGAAGCAGGCGACGACACGCCAGAATGTTGTAAAATATTACATTCGACATCTTAGGTTGCCTTAGGTTAGGATATACAATGTTATAGATGT